>OY759265.1:7612337-7743941 GCA_963662155.1 Lamellibrachia columna
CGACAGTCTCCCAATGCAGCCGGCGCGCCGTAGCCCGAGTCCACGCCGGGTTTGAAGTGAGTTCGCGTGTGCTCGCGTGCTCAGCTGTCGGAATATTGGAATAACACCGCTGGCGCTCAGCGGCCGCCGTGGAAGCGTCCACTAGTCTAATGCGTCGTCAGCGGAGCGGTGACGTGTTACCAGCGGTGATGAAAAGGATAGCCGGTAAAAGTCTAAGCCGAAGGTTAACCCTCGAGGCAGGTTCCGCCTATTACGTCTGCTATCGTTTGTTCCGCTATATTTCCACATGGATTGCTGACGACGGATTATTTCGTAACAGTTAATTCGCCCGCGCATATGCCACCGCCAGGTCAACGGATAAATAAGCAGATCTCGGTAAAGATTAAACGGGATTACGAGAACCAGCGCTGCCGTTTATGTCGGCGACCCAACCATCTGGACAGGGGCCATGACGGCGCCCAGCGTCTATTTTGGCGCGTTTCCGCTTCGTGCTTGTTTTCAAAGCTTCTCCGGACGCTGCTGCCTAGAAATGTGCAGCTCCTATCAAGTGAACACTATCACGTATTCGCATAGCCAGAACTGCTTCCTACACTCTATATCGTTGTATGTCCTAGTGTTTAAGCCTTCGGAAGCTATGTGTGAAATCCAGTTGTTTTTTTACCTGGGAATTGTTGCTATCTTGTATGTTTAGTGGTTTGATACAACCAGTGTCATTGGCAAAGTTTGAAAGTATGGACGGGGGAAGGGATATATAGTACTCCATTTTATCAACACAAATCTGCGGACCATAGCAAATGAGGTATAAATGGAAAGCTGTTTGAACACACTTATCAGTGTTGCTACACTTAACATGTAATTATGCATGAATGACATCATTATGACATCATACATGAACTATCTTATATACTTTACTTGAAATGTTGTTTCAGGCTTGATGTACTCAACGTATTCTGTCCATAATGTTTTTGTTTTACTTGTTGCCAGTGTTCTCTGTAACTGTTAACATGTGTGCATGCACATAATTGTGGGAATATAGCAAAGTAATTTCGGATGCGGCAACAAATCCCAATTTTAGGATGACGCTGATATGCCGTGTGAATGAAACATTGAAATGAAGGCCTTTCGTGAAGCTAATGCAAGATGTGACAAACAGTGCCCAATCTCAACGTCTTCACGAAATGTACTGTCAGTACAAGGACAAGATGTGACAACCAGTGACCAATGTCAACGTCTTCACGAAATGTACTGTGAGTACAAGGACAAGATGTGACAACCAGTGACCAATGTCAACGTCTTCACGAAATGTACTGTGAGTACAAGGACAAGATGTGACAACCAGTGACCAATGTCAACGTCTTCACGAAATGTACTGTGAGTACAAGGACAAGATGTGACAACCAGTGACCAATGTCAACGTCTTCACGAAATGTACTGTGAGTACAAGGACAAGGTGTGACAACCAGTGACCAATCTCAACGTCTTCACGAAATGTACTGTGAGTACAAGGACAAGGTGCGAAATTGTGAACTGGGACGAACTGCACAGTCTTGGATCCAGTATATGGACATGATCTGGTTGGTGCTGAGATTCCTTCGAGCTACGAAAGAACAACTTCGATCTGCACCTGGCCTGTGTTCAAGAATTATGGTCTTTGCTGTTCAGTGTAGACCACCACAACTATGCTCGGTACCTGTCCATCTACTTTCTAACACTCCTGAACCTGTCACGTCCTCACACAGGGGCTGAAATTTGCTAAGAAACTGCGGGTTCAGTGTGTCCAGATCAGATGCGCCAGCATCAAGAAATCCGGTTGACTTTACTATTGGACAGACGATCAAACCCCTACCAGGGTTGGGATCACCGGGTTCAGCAGAAACTATCCAGCCTACTACTGATGGTGTATGACCAAAAATTCCAGAGCAGGCTACGTAGAGACCACATTGGAAATGTCAAATATGACACGCTCCGAAGACACAGCACACAAAGACCTTCGGCCATCAGAGATCATACATGGCAAGAAAGATCTTCAGACACTGATAACTGCTTTCCACAATTTCATAAATCCATTTGACGTTGAGGTCAATGAAGACCTGTTTTGCATTTTTTCTGGCGCACGAGCCCGAAATGAAGTTGCGAATGATATCTTGAATGCTGAAGCAGTTGGCAAAGCAGCATTCAAAACCTGTATCCAAAAGAGGCTTGTTACCAAAACTCTCAAATTCCACGAACCTCTTCCAAGGCAGTCCTTAAAGACGTTTGGTTCTCTTGAGAAGACCAAGAAGCTAAAGTCCTCGAAGATGAAGATAATCCAAATATCCGCACAACTGAATCTCTTTGGACAGCTGCTAATTCTCTCTGAAGACAACAACCTTAGTCTACAGAAAGTACTGCAATATCCACTTGGTTCGGTCCGATGGGCTTTAGCTACACCGGATGGGTTTCCAGTAAAGACAGACAACGCCAAACTGATGCACCAGCTTGAAGATGATGCTGCGCTGGTTCACCATCCTTGCCTTGACGACTTGGGTGCATACGTAGTTGATGGGAACGTTCTACTGCAGCACTCACTGCTTTGTCTCAGACATTGGGAGAGTTGTCTAATAAACTGCTCAGCGTGCTGCCCAAGGTGAAGAGGGTGGACTTTGTGACCGACACCTACAAGGACAACTCAATCAACTCAACTGAAAGAAGACGATGTGGAACGGATGCATTCCTCGTTAAACGCCAAAAGAAGGGAAATCATTTCTGTCAAGCATTGACAACAAAACAAATTTGATCAGGCTTCTGCTGTCAGAGTGACAAAAGGCAAAGTATGCTGCACAACTCCAGGGTCGTCAGATCTCCTTTGTCTGCGGGAACAGCTGTATCTCATTGACACAAGCTGATGGCATCACTGTAGAAAGTTCTCCCGTTGCAGCAATCTCCTCGTCACAGGAAGCAGCTGACACACGAATCATGTTACACTGTTTCCATGTAGTTACATCATGTACATCTGACCTCATCGTCCGATCGCCCGAAACCGATGTGTTCATATTGCTTCTGTATTATGGTAACCGAATAGAGCAGAACGTGTTTATGGATGTTTTAGGGGCACTTGGCGAGAGAGACGGCGTTCCTGAAGGTAGTCAGACCGAGCTGGAGTTGTTTGTTTGATTTATGTATGGTAAACCATCATATACAGATGACCAGGCAGAAATTTCACCAAGAATATCACGTTTGTTTGAGACTGCGTTGGTTCTGTGTATACCGGCCTCACTGAACACGTTACGCGTAGTCTAGGTTACCCGATTTTCATAGAACTGCGCATGCGTTTATTGGTCGCGCTGGTTGTCAACCAGAGGAATTATCGGAATCTATCACTTTTAGAACACTTTCTGAGTGAGCCACTGGCGTCATGTTCTTGATTTTAGTTGCACATGGTTAGTTTTTGTTATCTCATAGTCGGGGGGAAGGAGACGATAGTTAAAGCGATGGGAGTGAGGGAGACGGGAGGGAAGGCGATGGGAGCACAAGTTAGCCAGGAGATGGGAGGGAAAGGTGAAATGTTGATGCGTGAGAGAGATCCTGATAACAGTCTGCCACCAAGTGACAAGGCTGCAGGACAGACTGTGATGGAGGGGATCCATCGGAAGAGCTCAATAGTTAGGAAGACCGACAGAGTCTTAAACAATGGAGAGGACGTTGTAGTTTACTTGCCTGGGGCCAAAATAGAGGCAATAACTGAGAGGGTAGAAAACATTGTGGGTTTGGGCAAGGGTGGATCTGTTTTAGTACACGTAGGGACAAATAACGTAGAGAGGAAGGGTACAACTGCCATAGTTAGGAAATACAGGAATTTGGTCAGAACACTAAAGCAGACGCGGGTTGAGCAGGTAATACTGTCAGGGATTCTACCAGTTATAGGAAGGAGGGGTCATAGATATAGAAATTGCCGGGGGATGGCAATTAAAATGCTAGTCGAGAAGCTATGTAGAGAAGAGGAAGTGGGTTTTGTGGGGAAGTTTTGTTGGAAGGGCTGATATGTACATGAAGGATGGGCTGCATCTAAGTGGAAAGGGGGCAGCAGTATTTGCGGAAGGGCTAGCAGCAGCAGTAGACAGTGGCATGGGTAGCATAACGAATATTTTTGGTAGTCAACACTATTTAAACTAGAAGCGCAGGGGGTTACTTAGAGATGCCTCAAGCAGGACAAGAGGCCGCTAGTACAGATAAGCCAATAACAAAATGTCCGAAAAACATGTCTGAAGCAGGTTATAGATGCGTGAGTTTAAATGCTAGGAGTATAATAAATAAGAAAAACGAATTAAACATTATGGTAGAAGATATTGACCCTCACATAATTGGTATAACCGAATCATGGGCCAACACAGACATTACAGATGCTGAATTAGGATTGACAGGATACGTAATGTTTAGGAGAGATCGAATAGGAAGAAGGGGAGGGGGAGTTATTTTATATGTTAAAGAATCTATTCAGGCTTATGAAATAAAATTAGAAAGCGAAGTAGATTACGATGAAGCTGTTTGGTGCAAAATAGTTTCAGGAAATTCAAAATTAACTATTGGATTAGTTTACCGAAGTCCAAACATAAACGAAGCGGATAACACAAAAATACAAAATGCTATAAAGGAAGTTAGTAAAGGGGAATGTATCATAATGGGAGATTTTAACCATGGACACATACAATGGAAATATCAAGAGAGTACAGGGGGTGATGACCAACAATTTTTAATTCAGGAGAGCTTCCTTACTCAGCACGTGCTAGAACCAACCAGGGGAGAAAATGTATTAGATATAGTTTTATCATCACAAAAAGAATTTGTCGATAATGTAAAAATACATGAACCACATGAATCATTGGGTAACAGTGACCACAATCAAATACATTTTGACATCAACGTAAAATCAGAAAGTAAAATAAAAAACGTATAGGAGAAACTTCCACAAAGGTAACTATAAAGATATGAGAAAATACTTAGCAAAGCTAGATAGGAATAACATGCTGATGAATAAGACCGCAATTGAATGTTGGAATATTCTAAAATATAAAATTGAGAGTATCATCGATAAATTTGTTCCCTTGAAAAAACAAGGAAAACGGTCTAGAAAGAAACACTTGTCAAAAGAAGCTATTAGAAAAATAGTGTTTAAGCAAACTATGTGAAGGGTTTATATGCGTACCAGAAAGGATGAAGACTATGCAAATTACAAAGAGGCACTTAACCTAGCTACAACTGAAATTAGAAAATCTAAAAGAACCTTTGAAAAAAAATTGGCAGGTAATATAAAAAATGACAGCAAGAGTTTCTATGCTTATGTAAGGAGTAAACAGAACGTTCGAGATAAGGTCGGCCCACTGGAAAACAACAGGGGAAACATAATTTCAGAGGGGTTTCAAATGGCAGAGGTCCTGAATGAGTATTTCAGCTCAGTATTAACCACAGAAGATATCAGCTCACTTCCAGTTCCATTTACTAAATTTGAGGGAAATAAATCAGAACATTTAGGGCAGTTATATGTAACTCCTGTAATGATAGCAAAAAAAATTAAGAAGATGAAAGATAATAAATCACCTGGAGTTGATGGGATACCACCAAAACTGCTTAAAGAAATTGTTGAGCAAATTAGTACACCACTTGCAAAATTGTTTAACTTGTCACTAGACGAAGGAATAGTTCCATCAGAATGGAAAGAAGCAAACATTACGCCACTATTTAAGAAGGGATCGAGGAACAAGCCAGAAAATTACAGACCAGTGAGTTTAACATCAGTTATATGTAAATTACTCGAAACATTAATTAGAGACCACATGGTGGAATTCCTTGTAAAACATAATTTAATAAATACATCTCAACATGGGTTCCTAAAAGCAAGATCATGTCTAACCAATCTCTTGTGTTTTTTTGAAGAAATTACAAAGTGGGTAGATGACGGGTCACCAGTGGATGTTGTCTACTTAGATTTTCAGAAAGCTTTCGATAAAGTGCCACACCAAAGATTGATACTTAAACTAAAAGCCCATGGTATAGGTAATGATGTAATCAACTGGATAGAAAAGTGGCTTACACACAGAAGACAGAGAGTAATAGTAGACGGTGAGATTTCAAACTGGAAATCGGTTTTGAGTGGGGTACCACAGGGATCAGTATTAGGCCCTATACTGTTTTTACTATATATAAATGATCTAGAAGATGACATATCTAGCAAAGTAATCAAATTTGCAGATGACACAAAAGTATTCAGAAAGGTTACAAATTATATAGATAAACAAAGTTTACAGGATGATCTAGATAAATTAGTTAAATGGTCAGAAAAATGGCAAATGTTATTCAATTTTTGGAAGTGCAAATGTATACACATAGGGCATGGAAACATGGACGAAGAATATAAAATGGGGGGTGCTGTACTAGGTAGAACCACACAAGAAAAGGACTTAGGAGTAACATTAGTGCTGACATGAAAGTTTCAGAGCAATGTGGGATTGCTGCTTCAAAAGGAAATCAAATTCTAGGAGAACTATCATGTATAAGGAGAAACAGCTAATTGTACCCCTGTATAAAGCAATAGTTAGACCACATTTGGAATATTGTATTCAAGCATGGAGGCCGTATCGTAAAAAGGACAAGCTAGAAAGAATACAACGAAGAGCAACCAAAATGATTCCAGAATTGAGAGACCTTAGTTATGAAAGTCGCTTATTACAATGTGGTTTGACAACACTAGAGACAAGGAGATTAAGAGGAGACCAAATAGGAGTATTTAAAATAGTGAACGGTTATGAGGATGTTGATAGTAATATGTTCTTCAAACTTAAATAAGGCAGTAGAACCAGAGGACACAAAGCAGCATTAGTTAAGGAGCAGTGTAGGTTGGACATGAGAAAGTACTCTTTCTCACAGAGGGTGATAAATGAATGGAACAAACTGCCAAATGATTGTGTTAATTCTAGTAGTGTGAATATGTTTAAAAATAGAACTGACAGATATTTGATAAGGGCGGGCTACACATAGATGAGAAAAGTGTTGGACTCTCGATAAGCCAATGGTTTCCTTGTCCACTTTGCCATCTGGAACTTGTTGTTTGGGATGGCAATCTTGTTAAATCTTGTTAAATCTATATGCATAACCCCAAACTATGACGTTTGTTTCTCTTTAAATAACGATATTGAAAATGAATTAGCTATTTTGAGTGCACGTCCAGCTGCAATGGGAATCAAAAGTGACAAAAAACTGTCACTGTACGACGACCATCATTCTATTGGTTTCCCTTTGTTGACTAACTTCTTAGTTTTTCGATAGATTATATTACTCCACTTTTACATTATTTTATTTATCTGCTATGTTATAATAATATCCTTGACATTGCTTCCGGCTGCTATGATCAGACTTGTTGGCAAGTCACAAACTGACAAGTCAAGTCTCAATTCATTGAGCTGTAAGTCAAGTCAAGTCGCAAGTCGATGACCCCCAAATCAAGTCTCGAGTCGAGATTGTTGTGGTTTGTCTTGCTGTCCCGCCACAACATTAGTCAATCATATCAAGTACTTCCTAATTATTGTATTTGATGCGACCTATCACAACAACATGGTCTCGTGTTGCGTATATTTCCACCCACCAGAGACAAGTCAAGTCAAGTCTCGAGTCATCTCTATAAATCCAAAGTCAAGTCGCAAATCATGAAGATGGGTATTCGAGTACGACTCGAGTCAACAAGTCTACCTTTGAGTTGTTGCAATTGAGAAAAAAACTTTTCTGAGACTGCATGTTCTATTTCGTTTGCTTGAACATGCTCGATAAACCTTGGATGTATATTGGCATTCTGTCTGGTGAATGCACGCGGTATTAACTCCCTCGTTAATAGTCCAAACACTGATGTGTTATTCGTTGCTACGGCATCATCGCTGCACATCCAGGCTCATATGTGCTTCCGTGCAGGCAAAGCAGACAATACACGGCTGATTGGTCTGCAGGCAGCGCAGCGCATAACTGCCATAATATGTGGTGATTCAGTGAATGCCTTTTACTAAAAGATAACGTGAAAACCTCCAGATAGATCCAGACTATAATAATATATTTATTTATTCGTACTACAATGTGTACAATTAAGTTAAAACAATGTTTGCTGGGTACATAAAACATAAAACAAAAGGCAACGAGAGCAACTCGTCTTTGGTTAAAAAAGTGCTACACACATTCTCTATATTGTACAGCACATCCTTTGTAAATGTTTAGTAGTTTCTTACCCAGCCCTTCTTAATGGTGGTTTTGAATGAGATCATAAAATAATTTGTGTTCATAATACAGAAGGTTGTGGCATCATGTTTGAATTGTGATAATATGTAATTGAAACTTTTAGACAAGAGAACCACATCTGTGAAAAGCTAGATGAGAGAGCATATTCAAACTGGTGTTATTGCATTTTAAGCAACTCTGCATAAAACGCACCATTTGATTCATAATCTGAATTTGAATTGGGAGACATTCTGCTAAAGTGGCACCATATTACAATCGGTGCAACCAGGTAGATAAAAAAGTTTCCTGATACCCTTGCGTCATGTAGTATAAAACTCATCTACACATTTGTCTTGCAAGTTCCAGAGACATAGACCATAGAAAGAGGTACAGTACGACATAAATAACTGACGTTTTGTACTTATATTACAAACCCCAAAGTTAGGAGATAATGAATGTAAATGCCATATGGAATCACGACATGTCTTTAACCATAGCCTGATGCATGCCATGACCAATAGTGTGGCCGAAATGCAACCCTTTTTAAATATATCACAACTGCATTATTTAATAAGTTGACATTTTGACGGGTTAAATTTAAAATCATATTCGGATACAAAGTCTACACAGATGTCACACATTTTGTTCAATGTATATATCGATGGAACTATTAAAGATATATCATCAGCATAGCCGGTAGCACCATAATACTTATGACCTATCATACAACCGAATCCAGACATGCTGAGTTTTGTTAACAGTACATGTGTGCGTGTGCGTGTGCGTGTGCGTGTGCGTGTGTGTGTACTATACTAGCGGATAACACCCCACCCTGCTTCACTCCATTGGTAGTGGAGAAATAATCTGACATGGAATTGTTTCACGACACGTTCAAGTGTTGATTAGTGTTCATATAAAGTAAACATCTGATTAGCAAGGAATTAATTCCTCTATCCATCAGTAAATTAAAACGTTTACCATAATTTACTTTATCAAATGCTTTCGTGGCATCTGATAATAGCACATACACATCATATTTATTATGTTGGAAATAGTTCACAATCTCCATTAGCGCAAATGTACATTTAGCTGTAGAGCTCTGAGGTTTAAAGCCAGAATGTACATCACTTGTACACCGCGTTGTTAAAACGTACGGACAACCGTAGACAGCGGACACGAATTAGTATCGCTTCTGTGAACTAACGATGACGGGTTACAGTCAACACGGCTGTGCCATTTGGTAATTTACGAACGTCGCACATTTGCCTGCATGACACGTGCCATATAACGTGCATGACCTGTGACATACAAAGAGCACGACATGTGGTATTGACATGTGACATGTAACGTGCATGACTTGTGATATATAACTGTGACGTCCGTGACATATTCCAACAGGCAACAAGAAATAACTGTCGCTGCGCTGATATATGGTTAGCTACGTGGAATAATTTGTTATTTAGGGATATTAATATCTTTTAATCTGGTTTGTCGTTTGATTAATTGCGGTTTGTGGATATTGTTAGTGGGATTGATTGAAGAGAGGGGATGCGTTCCGGATGGAGGGTAGAAGGAGAAGAGGAAGACACAGACTGAGATTGGGAGGACTGCGTGAAGAGAGATTTGGCGGCAGTGGGAGGAGCGTGGAGAACGAGAGAGAGGGGTGGGGGTGGGGAGTGGAGACAGGTGTTGGAGACAACAGTGAAACGGGATGAGTTAGGTCTACAACGCTGACAGCCATGTGAACATATGCTGAGTTTCGCTAGGTTTTCAACACATTTGGGCTAGTAAAAAATTTTCAAATTGTAATAAAAATACTCCAGGAGTAAGCGAAGTGTCACCAATCAGAACCGAAATCCTAAAAATACTCCTGTGTTACAAGGCGCATATTTAGATGGTTTGTTTCATTAATTATTATTTTAAGGCGAAGTAAGCTTTTTTACTGTCAACATGTGCTTACTTTGTCGACGAGATAGTCACGACGTTAGGTGCTACATTATTCATCGTGTGTAGACTATTTGTACGCAACACAAGGCACAGGTTTTAATATGGAAAACTAACAAGAGAGTGGCCATGCTATTAGTATTCCATGCGACGGGCTAGGCTTAATTATTGTTGTCTGCAGTTGTCCTTGCACGATTTGGTTGTAATTATGTTCGAGTATTGACAACATCCACCTGTCGTTATATCAATAATGCCGTATGATATACAAAACGTTGTTCGTTTGTCACCTTTCTAAAGCGGCAAGCTAGTGTCAAATATTAAATCAGTAATATGCTACCACAGTACAGAAAGTTGTCTCTGCGAGCTCTGCCAGGTGGGGTAACTGGTTTGATTCGCCGAGAAACTCCCTGTAACTATTTCGGCACGGCAAATAGGAGAGCAGAGAGAATTGTTTTGTGTAGGCCGAGTATCTGTGATAGTGGTGATTTCAAGTTGTATTTTAAACCGTTTTCAGTTCGGCGCACTTTATCGAGACCTGCATGGTTAGGCTACTCAATCCCCTAGCAAATATCAAATAAAAATAATTCCTACGCTAATAGCAAATTTCTACATACATAGTGTAAGGGTTCACAAATATCGGCTTGTTGTAGAGAAATACAATGCAATCACGAAATAGTTATAAAAAATAAGTTAGATTTCGCCTAGGCGTAGTCAAACGCCCCAGTAACAGGCATTTTTGGAAAACATATTTAAACAAGATTTCCATCTGTTGTGTCTCGTTGTCTAAAATGATTGTATTTTATCGTAACAGATTAAGATAGACATGAATGCGAACATCAGAAAAATGGCAAATGTTATTAAATTTTGGGAAGTGCAAATGTATACACATAGGGCATGGAAACATGGACGAAGAATATAAAATGGGGGATGCTGTACTATGTAGAACCACACAAGAAAAGGACTTAGGAGTAACATTTAGTGCTGACATGAAAGTTTCAGAGCAATGTAGGATTGCTGCTTCAAAAGGAAATCAAATTCTAGGGCTAATTAGGAGAACTATCATGTATAAGGAGAAACAGCTAATTGTACCCCTGTACAAAGCAATAGTTAGATCACATTTGGAATATTGTATTCAAGCATGGAGGCCGTATCGTAAAAAGGACATAGACAAGCTAGAAAGAATACAACGAAGAGCAACCAAAATGATTCCAGAATTGAGAGACCTTAGTTATGAAACCATTAGCCTGTGGCCAAATTGGACTTATCTTTCTGTGGTGGAATCAAAGATGATGAGAGAATTTCTCGAATTCTGTACCATTGAACGGACTGCCGTTGTCATAGTTTGCCAATTCCTGATTTCCCTGTCGTGCGAAGATGTTACGCAACTTTGGAAGGACGGCTGCTACAGCTGCAGACGTGACTATTTCCACTTCTGCAAATTTGCTGTAGTCGTCCATAACAACGAGAAGGTATTTGGCAGTGGGAATTGGGCCTAAAAAGTCAAGCGAGGCAATCTTCCACGGCGCGGAAGGAAGTGGTGTTGCTATTGTTGGTTCTGGGTTGATTGGACCGCTAGTAGTTGCTTGGCACGCTAAACAGCTCTACGTATTTCTCTGCCGTGTAGTTAATCCAAGGGACCACACTATTTCACGCAGTAATTTCTTTCACGATTCCTCGTTGGCTTACGTGCGCGAGTTATACGGTTTTAGCTTGAAGTGCAGCTGGCAGAACGATACGTGTTCCTCTTAGCACAATGCCATTGCAGGTTGTCAGCAGGCACGTGCGATTTCGGGAACATTGACAGCTCGCTGAGGGACCGGTTTGTTTGCGGCATCAACGAAGACGCTATACAACGCAGGTTGTTAGCGGAGAAACCTCTCGACCACAACAAAGCACTTGCGTTAGCTCTAATCATGGAACTGGCAGTTCGCAATGTGCCATGAAACAACAGTCATGTCAACACACCTAATGTGTCGTCAGCTTCTCCTCAAGGACAGATCAACAAACTCTGTACACATCAATGTGGTCAGAATGTGAGACCATGTGACCGTTGTGATGGTCTGAACCACACCTCTCCAAACTGTCGGTATAAAGATGTGACATGCGGAAAGTGTGGTAAAGTCGGTCACATTGAACGTGTGTATCGTAGTGCTCCGACTCAAGGACAGACACAGCGGGGCAGGGGATTTCCATTCCGATTACGTTCATTTCATCCTGGTTATGGAGGAAGGGGCCGTGGGCGCGGGTTCAGAGACCGAAATGCAACGAACCAAATTGTCTTTGATGCACCTGCACATGGCAGCACAGATTATAACATCTACAAGGTAAATACAAGCAGATGTACAGAGAAGAGAGAGGCAGCCCCCAATTTTGGTAAATGTGCTGCTAAATGGACAACCTTTGACCCTTGAAGTTGACACAAGAGCTGCAACTTCTCTCATTAACGAAGAGACATAGAACATTATGGGAAGAACCTTCACCTCTTGAACCAGCTCACGAAAGGTTGCAATAATACTTAGGTGAGAAGATACCCCTCCGGGGATCCGCCAGAGTGAACGTCAGATATGGAGTTTAGTCAGCTGATGTCCAAGTGCTCATTGTCCAAGGGAAACATTTCTACAAACACAGAAATATCGCCTATGCTCTCCGCGAACGGGTAGAATCTGAACTTGAACTCTTTGAGAAACAAGGTGTTATCGAACCGGTCAAGTACTCTGAACGGGCAGCACCAATGGTAACCGTGCTTAAATCTGATCAGTCATCAGTACGTATTTGTGGAGACAACAAGATGACAGTTAACCAAGTAGCGAAGCCTGACTGTTACCCCATTCCCAGAATTAAGGACTTGTTTGCACCTCTCTCCAGGGGGAGACTTTCACCAAGCTTGACATGAGTAACGCCCACCAACAACTGGTTCTTGATGAGGAATCAAGGAAACTGACTACAATCAACACACACAAGGGGTTGTACCAGTACAGACGTTTACAATCGGTGTATCAGTTGCTCCAACAATCTTTCAGCGTACCATGGAGTGTATGCTGCGCGACATTCCTCTTGTTTGCGTATACTTGGATGACATCTTGATCACTGGTGTTGATGATGCAGAACATAATGACAATCTGTCCAAAGTCTTGGATAGACTTAACAAGCTTGACTGAGACTGAATGCTGGAAAGTGCTACTTCACGAGAGAATCGGTGAAGTGTCTGGGATACCGCATCCATGCACAAGGATTGCATCCACTCGAGGAAAAAGTGCAAGCTCTGGTGTCAGCACCAGCGCCACAGAATGTGACGGAACTGAAATCATTCCTTGGAATAGTACAGTATTACCAAAAATTCTTACCAAATCTCGCAACGACACTAGCGCCACTATATCGGCTGCTACAGAAACTGTTTCCTTGGGCATGGATGAAGAAGACAGATCATGCTTTCCAAAAGGTCAAGTCCCACTTGGCCTCCTGTCAACTACTGGCACACTACGATCCCAACCTTCCGGTCCACCTGGCCTGTGATGCCTCGCCATACGGAGTAGGCGCTGTCCTGTCGCACATCATGCCAGATGGCTCAGAGAAGCCTGTAGCTTATGCTTCTCGTTCCTTGCTACAGCGGAGAAGAACTACTCCAAGCTTGACAAAGAAGCATTAGCCATTATCTTCGGAATAAAACGATTCCACCAATACATCTATGGAAGGAAGTTTCAATTGGTATCAGACCACAAATCTTTGATGAGTATACTGGACACACAGAAAGGCATTCCCGTAACGGCTTCTGCGAGACTGCAGCGATGGGCACTTATGCTACCGATGCCGCAGAGTGGGCCTACACCAGTTCCCGGTGATACAATCATGCTACTAGTGAAGATGGAGGAATTCCCAGCGAATGTGTCCCGTATTCGGACATGGACAAACAAAGATCCGTTGTCGTCGCGTGTGAGGAAACTTATACAATGCGGTTTTCCTGAACATCTGAAGTCGTACAAGGATTTGAAACCATACATGCAGCGGAAATTTGAACTCGGTTTTCAAGATCAGGTGCTCCTTTGGGGAAATAGAGCACACACAGTTATCGTACGAATGAAGGCCCTAGCTAGAGGTCTGGTCTGGTGGCCAGGTATCGTGCAGCTCCTGCTGAAGCAAGATTGCATCCATGGGATTGGCCAGAGAAACCATGGTCTCGACTCCGTCTAGACTATGCTGGTCCTCTACAAGGGAAGATGTTCCTGGTCCTCATCGACGCGCATTCCAAATGAATGGATGTATTTCTGGTGCATAGTGTAACAACAAGTGCTACACTGGAATGTTTGAGACGAACATTTGCTATCCATGGCATCGCTGAAACCGTTGTGACCGATAATGGTACTTGTTTTATAAGTGAGGAGTTTGCGAGTTGTATGTCGAACAATGGTATTCAACATATCTGTGTGGCACCTTATCATCCTGCTTCCAATGGTAAGGCTGAGAGAGCAGTTCAGACCTTCAAACAAGGTTTTGCGAGAAGGTGGGAGGAACAGTCGAAACCAGAGTGTCCAGGTTCTTATTCCGTTACCGGAATACCCCGCAAAGCACAACAGGGTTGTCTCCGGCAGAGATGTTACTGAGGCGACGTCCGCGTTCGCATCTTGACTTGATGCACCCATACATTGGCCAGCGTGTCCACCAACGACAACAGAAACAAGTGGAGTCTCACGACGTGCATGCTAAGGATCGCACACTCGGAGTTGGCGACACAGTGTATGTGATGAACTTCACTGGCAAGACAAAATGGCGTTATGGAACAGACTGGTCCAGTGTCATTCGGGGTCCGCCTTGGTGATGGGAGAGTAGTGCGCAGACACGTCGACCAGTGAGAAGTCGTCGTGTAAATGATGAAAAGGAGAAGATTTCGGCGTCTGAGAATAAACTGCCTCCTGGACTGTTTTCCGAACTGCCTTCTGAAACGTAAGAACCTGTTCAGGCAGATCCACCTGAAGTAACTCAACCAGAGATAGAATCACCCCACACACCTGGACAGAACTGTACACTCAGTGCAAATCTTCGTAGACCCAGAAGAATCCGAAGAGCACCTGAGAAACTGAAACACTGAGTTATATAATCTTAGCATCATAGAGTTCCATAATCAATATACCTAGAACTTGAGACTCTCAGTAGTTTTACGCACTGAAGTTTAGTGCATACAATTATCATACATTTATTCAATTATCATGCATCTAAAGGGGTGTGTGATATCCTGCTATCAGATTATGCACGCTCCCCGTATATGTGATTAAAGTAGTAGTTGTTTCCGAACAACGTGTATTACTTATTCGTGCGGAGGCTGGACGTTTGCTTGCTCCATACAAATAGATATGGAAATGTTCTGCGCTCCAGACTACTGCGAGCATTTCCCAAGAGGACTGGCATCAGCAAACACTTCCAAGAGCGTGTTTCGGTCGAAGTATGTCATCGTGCTGGTGTTCGTCAACGCATTTGTTAGAGCTTGAAAGGATTGTTCCTGATGCTGTTCACAAATCCATGGTTCATCTTGCCTGGTTAGTTCACGTAGTGGAGCAACGATGGTAGCAAAGTTAGCTATGAACCTGAACACATACTGAGCCATGCCAAGAAGTGATCGAACTTCTGAAGCATTGGTTGGTCGAGGTGCGTTCTTGATCGATTCGATTGCTTTGGATCTGCTCGGAATGCATGTGCACACAAAACGTGACCACAGAATGTAATAGCTGGGAGAACTTGCACTTCACTTTGTTCAAAGGTGCGTTGTTCTCTCGTAGCCGATTCACGCCCACTTTCAATTTGCATCGTGTTCTGCGACCGTCTTGCCGTAAACGATGATATTCCAGATGTTGCGACATCCATTTTAGCCATGTAGTAACTCTGCGACTGTGTTTTGGAAGATTTATGAGGCAGCATTTATGCCAAACATTAGTCACTTGCACCTGTATAGCGCTACATGTGTGCTAAACGTTGTGATGTGACGACTAGCAGGATCAAGTTCAAGTTGATGATAGCCTGCCTTCAAGACCAATGTGCTGAACGTTGTCGCGCCGTTCAGGTCTAT
This sequence comes from Lamellibrachia columna, assembly GCA_963662155.1. Taxonomy (NCBI): domain Eukaryota; kingdom Metazoa; phylum Annelida; class Polychaeta; order Sabellida; family Siboglinidae; genus Lamellibrachia; species Lamellibrachia columna. Next base: position 7,628,569 of record OY759265.1, read on the forward strand.
GATCAAGTCGTCAATCGTGGGCATAAGATATTTATCCCATTGCACTGCCTTGTTTGCTTCACGCATATCCACGCAAATGCGGACTTCTCCTGATTTCTTCTTAGGAACAACCACAAATGGGGAAACCCAAGACGTTTGACTTTCTGTCTTCTCAATGACGTTTTCAGCCTCAAGACGGACTAATTCCTATTCAACATCTTTGCGGATTTGGAAAGGAATGCGTCGACGTAGCTGCTGTTTTGGTGCCACCGATTCGTCGATTTGAAGCGATACCATTCTGTTGTGAAATGCACCATTGTATTGAATATCAAGGTTGGTGATTCCTATGACAGGCATAGGTGTGTCTGAGCCATGCGGTTAAACGCGAGTTGGTGATAACTGCAACAGTGGTTTATTTCGTAGTCTCTGGAATGTGGACGATTCGAGGATGTTCACAGATGCGCCCGAATCCACAATCATCTGAACAGACTGACCTTGAACCTTGACCTGACACTTCGGGATACAACTGCTGGAGCACTGTGTGATATACACACGCTCGCTCTGTGGCGTGTCTTTGATAACACTGTTTGCAGCAAAACCATAGTCATGTTCATTTGAAAGAGACTGTACAAAGTCTGTTGTCACAACGTGGCAGCGTCATGTCGAGATTTGTTCCACGTTGAACGACAGACGGTGGAGAATGTTTTCACACGAATTGCACCTTTTTACACTTGCAGGACATCCAGAATGTTGTGGTAGTCGATTTCCACAGTAGTTACAAATGTTACGCTTGTCTGATATAGCACGTTTGCTGTTTTCAGCGTTATATCGATGATATGAACTGCGTCGAGGTTGCTGACCTCGTTTGTAGTCGGGACTGCTGGCTCGGTGGCTCCCTCTAGCGATTGGAGTGTGGTGAAATTGATTCCGCGAGCAGTCTTTGTGTGTCCTTCGACTTCAGCATCTTGTTTTTGCTCACTTCGACTGCTCGAGCAGCTGCTATCAGCTGATCAAGGGTGAAATAAATGCACGGCGGTGGGCAGATTGAGAACGACACGCAATTATTACCTGATGTGCAATTTATTTGTCTGTGTTCACAAAATCGCATGATTTTGCCAATTTCCATTTCTCCCTGTGTAGCCAGACGAAAATTATATATTTCGTAAGCAGTGCTTGTCTTCGGACTAAAGTATGCCGTCAGTGGTTTTGAAGCTGTTTGGCAAACACTGACGTCGTTTGTGGCTTCTTGTACAGTCAGTGTGTCGAATATATCGTCTATTTCGTGTCTAGCGTGGTTGAGTAATAATGCACGCATAAGCACTGGGTCTGAAATAGCCATGGCTGTTGTCAAACGGTCATCTCGGGATAACTATTTTTTTCAACGTGGTCCGATTTCTATATGTTCGTAAATCGAACTGTTGGAAGTATGGTAGAGCCATAATACTTGCGTCATCGGGATTGTCGTGGACTGTTGAAGATATATATATATATATATATATATATATATATATATATATATATATATATATATATATATATATATATATATATATATATATATATTATATATCAATGACTTGGACGATATAACAAATAACATACTGAAATTTGGGGATGACACAAAAGTATTTAGTATTTAGTATTTAGTGCCTATTGACAACGGCAAGACCACGACTGTGTCTTCAACAGTCCACGACAATCCCGATGACGCAAGTAACATACTGAAATTATATATATATATATATATATATATATATATATATATATATATATATATATATATATTATATATCAATGACTTGGACGATATAACAAATAACATACATAATTTCAGTATGTTATTTGTTATATCGTCCAAGTCATTGATATATAATATATATATATATATATATATATATATATATATATATATATATATATATATATATATATATATATATATATATATATATATATATATATACATTATATATCAATGACTTGGACGATATAACAAATAACATACTGAAATTATATATATATATATATATATATATATATATATATATATATATATATATATATATATATATATATATATATATATATATATTATATCAATGACTTGGACGATATAACAAATAACATACTGAAATTTGGGGATGACACAAAAGTATTTAGAATTTAGTATTTAGTGCCTATTGACAACGGCATGACCACAACTGTGTCTTCAACAGTCCACGACAATCCCGATGACGCAAGTATTATGGCTCTACCATACTTCCAACAGTTCGATTTACGAACATATAGAAATCGGACCACGTTGAAAAAAATAGTTATCCCGAGATGACCGTTTGACAACAGCCATGGCTATTTCAGACCCAGTGCTTATGCGTGCATTATTACTCAACCACGCTAGACACGAAATAGACGATATATTCGACACACTGACTGTACAAGAAGCCACAAACGACGTCAGTGTTTGCCAAACAGCTTCAAAACCACTGACGGCATACTTTAGTCCGAAGACAAGCACTGCTTACGAAATATATAATTTTCGTCTGGCTACACAGGGAGAAATGGAAATTGGCGAAATCATGCGATTTTGTGAACACAGACAAATAAATTGCACATCAGGTAATAATTGCGTGTCGTTCTCAATCTGCCCACCGCCGTGCATTTATTTCACCCTTGATCAGCTGATAGCAGCTGCTCGAGCAGTCGAAGTGAGCAAAAAAACAAGCTGCTGAAGTCGAAGGACACACAAAGACTGCTCAATAGTTGTCAATAGGCACTAAATACTAAATTCTAAATACTTTTGTGTCATCCCAAATTTCAGTATGTTATTTGTTATATTGTCCAAGTCATTGATATATAATATATATATATATATATATATATATATATATATATATATATATATATATATATATATATATATATATATATATATATATATATATATATATATATATATATATATATATATATATATATATATATATATATTCTTGTGGTACCCCACTCAAAACTGATTTCCACTTCGAAACCTCCACATCTGCTACAACACGCTGTCTTCTTTCAGTCAACCATTTTTTTATCCAGTTGATTATGTCGTCCCCGATACCATGGACATTTAATTTAAGTAGTAATCTTTCATGTGGCACTTTGTCGAAAGCTTTCTGAAAATCTAAGTAGAAAATATTTCCTGGTGATCCCCTGAGCCACTTATTAATTTCGTCCAAAAAAACATAACATATTAAACATGACGTCGCTTTTAGGCAAACCTCTAGCCTATAACAGCCCTGCAATAGCATCCAAAAAACTTTACACTACTGACTGCTGTCACCTAGCGAATGGCATTACAACTACGAAAGTTAGGAAGACGCTAGTTCATCCTCACTAGGTGGCGCTCCTGTACACAGCTGGGCAGGTAATCGGCTGCGAGTTTTTTTTTTGAGCATGTAGGTTGAGCACCATGGGCATATGTGAACCAATGTGGTGCCCAGATTTCTTCACGTGATGCATACATTATGGAGAATCTTTACACGTGGTTTGGTACGGCAGCTTGCGCCAACACGTGCACGTGTTCACTAACAGAGGCCCGACCACAGTTGACCTTACTGTTTATTGCTTCACAGAATGTAGGGCGTATTCTCAAGTCTCAAGTGGTTATACTCCAAACAGCCCAAACTTGGGCTAACGCAGGAGTTTGTGGTGGACTGTGCGCATGCGCTGTGGGTGGTACATTCGACTAAAAGACTAGTATCTTTAATGTTGCTGAAATGGTTTTATCTGATAGTTTTATTCATTTTATGTATAGGATGTTAAACGAAAATTTTGAATAGGTTGTTTATATGTATGGATACTGTTGCTGTCTTGCCACATGCACATATAGACAGTCTCCATACCCACACCATGGATACGTTTACGCTGAGCACTGTGTTTTAAAGGCAGTTTAGGTGAGGAGGTGTGGTGAAAGGGAGTTCCATAATAGCTTCTTGAAATGATTTTGGGTTTTTTATGTTGGTAATTTTTGGTGGAATCATATTCCATATGCGAATGGCTCGGGGATAAAATGAAAAGACCATTGCATGTATACGACACCTGGGGGTTATGTATTGTCCACGGGTTCGAGAGCGGGTTAGTAGGCCTGGGGGGGGGTGATCTCAATAATGTTATTTCAAATTTTGTAAAAGGTTGTGGCTTGTTTAATGATGCGTTTTCGTTCGAGATGTGATATGCGAATTTAAACAATTCATATGATGTGACATAAGTGCAACTGAGCAGGCATATTCATAGGTTTGTTTGTAGAAGCTATTGACATTTCTGTGATGAAAGTTTAACAGGCGGAGGGATTTACGGAAATGTTTCTGCTATGGGCCACGTGGGCGCATGAATATATGGCTATTTTTTTTAAACAATTGACGGGCATCGCACGTCAGGACGCTTTAAAAGAGCTGGATGCATGTGATTTTTACAAAACTTGGTCAGCATATCAATCAGATGATGGCATTTGCTGTGAACAATGTTCAGAGTTTTTAGTGGTCACGTTTTCTTATAAACAGACAAAACATTAACATGGCCACCAATGCAATTTTGCACTGTGGTCTGACCTCAACAAGTTTTATGGAAAAGACGGCGTTTCGTTGGCGTTGTTGGGGCGATTAATGACCAATATAAACGTGATAATTATTTGTTTAAAATAAATAACAGTAGTGACAATTTTCGCATCATTGTTTTTTATTAATAAAGTTTGCCGCTAAATGTCAACTGCCGTAACTTCGGCGAATAATACAGTAGAATAACGTTAAGTTTTTTACACAATGTGATCTGTAGATTATAGCAACCTTCACAGGATAACTTCACATAATATGTAAGCACACGCACGTGTTGGCACAAGCTGCAGTACCAAACTACGTGTAAAGATTCGCCATAATGTATGCATGACGAAATGAAGTGCGAGCACCGCACTGGTTCACATCCGCCCATAGTGCTCAACCTTCCTGCTCAAAAACACTCTAACCGGCTACCCTCGATTATCCGAAGTCGCCGGCTTGCGTGTTTGTTGGTTTTTTAGATGGCCGCTTGCGCCACACGTGCATGTGTTTACTAAACATGTTATGGAAAAGATGGCGTTCGCTTGGCGTTGTTGACCAATATCAGATACCCGTTTTGTGCAAGGTATGCAAACACCCGTTGGCGTGCGTGCGTGCGTGCGTGCGTGCGCAACATGCTAGCTCGTTTGTGAAACTTTTGTATGTAGTTTTTTTAGAAATCATCAGACAGATTATTAAATTAGTTAATGCTTGTTCAAGCATTAACTGAAGTGAAAGTCAAAATACTAAATAATCACAATTTTCTTCCTTGGTGAATTTTTTTAACTTCGTCATGTAATCGGCGAGAGGATGGAGGTCGCGCCCATGATCAGCATTGACCCACACGGTGTTTGCCATTTTGGATATCCAATATTTTGACCCTTACCAGATCTAACGACTAAGTCAATTCTGTCGATTATTTTAACAACAATAGGGATTTTTATTAAACAAACTGCGCACATTACTTCAGCTAGTCACACACTACACATCTGGACATAAGTGTAATTAAGTGTAATTAAGTGAACCGGATTCTCGATGGGTTGAACCATTTGAGGAAGCAGCTTTAAACAGGGCACAACTAGACATTTACATGTAAACTATAAACTTATGCAATGATATCTTTGGAATTAAGTTCTAAAAACGAGCAATGATATCTGGGTCAGATTCCAGATTAAGCTACGAGTACTTGTAAAAGGTTGATTATATGTGGTAGTTATGTTGTTGTTGTTGTTGTTGTTGTTGTGGCAAAATTCTCCATAATGTATGCATCACGTGATGAAATCTAAGTACCCGATTTGTTCACATACGCCCATGTTGCTCAACCTACCTGCTCAAAAAACTCGCCGCCGGTTTTGTTTTTCGTATAATAGTCAAAAGAAAGAACAAGGGCTGAAGCTTCGACTAGTTACCGTAGGCTACTTGGACACTTTTGATCACGAGTTATCGTAGGCCTACTTGGACACTTTTGATCACGAGTCCTAATCTCGTATGCCTACATTTGAAGAGCAGAATTTGAAAACGGCTTAGGCCTAAATCCATTTTTACCAAAAATGTGTTTGAAACGCTAATGCGTAGTGATGGACCATATCTTGCACGTAAAATAGCTTAGTTGACATGCAAAAAGAATTAGATCCTTTGGCCAATAAGACACATAGTCGTCATATTATGGGCTGTTATGATGTCACCGGTCATTGATGTCATTATCGCACATACCCAGGCACGACTCAACTTTGGCGGGCTTTATTAAATAAAGAGCAGATTTGCAAAAGGGCATACAAAAGGGCATACAAAAGGGCATACAAAAGGGCATACAAAAGGGCATACAAAAGTGCATACAAAAGGGCATACAAAAGGGCATACAAAAGCGCACAAAGCGGAAGGACTGTGATTAATCTTTACTTTTTGGGATTACAAGATAGGAGTATGGTACGTTAATTATAAAAAAACGTGCTTTTTACTTTTTTTTTTATTAATAACAATTATCATCCACATTTCAAATGTTATTAATTAATTAAAATAATTAGAAAAACAAGTCAGTGATTTGTAAAAAACATGTTTAATAATTAGCACACCATGGACCTATCATGTAATCCATAAAACGAAAAGAAAAGATTAATGACTGTGAGTCTTACAGTTTTTTGCTTTTGTCTGAATCAGTCAAAGGGAGAGTAAGCCCTTTTACAAATCTGGTCTACATTTTTATGGTACGTGTTTGTTTTGTATAAAGATATGTTAACATTAATAACGTACATCCGTTATCCAAAATACACGCATAATTAATATTAATTATACAAAACAATATGGCGGTGACATTAATTAAAGTGGTCAGTGGTTCCCTCTGACGGTAACAGTAAAACTAAGCGTTTTCGGCTAAACTTTAACTTGAGACAAGCCGATGCCGTGAGTTTATAATATCACCAAATTTACAATAGACACTGCCTGCGCCAATATTGGGACTTCGCCCAGCACAGCGAAATAGAAAAGGAAACGATTTATCACTGTCTGCGTAAATTCAAGTAATTGATTGTGTATATACATGATACTAAATATAACTATTATTTATAATATTCGTGGATGTGGATATAGGGATATGTTATCCTGTTGTTTTATTTACACTGGCTAGGCACGTGTGACAGCGACTACAAAAACAAAAATTAGGGTAATTTGTTGACCCAGAAGTTTTATTGCCATATAAACATTCACGCATAAACTAGCCTCGAATCGATAGTTATTTTGTGCATCTCATGCACATTCATGAATATCCGCCAATGTGCTTCAAGTGCCTCGAAGCACGCAAGAAAAACAGACACCACATGAATGAAAAACCACAAGCACGGTAATATTTATATTTGTGCAACCACATTCCACAATATAGGGCAGCGCGGCCTTTTGTGGTCAGACAATCCCTCATCATATGCTCAAAATAAACATTTTGAATGTAAATCCGGTGCAAAATCATGCTGGCATCTATAGGATAGCAACACGATACAGACGCAGTTACATCTAAGTGATTTTTATATTTTAGAGGCAAGGCGGTTTTTTGGGACTGTTATTATTTTTCTAATGTAGATCATGTAATGTAGATCATCTAGGTTGTATGTTTGCTGAAAATAAGTCTCGTCTATGAAACACATAAATCTTACTGCAATATGAATACACTGAAGACAGGTTATCGCATAATATATATATATATATATATATATATATATATATATATATATATATATATATATATATATATATATATATATGGTATATATGGTATATAATTTGCACGTTTTCATCAGGGTCCGCTTTGCCCCAGGTTACTCTACTCTGTGACATATATTTAACGTTTTAATATTCCGTATTTCTAAGAAAGAAACAAATGACGCTGAGGAAATGACATCTAATAAAGGACATTGGCAGTCCGAGCAGAAAGAACAGCGACCACATAAGCGATAACGTTCATATGTCCATATTAATTCATCTCGATAATGATGTTATCTCAGAACGCTTGGGCAATCAGTGTTATTAGCGCAGCACGGCTGGCATCATAGCGTTAACATAAATCCATGTTGTGTCAGTCTCATACATTGGCTGCAAACACAGAACAGCAAGAATGGCTTTGCTTCTTGAAATCAATCATATGGTTTGATTTATGACAACAATCAAATACTGGACTTTACTCGTGTAATTTTTATCACTGCTGCCAATTCTGCATCTGCGACAATAGTGATGAATTATGTAATTGTAGGCACAATTGGTCATAACTGTTTTGCACAAATTACTAACATATAGTCTTGCTCACCAAAGTGAGACCACCGCAAATAAACAATGTTTGTGTCCAACGATGAATTGTGTACAATCTGCTTGCGTTTTCATTCAAAACATAGGGCTAGTTGATGCACCAACAACATAGCTAGTTTGTGCTTGCAAGCTGTTGCGATGAGTAGCTTACTCATTATAAATAGCCCTCTCGTCATTTGTCTGAGAAACCCGGCCACTATTAGTCGTATTTTAACAATTCTCTCACCTGTTTCTGAGGATGAGGTCAGAAACATCAGTATAGCATCTCCTCCCCAATCCCGCGCTCTCGGTCGTCTTCCAACAAGGTTGATGCCAGTTTGTTTAAGTGCACTTGTCCCATGTCATTACCAGGATTGCGAACACCCCACTAGCCACAGGAGACATGTCAGCCAACTTGACAGCAGTACTTGTGACTCCGCTCCTCAGGAAGTCCCTGGATGTAGACTGTATCACACATTTACTAACCGATTTGAAATCTGAGTGTCCTCTCCAAAGTCACCGAGAAGATGGTGTCCTCAGGTTTGTCATGTCGTATGACTGAACACAACCACGACCTGAAGTGGTCCAGTCAGCATACAAGCATGGTCATAGTACAGAGACAGCACAACCTGAAGTGATCCAGTCAGCACACAAACATGATCATAGTACAGAGGCAGCACAACCTGAAGTGATCCAGTCAGCATACAAGCATGGTCATAGTACAGAGACAGCACAACCTGAAGTGGTCCAGTCAGCATACAAGCATGGTCATAGTACAGAGACAGCACAACCTGACGTGAACCAGTCAGCATACAAGCATGGTCATAGTACAGAGACAGCACAACCTGAAGTGATCCAGTCAGCACACAAACATGGTCATAATACAGAGACAGCACAACCTGACGTGAACCAGTCAGCATACAAGCATGGTCATAGTACAGAGACAGCACAACCTGAAGTGATCCAGTCAGCACACAACCATGGTCATAATACAGAGACAGCACAACCTGAGGTGATCCAGTCAGCACACAAACATGATCATAGTACAGAGACAGCACAACCTGGAATGATCCAGTCAGTACACAAACATGGTCATAGTACAGAGACAGCACAACCTGAAGTGATCCAGTCAGCACACAAAAATGATCATAGTACAGAGACAGCACAACCTGGAATGATCCAGTCAGCACACAAACATGATCATAGTACAGAGACAACACAACCTGACGTGAACCAGTCAGCACACAAACATGGTCATAGTACAGAGACAGCACAACCTGACGTGATCCAGTCAGCACACAGACATGGTCATAGTACAGAGACAGCACAACCTGACGTGATCCAGTCAGCACACAGACATGGTCATAGTACAGAGACAGCACAACCTGAGGTGATCCAGTCAGCACACAAACATGGTCATAGTACAGAGACAGCACAACCTGACGTGAACCAATCATCACACAAACATGGTCATAGTACAGAGACAGCACAACCTGACGTGATCCAGTCAGCACACACACACATGGTCATAGTACAGAGACAGCACAACCTGACGTGATCCAGTCAGCACACAAACATGATCATAGTAAATAGACAGCACAACCTGACGTGATCCAGTCAGCACACACACATGGTCATAGTACAGAGACAGCACAACCTGAGGTGATCCAGTCAGCACGCAAACATGGTCATAGTACAGAGACAGCACAACCTGACGCGATCCAGTCAGCACGCAAACATGATCATAGTGCAGAGACAGCTTAACCTGACGTGATCCAATCAGCACGCAAACATGGTCATACTACAGAGACAGCACAACCTGACGTGATCCAGCCAGCACACAAACATGGTCATAGTACAGAGACTGCACAACCTGACGTGATCCAGTCAGCACGCAAACATGATTATAGTACAGAGACAGCACAACCTGACGTGATCCAGTCAGCACACAAACATGATCATAGTACAGAGACAGCACAACCTGAAGTGATCCAGTCAGCACACAAACATGGTCATAGTAAAGAGACAGCACAACGTGAGGTGATCCAGTAAGCACGCAAACATGATCATATGACAGAGACAGCACAACCTGACGTGATCCACTCAGCACACACACATGGTCATAGTACAGAGACAGCACAACCTGACGTGATCCAGTCAGCACGCAAACATGATCATAGTGCAGAGACAGCTTAACCTGACGTGATCCAATCAGCACGCAAACATGGTCATACTACAGAGACAGCACAACCTGACGTGATCCAGTCAGCACACAAACATGGTCATAGTACAGAGACTGCACAACCTGACGTGATCCAGTCAGCACGCAAACATGATTATAGTACAGAGACAGCACAACCTGACGTGATCCAGTCAGCACACAAACATGATCATAGCACAGAGACAGCACAACCTGAAGTGATCCAGTCAGCACACAAACATGGTCATAGTAAAGAGACAGCACAACGTGAGGTGATCCAGTAAGCACGCAAACATGATCATAGGACAGAGACAGCACAACCTGACGTGATCCAGTCAGCACGCAAACATGGTCATAGTACAGAGACAGCACAACCTGACGTGATCCAGTCAGCACACAAACATGGTCATAGTACAGAGACAGCACAATCTGAGGTGATCCAGTCAGCACACAAACATGATCATAGTACAGAGACAGCACAACCTGACGTGAACCAGTCAGCACACAAACATGATCATAGTACAGAGACAGCACAACCTGACGTGAACCAGTCAGCACACAAACATGGTCATAGTACAGAGACAGCACAATCTGAGGTGATCCAGTCAGCACACAAACATGATCATAGTACGGAAACAGCACAACCTGACGTGAACCAGTCAGCACACAAACATGGTCATAGTACAGAGTACATACTATCATGACTTTAGTACAGAGACAGCACCGATGAGGATCCGGAATGAATGACTCTTGTCTGTGGATAATCGTTGCCTTTCCTGTCTGGTCCTGCTGTGCCACGATTGACACAAAATTCCTGTATCACGTCTGTCAAACAGGAACGCTCTTTCAGGGACAGCGTTGGAGTGGTTCACATGTCTGGGATCATCTGTCAGCTTGAGAAATGCATTGCGGATACAGGCCGTTGGGTGACAACAAACACTTCAACTAAATGATAACAATATTGAGGTACTTGTTCGCGGATATATATATATATATATATTGTTCTGGTCTGGTCTGCAGATCCGAAATGTTGAAGAAGAATCACATTCAAGATACTTGTCACCAAGGTTATTACCTCCAAACTAGATGGTTGTAACTCTCTGCTATATGACATTAGTACGTGTCAACCACAGAAAGAATCACAGTCAAGATACTTCTCATCAGATTCAAAGCACTCTTCTTCTTCTTCCTCTTGAGCTCATAACTCTTTGTTAGCCACATATAAATGTGGCTAGAGTCTGACAACATTTAACCTATCAAAACTTCTGCGCGACAATCATCCTAATCACTCATTACAATTAATTTACGCGTATATGTTTACTGTGTCCATAAACCATTGCCGACTCCTATGGTTGCCTGCGTTTGCCATCTGGTGTCGAGTGTTTAAAATGACCTCTGAATTGACCATTAACATTGTGACGTCATCGTGCCTCTTTACGGAATAATCTTCATCATCTTCTTTCGACCATTTGTTCCCTATAATGACCGCTCGGATCCTCCGCCGCTACGATGTCCTGTCCACTGCACAACACAGACAAAACATTGCTGGCCCCTTAGTAAGCCAAGTGTTCCTTATACCCTTACTAGCTGGAGTATGTTGGTTTGAATAACAATCGTGTTGCATCTTGTTAAATCTACATTGTTTCCTAACTTGGTGGACCAGTTTTTTGTGCCCATAAGTCATCCAGCACACAGTCATACAATTATATAGGCATAATTATGTGGTCGAACAAACTCAAACCTTTGGGTTACTCGAGATATGGGCGCAGAATGTCAGATTAACATCTGGATCAGAGCTAAAGTAGGGGTTGAGGAAGAAGAAAGTCTGCTATGTTCCATCCAGAGAATTAAACTGGCTAAGTTTGGCCACTGGAAAAGAAGATATGAGAGCCTGGTACTGAACAGCTCAGAAGGAGAACTACCGGGGGAAAGAGGTAGAAACAAAATGGAACAACCATTGAACAGATGGTGGACTTGAAGTGGCTGAAGAGATTTCAAGGAGAGGCCAACGGCCTATTTGAGGCCATGACAATCCATCATCATACTCATCCTCCTCCTTGTCATCATCATCCTCCCCCTCATCATCCTCATCCTCATCATCATCATCATCATTCATCATCATTCTTTCTTCATAAAGAATGAAGACCTTGCCGACGAAACAAAACTGGAGTGCTTTTGAGGACGTTGAACAGAACCAATGCGTGGTGAAAACAGCCACCGTAGAAATCATGCAGATTTATTGAAAAGGAATTGGCATAGGGAACAATTTAAGATTTCGTTACGACCGCGATTTGCTAATATCCGGCTTCCTGTGTGTAACTCGATATTGGCAAGGACGAACATAGAATGGATCCATTCCTGTAGGGGACAACAGTCGAACTTACCGACTGCATCCGAGATCGGTGAAGCATTGAACCATTGCTGACCTTTTCACGGCAACTGTAACTCTCTGTGACATACCGTCAGACGGGGGATATTGGTGATTTCAAATGTGTGATAGCTCTATCAAAATGTTCTACATCTGACCGCTGACTGGTATAACAACTAAACATGTGGAACGACTGGAAGAAATCGTGTTGCCAACAGACCGCGCGACATGTAGACGTGTACGGGTCGGCTTAATATACTGAAATTCGTTACAACCGGTGAGAACACTTTCTAATTAGTGTTATTCAAATAGTGTCTAATTGGCGTAAACGATGACATTTATCTCCGTTTTAATGTTTCCCATATGCACTACATGCAAACAACACATTTTTCAGCGTACGTATTTAGTATTTAAAGGCAAACATGTGTGCATTATATATCAATATAGGTTTTTCGATGAAGGTCATAATTCATCTCCGCGGTAATTGCACATATGGAATATCAATTACGGAATATTCCCCTGAGCATGAAAGCTAAATTCAGTTGGCGGAAAGGCAGAACATGACAGGCATGTGTACCCGGTGGCTGGAGGTAACCACGGTCATGTTTAGAAAAGCTATGGCGTATATTTTACAAACACTTTCTTCAAGGCAGAGAATGACGATGATTGTTTCTAACAGAGTCAAAAGCACAGATGGTGTTTTAGATTAATCACCTCGTCATCACGACCGCCACCACTCTGAAGTGTGTAACTAACGTAGTTCTTACTAATAACATTATTATTATAAATATACTAGCCGAGTTGCCTGGTGTTGCACGGGAGAAAAGGCAGCCCCTGCAAGAACCTAAGACTGCTCGATCCAGTCAAGTTTTGTACGGCTGTGCCAATGGTAATGGCAACTTCGTGCCCCACAAACCATGCACAACTTCGTGCCCCACAAACCATGCACAACTTCGTGCCCCACAAACCATGCACAACTTCGTGCCCCACAAACCATGCACAACTTCGTGCCCCACAAACCATGCACAACTTCGTGCCCCACAAACCATGCACATCTTCGTGCCCCACAAACCATGCACAACTTCGTGCCCCACAAACCATGCACAACTTCGTGCCCCACAAACCATGCACAACTTCGTGCCCCACAAACCATGCACAACTTCGTGCCCCACAAACCATGCACAACTGTCGGTTTCACGAAGCATTCGTACCGTACGAATATATTATTGAATCTTTATTTTAAACAACAATAATAGACAACAACAATAATATAACAACATTTCATAACTATGAAATTGTCGAAAAAAGGACAAGAAGAAGTGTAATATTTATGTCACTTGCCCTATTACAAATATAAATAAACAGTACTGAATAAAATACAGTATGCAATTGTACGCATGTGACAGATTGTTTTGTTTTTTGTTTATTTACATTACTATCACACTAATACAAGTTTGTGTCATCAGCAAATAAAATGAACTTAACTACCTTTAAAACATTACAAATGTCATTCATGTAGATGATAAATAGCTTTCGTCCTAAAATGGAATTTTGAGGAACACCACAACATACATTTAGTATGTCTGAATCATAATTTTTATACTGAACAAATTGTTTTGCAGTAGCCGCCGTGTCTCTAGCCCCTGTCACAGTAGCCCCCGTGTCTCTAGCCCCTGTCCCAGTAGCCACCGTGTCTCTAGCCGCTGTCCCAGTAGCCGCCGTGTCTCTAACCCCTGTCACAGTAGCCCCCGTGTCTGTAACCCCTGTCCTAGTAGCCCCGTGTCTCTAGCCCCTGTCACAGTAGCCCCCGTGTCTCTAGCCGCTATCCCAGTAGCCGCCGTGTCTCTAACCCCTGTCACAGTAGCCCCGTGTCTGTAACCCCTGTCCTAGTAGCCCCGTGTCTCTAGCCCCTGTCACAGTAGCCCCCCCTCCCCCCGAGGTGTGAGAATTGAGTGCCAGTAGCCCCCAGGTCAGTATGCTGTTGGTCTAACACACACCCTCTAGTTTCATCAAATGACTGTTGTCTAGATATTTCTTCTGAAAGGTAATTGTAGGTGGAATTTATTATTTGAAGCCCCATATAACTTTCACACATCAATTGTGTGTTGTGGAAAACACCCTGCCCTAAGATTTAAATTAAATCCTCTACATAAAGCTCGTTTGCAATGAGTAAAACCCAATTTAACTCACACATGAAGGCTAATTGCCTTCATCCAGGTATAACCTATTGCGAGTTAATCAGTAGAAAGCCAATTGCCCTCACTGATCAAATCAATGTGGTGTTCCACGCATGTCAGCTCACACATTTCTAGCCAATAAGGAAAGGACATTTTGAGCTACTCTAATCTGCATGTTGAAATTTATAGTCGAGTTCGGAATGACGCATGAAGCATGGCTGCTAGCGTTGAGTTCATCGAAGGCGCTGGGGACACCCTGTTTCCATTTTGAATAGTTCTACATATCACAAATCTAAAGAGTTCACAAATGGCATGAAGTTGACATGTAGTACGAGGAAAAGCGTGTAGTGTAAGGAATTTCTGGTGGTCAGCGATGACGGAACTGTGGTGAAAGCTGAAGATAGCCACAATCACCAACCCAACCCTGGTGATGTACAAGCGAGACAGTTGAGAGGAAACATGAGGAAGCGAGCCAGGGATGAAACGACATCAATGCAGGCGATTTACGATCAGGAAGAGGTGAAACGGCTTCAACAAAGTTCTACCGATAAATACAAAACTACTAATAAATACAAAACTGCAATATATTAATTAATTTATTTATTGATTTTTTTTAGTTTGTTGCTAAAACATTATTTGTAATACATCATTCGTTTTACTGCAAAACTGCATTGTTGTGCTGCTTATACATTATTTTACAGCAATTTTACAGCTAAAACTGCTGCGTTTGACTGGGTGGCTAATACATTTGCCATACCGACTACATAGTATTGACTGCCGAAAGAGCGATAATTGGCATAATATGTGTCATGGTTGTTTTCAATAAGGCGAAATACCACATTTGAGCTAATAATGAATTCGTCTCTTATATTTTTATGCGTACAGCTAACGCCTATGCAAGAGCGTATTGCTTTGTTATTTTATTTATTATTTTTCTTTTTTAAACTTATTTTCAATGTTTCTATCACATATGTTGCACTTGCTTGGACAGCTGTAGAACAATCGGATTGCACTATGTGTATACCTATTTTAAAACTGGCACTTCCACCGTACACGTTGCAACATTCCTCACATGTGTACAATGGTTCCACTCGTTACTTCCACCACAAAAAAACACTAAATTATGCTCTGATTTTACACCGAGCATTCTGCAACATTGATACATGCACAGGATATAAACACGCACAAACACACTCATATACGAAATACCTCACATGTGTATAGTGATTTGGCTGCCTTAATTTTATGTCCGATTTTGTTAAAACATTATTGTACAATAAAATATATTATTGTCAACCAAATTAAAAATGCAAATAAATGATAACTGACGAAACCTTTCTCTTGTTTACAGGTGGTATTGAAAAACAAATTTCAATAATATTTTAGATATCAATAATAATGATGAAAATAATGAACTGCCTATAATACGCCGATTTTCATATTATGATTTTGAAATTTTTTATTCAGTAGCCAAAAACAATAATAAACATTTCAGTATTCTAACATACAAACAAGTAATACAAAGCTTATTGAACTCGAGGCATTTATAATCTTCCTTAAATTTCAAATTTAATATAATATGTCTCCAACAGAGCTGGTTATCTGATATGGATGACTTACCATTAATACAATTAAGTTGATATGACTGTATACCCCAAAGAAAAAGCTGCAGCAATAAATGTGGTCTCCTGCCCAACAAAGAGAGGAACACCTACATTCGTTTCCTCAGCCTCGTGAAGGAAAAGTCTGCATCACCCGGATTCACCGTCATTCATCAACGCATCATACAGGACTTTCAAAAAGCTCATGAATGCCAACACATGTTTCCAGGCGTGATTCTCAAGGGCTGCTAATTCCACTATGCTCAGTGTCTGTGGAGGAGACTTCAAAGTATGGGGCTCTGTAATTTGTAAACAAACTCTTTAACCAGACTTAAATAGTGGAACAACTTTGGCAATTTTCATTTTGTTAGGAAATACTCCAGTTTGAAAGGATACATTGCAAATGTAACTAAATGGTTTTTTTTACAATTTGAGAAATAATAATTTGTTCTCATATTTACGGTAATGCCACCACAATCTGTTGACATTTTATTTTTTAAATGTTGAACAGTTCTAATAATGTCTTGGTCCCCAACAGGACTTAGAAACATACTAATTTCCAGTCCTTTTCCCAAGTAGTCATAAATAGATACATACTTGTCCAGGTAATGAAATATGTTTTGTTAGATTTGGGCCAAAAATGTTTTTTTAATGTATTAAATCCATTAATTTGTTATCTCTTTCTTGTCTGAAATTGGTTTGTTATTCTTCATAGAGAAATCAGAATATATTGGTGTGTTGAATAATTGTTTGTTGATTACATAGTTTAATATTTTCCAAGTCTCCTTAATATTATTTCTCTGTTTCTCTGACAATGTGCTGTAGTGTTGTTTTTCAGTAAGTCTTAATAATAATTTGTTTTTCTAAGCTTTGTATTTGTGCTCAGCTTAAGTAGATCTAGAATTAATAAATGCTTTATAAAACCTCTTTTTTTTGGCACAAGCACGGTTTTAACCTATGGTAAACCAAGGTTTCTTGTTTGTGTTACGGTTTCTCGAAACTATTTTAAAGGGCAATGTTTGTTAAAGATATTTATAAATATGTGTAAATAAATTTATTGTAAGCATGATTAAAATTTTTGGTGTTTAGAACATTTTCCCAGGATTGTAAAATTCATTAATTTGTAAGTGAAGCTAAGGTGTCATCATTCTAATATGTTGAACTTCTTTTTTTGCATTTCTATTTATATGATACTCACATACATAGTGCAAATACTTGTAAATGATAACTAATGTCGTTGAACATAATACCCCAAATTAGGTTATGTCGCAGTTCATTAGTGAACATATTGTCAGTTAGGAACGTATGTGGACGTTTGACGTAGATCACGTAATTAGAACAATCGTAGAAAACACGCATAGCGTTGCTAAGAAATGTACATAGTTACGAACTCCTATTGTTCCGAGTTACGTAATATACGTCAAACGTTCACACTGGTTCCTTCGTAATATCCCCACCCCCGGGGATTTTGTACGCATACACAATTTTAGCCCCAGACATGCGAACTTAACGGAGATATGAGTGAACAGAGAGTCACAGACCACTTAATTGTTTAGACGGGTACTGATAACACCGACAAAGACGCTTAGATAGATTGACTGTCCCCTGTGGCTCAAAACGATATTTTGTCACAAGCCGTGCAGCACATGTTCTGATAATCGACGAAAAATTACCTTAAACAAGCGTCGCTTTCAGTCGGTGCGCGCTATGGGACTGGGATTTGTGTGCAACATGCGCCACGATGCACATTTATGAAGCCAGGAGGTATTAGGACTACATTTGTCAACTGGTTCTTTTTCATTTAATATGGTCTGACTGCAAGCGTCCCGTATAAACTATCCGTAAAGCCATTTGAAGTCTAATAACTCCTGGATATGCAATAAACTATTAACGAACAAAATAGCATTGGTATCTCCATGGTAACACATCACCAATAAAGCCAGCAGTGTTCTGCATCTAGTGACGCCGTCGAGTGGTCGTTGTGTCGTCGTCGTGTCGGTGTCGTGTGAACTACTTGTCTTGTGCGACGTGAATCAGTATGTGTAACACTTATTGATACACACAAGACCATCCATCGTTATTGGCATGGGTTATACTCCTGAACTACGAGGACGGCTGTGATCATACAGCCCCGAACACAGACAGATCCTGACAACCAACGTGTTCGCTAACACCTACCGACAAGTCTGTTTACGTGTACGCCTCCTGGTCAACTATAACTGTTACAGTTGCGATTTCTACGATAAATCGTAACGAGTAATTGGTGACACAAAATCACACACGAGACGGTCTTTCAAAAGTCCATCCTGAACTGATTTAGCCCATCGGGAATCAGGTTCCTTGATGTTCAAATATGTAGTGTGTGAGTAGTTTACCGGTACGAAATATGCGCAGTTGGCGTATAAAATAAAACAGTACGTAGGCTTTTGCTAGGAGCATCCAAAACATTTAGTTTTCTCAGCCGTGTTTACACGAAGCGACATGACGCCGCGATGTCGTGATTTTTACGTAAATAGACTCATGTCACGTGGGTTGTGATTTACACGTGGGTTGTGATTTACACGTGGGTTGTGATTTAAGTTACACAGAATGACGTTATCGCGGCGACGCATTGCGTCGTATACAATTACAGCAGCATAAGCACTTTTATTAACGCATGACTGTGATGGTTGACTTATTCACGGAAATTTCCGTATAAACCCAAGAGACATAGTAAACCTAACACCCAAGCAAACCCGTTATTAAAGATATGATAAAATATATTTTTGCTTTCAATCTGAACAATAAATATTGCAAAACGAGCAGTTAGATTCTCTTTAAAACTACGGCTGGTAATTTGCGAAAAAAGAAGCGCAGTAACGTATGATGCAAAATAAACAAACCACGTTTGTTGGTGTCTGCAACTCGCGTATGTTTTGTAAATATTCGGGACCCGCCATGTGTATACCGACTCATGAATCGAGACAAGGGGATACCCACTCAGCCACGTATGGGACAGCCTGCTTACGTTGCCAACTGGCGAGCAGAAGAATAACTAGTCGTCCCAGAATTCAGTTCCCAGTGAAGGCCACCGAAGCGTTGAGTAGGAAAATCTCAATAGTTGTAATTAGAAAGAAAATCGTTATTATATTATTTAAAATATCACGTATATGGGAATCGACGCTTTTCTGCCACCCAAGTTTCAGTTTGATAGTTTTATTATTTATCTTTGGCTCCAGGAAGGACCACAAGATAGATATACACATTATGTGACTCGACACTCGGTACGTGTGGCAGCAGTGCAGAACAATGGTCGTCGTGTGTGTGTATATATATATATATATATATATATATATATATATATATATATATATATATATATTTATTTATTTATTTATCTCTGTAAGTCCACATCAATCCTAGGCGACATGTGTCGTTCCGACTTAACGCTTTTACTAATGGTTTGATATGATCTACCCTCAAAGGTCTATCGCCTGATGCACAACACACATCTTGCTCAATCAAGCAGCTGTACAGTTACACATGAAAGTGGCCGAGTCGCTGCGAGTCGTACAGTGGGGAGTCGACGTCATCCGGCTAGTACATATTTCTTGCCGACCAACGTCATACGAGTAATCCATAAGCCACACAAGACTTAGTCTCAAATGGGGGAATAGTATTCCCACTATAATTTTCAATTACACCATTACGTGAAGTGTATGAAAATGAGTGATGGCCAGACGTAGCCATTTTGGATGACATCTTTAAAAATGGCTGCCCTTTCTGGCATAATTCGTGCAATTCCAAGCAAATGCTCTATGGAAAAAAATATATTTGCTGGATCGTAATGTTGTACTAATAAAAGTTTTAATCATAGAATTCTGATTAGGTCAATACTCATATAAGCTATGTGTGTGTATATTTTTCAAACACATAGGAGGACATTTCATTTGTTTACTTTCCTGTGAAAATGTACGTAGCATTCTACCTATATACATATACTTCCAGGTTTCATCAGTACTGCTGCCGAAGGTAGGCGATAGATCTAACAAAATATAACCTCATCTGGCGTGAAAACAGAAACATTGACAAAATGTTTCTCTTAACGCAAAATGGCTTGTCCGATCTGCATGACATGTTATGAAACTAAGCCAACTATATGTCAGCATGTTTCGTCTGTAAATGTGTGGACATTTTCATTTTCGACTTTAGTCATCATTACAGTCCCAATCATTGGAATCCTGTTCGACTTCAGCATCCGCCTGAGCCATGTTCGACAAAGTAGAGCAGTTCATGCCACTGAGTATACACAAACAGTCAGACTGGCGGCAACTCCATGCACACTTGCAAGAGACGGGACTCAGCACGACATTTGGAGCAGGCAGGCCCGTCATCCATAGAATCGCTAGGTCTTCTTTGCAGTTCAATTCCCTGTTGTGGTCTGCTGATTGTTACGGAATGAGCGGGGAGCTCTCTAGGTAGCGCCCCCTGGATGTCAGATGGTAATTTGCTGCATTGGCGTGTCCTCGAATGTTGAGAGCTGTCTGAATTCGATGACGCCCTTCTTTGCACATAAGTTCTGATTGTGCAGACCATTGACACCAGCTGTCTAGCGTTCTTCGAGTAGAGTGGAAATGTGAACTGTTGGATTTGTTTGAACACTTCATGAGGCAAGGTCTACGATGCCGCAATGCAGATTAACCCTTCTCGGCATTTCTTATTTCTCTGCACACTTTTCAGAGCATTGATCTTTCCTTGGCTGGTTAAGACACTTACGGAGTTGCGTCCGGACTGTGAGTGAAGCCAAGGCAGTACAGAACACGCTTCACTCCCCAATGTTGCAACCACGTTTGGGATGTCAATCATCCTTACGCCAGACTTTGTCCCACACCTGAAGAAAATGTTTGTGTTGGTGGAGTCATTTATACAGAGACAGATGACGAAGACATCTGCCACAAAAACAAGTGCCCGATAACTCTGCAGCATGCTGGTGTCAGGAGTATTCAAATGCGTACCGTGCATGCGCACGCAAGTGCAATGAACAACTTGACCTGCCGTGACCCCATTAATTGTGCTGCCGTGCCAGAAGTAGTCGACTTAGTTTATGTTTTTCCTTGCAAATAATTGAACAAACTATTAAATTTATGTTTGCGCAATGTAATCTAATTAGTATAATATTGAACTCAAATACATTATTAGCGCTAACTACCTTAGTATCAACGGTCCGAGTAGATATCTTCTCCCTTTGTTATTCCTTTCTCCACGACTACGCCATAATCTGTCGGCTCTCGCACTCAGCAGATTTTATCGACTGATCCCTACAGACATTGAAGATCCATAAACGCGATCGCTTTCTTAATGAGCAAGGATTCACACGTTGCATTGAAATGGTGTTTATTCAACTTTTCGACATAGTTCAAAACATTACAATATACATACAACAACACACGTACAATGAAATGCTGAATTGGAAATGCAAGAAATGCAAAAAACCTATACATTAGCATGTAACCAGATAGCTCTTCAAAAGTTCGATTTTCCCCGTGCAGTTTCAAAAGAACCAAAGTAGAGCGTGGCTCAGGAATATCAAACGATGGGTCCACCATAACTTTCATGTGCATGAGATGCTTTGTTACTTTTCTTAATAGTTCATTAATAGAACTAGTGACCTCGTTCAATTTCAGTCATAAACAAGAACCCGATTGGGTGTTCGGTGTCCACAAACTGATAACGATTTGGTTTAACCATCCACACAGACGCGCATGCCTGTCATT
The DNA here is from genome assembly GCA_963662155.1 of Lamellibrachia columna. Lineage (NCBI taxonomy): Eukaryota > Metazoa > Annelida > Polychaeta > Sabellida > Siboglinidae > Lamellibrachia > Lamellibrachia columna. Next base: position 7,650,992 of record OY759265.1, read on the forward strand.
TTACATAGCCGATGCCACGGTTCGGCAACACGCTGACGGGTTGATCAAGAGCGTCAAGTGCACGACCACTTTTCAAAGGACTAGAAATAGTTGTACGCACCATTCGTGCAGAAGCATGCGGTGTGTGTGGAAAGTGGTGCCTTTCAAGATTGGATCTAATATGTTGTCCAAATGTAGGCCACAAATACAAAAGTCATGATCAATTTTGTTGAATGTGCTTTCATACCCGATGTGTTAACTAACATATTGTCGCCTGGTCAAAACGGGCGCTGCACCTAAATATTTCCGTATGAGCATTAAATCGACGACAAATAATACGATTAATGACAGTATTAATGCAACAAGGAAAGATCGAGGCATGGAGTTTAAGCTGTATCCAGGATGTGCATGTGATATTGCACAAAAATGATTATTGCCACATGTCCTCGACATCAGCAGGCATGATGATATAACATGATGACATAATACATGTTGACATCTTGCAAATAGCTCATTCTTGTAGTATAGAAACTCGAATAATAAGGAACCAGCATCCGTGGGTGGGCCATCTTAAAAGCATGTCAGATACCAGAGCACCCAAACAACTGTTATGGTGCGAAAGAGCTGACGGAAAGCGTACTTTCGCAAAACCTCGTAAGAGCTACAAAGACTTGATTAAATAATATTTCAAGAGATCTGGCATAGAGCCGACGTGGGAATGTGTGTCCGAAAACCGTGCAAACTGGAGATCGGTCTGCCACGAGGGGGTTAAACATTAAGAAGAAACCCGTATACGTGTTGAAACCGAGAAGAGGCGCCGCTTGAAGGAATGCGAACGTCTTGGCACAACATTGATAAAGTAAACAAATAGTTTTCCCACAAGAAGAACAAGAAGTTTAAGAACATGAACAAGAAACACACTTTTACCCCAAAAAATATACATGTATAATAATATAAGTGTGCATACATCTTTATTTAAAACCAGTATAAAAAACAATAATTAATTAAAACAAAAACCTGTTAATTTTAAAAACAAATAGGGTCAGTGGCTCCCATTGAGACATACTGTCGCTATCACAGGAGCCACCACCACGTCTCGAATATAATAGCCACTTTTGTCCCCATATCTTCGTTCCGTTCATGTGAATCGTTATTGCTTCTTATAATATACAAAACTATCGACAGTGAAATATTTTTGACTCAGCCTTATACATTTCGTGAGCACGATGTCGTCGACTAGTTGTTGAATATTCATTAGTCTGGTTGGCTGTATGCGATGCATCAAGCAACTTTAACTGTGCATCATAATATGACCCCTCAGCTGTTTGACAATGGGTACAATTTGTGACATTGTTGTTCATTTAAGGCCGCGTTGGTGTGAAGTGTGAACAACGATCGACCGTTGCAATTATAAAAATTAGCGCCCCAGTTACACTATCGCTCCAAATTTGCATCGGTCGGCCCCAAAATAGCACATGCTATGTATGCCCAGCCTTTCAGTCGCAAATGGAAAATCGATGCAACCGTATAACCGATGCATAATCGAAATAACGATGTAAGAATGAATCTCACTGTTGATTGCGAAGGTGCTAATTACTCTGACGACATCGTTCGACCGTGGTGTGAACAAAACCGCATATGTGACGAGTTGCCATGACGTTCGCTTGTTGTTGTCGTTGTTGTCAACACAGTTTCACCGTAATGTTTGTATCAACTGTAATTTGGTAAACAGGTGTGAAGCATACGCGTGTGGGAACTGAATCACAGAGTGGATGCGACTTCGTTCCTGCCATTTGTGAGCTACAACAATCTGCTGAAAATGGTTTACGTTTGTGAACAATGACAGACGCAACTGAAAAAACAGGTCGTGCGTTTATTTATGGAGCGAACACGAGCTTGTGATGTTGTCAGTTCGACTAATTTTGCACAAAACGTATATGACATCGATTTATCGCGAACCCTACAAACAACATCTGACAGCTGGCCTGGTTGCATTGAATGCGCTGTGTATGTATATCTTCAAATAACCGTATCGTTAGCTGGCATAATGGGGTCGTAATAGTGTGTGAACAAAATAATCTACCAGGTCGATTTTTAACATTCATTCACATATTTTTCAATAGACACCTTAGGAGTCCGTATAACTATGAAATGAACAATATCGGCAACCCTCGTCTGTAGTTTATTTGTGCATTTGTGGCGACGTTTATGTTTTTTTATTGAAAACGAAATTAGTGCATATATTATAAAAGTGGATTTAACTGTCATCATGTTACTGACATGCCAAACAAATATAGGGCCTAGTTCAAACCACAGCTCTTGCAATCCTACTGTAAACCCACTTATTGTCAACACTGGCAATTGTTCCACGTCTCCGTCTACAATTCCTTTCTATCGTCCACTGCAGATGTGCCATTTGTTACGCTGCGCATGCGGAAGTTCTCTTGATTAAAACAAAGTCACCTCTCCTACTGATCTCAGGAATTATTATATCACGACCACAACACAAACCAGCTGCCTAGAATTAATTGTCATATGTAAAGGTATGCGGTAACCTTTTTTTAATAATAATTATTGAAAAGCAAACTACATGTATCATACTTCCACATCCAAAGATGCAGCTTAGAATTCAAGGTGTCCCCCAGGACTACCGGTGCAGTCGTTTACAAAATAATAATAATGCCCTAGTCAGGTCTAATGAGGGCGATTTCCCACGTTTAGTTACTTCTGTGGTGGCACCTCTGCCACTGTCGTAACATAATTGCAAAATTGCAAAGTGATAAGAATAAATGAAATCATTTTATATAATAGGTTATATTATAATATAGTTAACGGCAGGCGCATTATGGTTCTTGTAGCGTAATAGCGTGCGCATGGCAATATGAATTTGATCACACTAGACCTGGCAGTTAGCACGGTCTTGCAATGCCATGGATCTTATTATTTGCCTGATTAACGAGAATTTATATGCAATTAAACAGTATTTTTGGCTCCTTAGCATTTCTATAAATCAAACGCGTACATGGACGTAATATGTCGTTAAAAGCGGCTTGTCAGATCGCTGTGCAGCCTAAAGAGATTCGATACCACAACAGTGAGCAAATAATATCATTATCAATGACGCTCATCCATCAAACCAACGCCTGCTTTCGGTCCCAGGCGCATGAGACATGTGGATAACATAGATAACATATGATATGGCGAAAAAACAGTCGTTGCTCATGGCGCCATGCAGAATGTTCCGACAAAGACGTGGGTCTTCAGATGTTTTTTAAATGCAACATCGGATATTAGAAATGAACGAGATCGAGATATTAATAAAATTTGAAGAAAACAAATGCTCACGTTCCTACAATTATCTAAGAAATTGGATTCAAAATATAAACTAATAACACCTGTATTTCCATTTCTAACACTGCTCGCAGATAACTGTCAACGGCCAGCCGCTGTGAGGCGCCATCCATATTATATGCGTGACTGATTACGCAACGGAAGTGAGCTCGACAAAGTCATTGGGCGATATTAATATTATTTCGGTGAAATTATGTTGGTTATTAGAGCTATATATATATATATATATATATAAATATATATATATACATATATATATATATATATATACATATATATATATATATATATATATATATATATATATATATATACATATATATATATACATATATATATATACATACATATATATATATATATATATATATATATATATATATATATATATATATATATATATATATATATATATATATATATATATATATATATATATATATATATATATATATATATATATATATATATATATATATATATATATATGTATATATATATATATATATATATTGTACTGACATTACCCCTTCACACCCTTGAAGGGGTGTGAAGGGGTAATGTCAGTACCAAAAACATAAATCTGGGTTATTGTTTCAATGGGCGGTAATACTTGTGTGACAGCACTGTAGCGATCAATCACGCACGCGCGCACACATGCACACGCACAAACGCACGCACGCACGCACGCACGCACTCGCACGCACGCACACACGCACGCACACACACACACACACACACACACACACACACACACACACACACCGATTTCTCTGCCATTCAGAGTAATCAAGTAATGGTATCGCAGCCAGCTCGCTAAAGTTTAATGATATGACTGTGAATGAGCCGAGTTTGCAATCAGCCGACTCTATTTTTGCGCAGAGTCTCGGATATCGTGTGGTGCTGATTGTTCTAACAGCGTGCTTTCCGGTACACGTCATTGCTAGTGGATGCTTAAACGGCAGAGCTGGCGACATATCAACATAAAACTTCATTATTCTTGGGTTCTAACTAAACGCTAGAGCAACTCGGACCATCATGTCGTAATAACTTCCAGTGTGGCTTATATAACCAGCAGAACAAAACAAGGCGTGCATGTTCGAGTAAAGTGGCTCTATAATGTAAAGGAATTAACAAGATAATTGAAAACTAGTGGCGAAATGTTTATGTTAAAATAACATAACTGGATTGGCGTGTAGTGTAGTGACGCCGGTGTTGATTGTTCACGTCATCAAAATATTGATAAGTCAGATTGAACAGATTACCTGCAATATGCCTCCCAGGTATCGGATTCACGCAGCATATTGTTGTTGATCATCCACCAACGCTGGATGATCAACAACAAAGTCAAGATGACGCAACATCTTTGAGAGGACTCGATATGTCGGTCATCAATCAATGATTAATCATCATGTTCTTTGGTTCTTCAGCTAAAGGTTCTAAAAAAAATTGGCGACAGATTTGGAATTTTCTTTTTATAGAGAAAACGTACCAAAACATTATCTGAGGTTTCACTTGTTTACTGATTTGTAGGTGTTTTTCATAAGTATCCTGGTGTAATACATTCTTTCGTAAAATACGCATGCCTTTAAATTGCATTTAATTTATAGCGTAAAGTGTTAATTATTGGGAGATTTTATTTTTCACATTTACAGTAATCAAATCTTTGTTAAAGCTTAATTGATTCGCAATGTGAAGAACGGCGAAGACCTGCTCTCGTGATCTATGACGCTGCCTAACAGGCAGTGAGGACATATAACATATACGTTCTACGACTAGTTCTTGTACTGCATCACTGTTTCGGCTGTTCGCCTCTGCTCTCCCTGGTAGTCGCCCTCCGCCACCCTCACCAAGTGACCCGCCCACATCATACGCCTTATTTGTATTGTTCCCGTTCTGCTTAACTGCATTCCAATCTCTTCCCCCAGGTCGTAAAGGTAAAGGTTATTCACCCTCCTTCCATCGATCCGCCCCCTATTCATATCTTACCATATGCGTTGGAAATTGTTACTGGTAAGTACGCATTGCAAGGTGTGTTTAAATGTATGGACTGCCCTAGGCTGTCAATAACTGATGTGCAGTTTTCATTAATCAAGTATGACAACCACGGCCATTACCGGCCACAGTATCATGTATTGTGCCCTTATTAAGCGAAGGCTCGACTTACATATGATCGGAAATTGCGTTGCTATTTTCTTGAACTACGATTCAGGTGATGGTGTCATAGGAACTACATTAATGCACGTCATTAAATGTGGTTGGTTGTGTCAGAAATGGCGGTACTACGAAGAACATGGCTATCCTCATTTCATAATATGTCCCTGGTGAGAATATATGCTAAAGTAATGGAGTAACATACTTAAAGGAAACAAAAGTCATGGTTTTGGGCCTATGGACCTATAAGAGTTACTAAAACATAGCAATTTGCAACTACAACCGCGCAAGTAGTTTACAAGGAAAGCCTTGATAAACACACAGCACAGCACAGCACAGGGCCGCGCCATACTACAGATAACCCTATGTCACGAGTGCTGGTAGCAATATTGGCTCAGCAAATGAATATATATTTGTAAACGCGAAGTCCTATACTTGCCAATAGGTTATGGCCATGCTGTTTGCGTCTAAACTCAACTAATGCAACGTATTTCGGTTTTTGTCTACTAAACGTATCATGTTTTGACATAGCAGCCCATTTGATCGAGAATTTGCGTTGCTTGTGCATATACCCGCCGGACCTGAAGGCGTCACGGCAGTAGTCTAGGTTAACCGAAGCGCTTATCGGTCGCGCTGGTTAACATGTTAACCCCCAGTTAAATTGATATTTGAACAGAATCTCTAGCTTTCAGAACACATTACGAAAAAACCCTAACGTGATATTCTTGATTAATTTGTATTAACTCTCTTGGATGCGTTGCCCAAAACCACGAACCTTAGTTTCGCTTTAAGAAAATGTGTTCATTCATGCGCTGGATATTGAATTATTGATCATTTTGTTTCTAAGACCGCTGTCGTCTACAGAGGCTATGCCTACTAAACGCAGTGCCTACCCTATCATCACAACACATATGCATCACAACACATATCTTTTCGTGATATTCCTATTCACAGCACAATTGATCCCTATAATTATGATCTACATGAGCACAGTGAGAGAGTTGTCAAAATCATATCTACGCCAGATGCCTCTGAACAGGAACGTCATTCAACACAAGCCCAAAGAAGACAAGTCGGTGCACTCACCTTGTTCCACCGGCTATACCATGGAGATACACCAACTCTACTCAATAAGAATGCAACCTCCTCCAGCAGTGCGAAGAACCACTAGGGCACTTTTCACCACAGCTAAGCCAAGAAGAAACTCGCATAGAAAAAATAGTATTTCTGTTCTTGAACAGTCGATATATTGGTGTGCGTGCGTGCTGTCTATATATATATATATATATATATATATATATATATATATATATATATATATATATATATATATATATATATATATATATATATATATATATATATATATATATATATATATATATATATATATATATATATATATATATATATATTCATGTTTAAACTATTATCCAAGTGACATATAGCACTATGTGATTACGGTGCCATATAAATATCGTATTCTATTATTCTATATCTTATTATCAACGGTGTTGTCGCCTACACTACTGGAAACAATACTCACTGGTGACAACGTTGTTGCCAACAATACTGAAAACAATGCGCATTGGGGACAACGTTTTTTGCCAACAATACTCGAAACAATGTTAATCGTTGACAATTTTGTTGCCAACGATGCTGAAAACAATAGTCAACGGTGACAAAGTTGCCTATAGCTTTCTAACCTTAATACTAAACACGACAAAATCCTCCGTGTAGTTGTACAACTTACCGGCTGCACGTTGACGGCCACGAATGAAACACTGTCCTCAATTTGAGTCGGCGATTGTGACACTTGGACAGCTGTAAAGAATGTTGTGTTCCGATGGGCTCCTTCGACTGACCCGATGAGGCAGTCTTAAGGTGTGTCGCATCCTCCGTCAGGTTATTCCCGCTTGACTCCGTGCACGTATCGTTGGACGAATCGGTGACATCGCCACCATTACCAACACCACCAACGACAACATCGCCGCCGCCGCCGCCACTTTCCGCCAGCGACTTTGGGGTGTCGGACACCGTATCATCGCTGGCGTGCTTCGTACACAATGCCGCTGCACCGTGACGGGTAGTGTCATTATACCTGCCAAACTGATCTGAGTATCTCTCGATGTTGTAGATGTCACCCGCCTGAATCGCCACACGAGGCGTGTCGTTCTTAGATGACTTGTCACCCCCGGTGCAATTCCTTGCTGCTGCCGCCGCCCGCTTCGAGTATGTCAGTCTGCCGTTACTTTGTAGTACCGGCGGTGACTCGGGGAGCACTGACAGGGAACGTGAGAGGGGTTCCCGTCGGTCGGGCGGCGTCTCACGGCCGCCGTGCGCCCACAGATGCTGTTGCCCGTCGACCGGCTCCATCACCTCATATGCCGTCTCGCCCGCTGCATGCGCGGCTGCTGCTAGAAGCAGTTCACTCCGTCGGAAGCAGTTCATACCGCCACCGCCGCCGCCACCACCGCCACCGCCGCCTACCACATCGCCGACGGAGCTCATTAGCAGAGCCGACCGTGGCGGCCATGGCTGTGTCAGTGACATTCTGTAGTGAGCCCGATAGCTCAATCACTGTCGCTCCTACATCAACTTTTTAGAATGTACTTAGTATGGTCGTTTCATGTCATATAGCATAAACTATATTTGTTCTAATGTATTGATCGTCCAATTGACTAAGAAACCAAATGTTTTTTATAATTTCATAATTTGACCGTTAGCCGTTTCATGTCAATGTATCGACTCGAATATCATGTTTATATTGCATTCTGATCGACAATGTCGATATTTATTAATATATAGCTATCAGATTATATTAAATAAATTGGTTAATTTAAATACATTTGGGCGGTTACGATAACCGATTAGAACGTGTATCTTTAGCAGTGTTACACACGGCTAGTCAGGAAGTATGAGATTTTTGGGTGAATTACAAAAGGTGCATATTGAGATCATACCGCTAAATCCGACGACCCCCGGGGTGATTGAACCTGTCACAGATAGCGACCAGGTTCGGTTGAATAACCTGAACGCAGGTATACAGTCACACTGGCCGGCCCAATGTCCAATTAGACAAATGTCTGCACCTGCCAGCGGCAGACTAATTGCTAAAACATTAGAACATAATGGCTGTGGAGAATTTATTTATAGCAGAGTGATTCGCACATAAACACATTTAGTTGTTTACATTTCCACTCGATTACATACGTTGGTATGTGGCTATGTTGAACATGTCGGTAAAACGATTACAATGCGCCGTGATCAATATATAATATATAATATATAATATATAATATATAATATATAATACTTGTGCTGTGCTTTGTACACCGAATAATACGAAAGACATATCCAAATATTGTGGTCTGACTGCGAGTGCGTGCGTGCGTGCGTGCGTGCGTGCGTGCGTGCGTGCGTGCGTGCGTGCGTGCGTGCGTGCGTGCGTGCGTGCGTGCGTGCGTGCGTGCGTGCGTGCGTGCGTGCGTGCGTGCGTGCGTGCGTGCGTGCGTGCGTGCGTGCGTGCGTGCGTGCGTGCGTGCGTGCGTGCGTGCGTGCGTTCGAGAGGGAGAGAGAGTTTCTCGGAAATATGTTACGATTCTTACCTGATAAACATCATTGGAACACAGTTTCAGGTGTGTTCGTTAGGACCGTTCAAAGAGTTTTGCCCTACACCTCCTGGTAGATTTTTTTCATTCCAACGCCAACTCAACTTCTCTGGGAATAATTCAGCCATGCTGCAATTACTGCGCGAAGACTATTCGTTCACTTACCAACCACTGTCTATAGCCAGGTACTCATTAATAGAGTTGACTGAACTGAGAGAACGTCGAGTGAACAAAATTGATCAAACTTCGAAACGGCAGCAAATTTTCAAATGTTTGAGAACGGGTCACTGAAATCGTCACTAAGATTATCATCGTTTTTGTTGTAACAATATATGCTTGTATTTAAATAGGCCTACTTGTTTGAAAGTGGTTTATAAAATTGTGACTCACAACAGTTGCGTCTTTAAGTCGAGTGACGGCATGATCCAGCAACAATCAATCCAAGTCGAAGCAGACGACACTGGCACTGTTCCGCCACGCGGTTTGCCGCCAAATGACAGCAGTAACCGCGGGTGGTAATAACGCGGCCACTGCGTCTGACATGTCGGCGTAAATTAGGCTAATTGCGCTGGCGCGTGAGTTGACAGTTCGAGTATTACGAGTGCAATATAGTTATGTCGTCTGCTTTTTCCATCCTAGTCCTAATCACGGGATGATGCACTACACAACAACCAAAAACGCACAGTCCATAGCAACAATACCAGGCATGCAGTGCGCACAACTGGCACTGTTCACGCATGACGGGTGTTTGACTATCGCAATGTATTCCTGACGATACATATACTATTATTATAGTTATATTAATTGTGGACGGACACATTATATAGAATTGCACGTGTCGACTGCCGACTGGAAGGTGCCACTCACAGATGACCCACGAATGCACTCGCCTAAATGTAACTTAAATGGGCAACCTGGGCTGTGGCTGAGCCTAAAAAAAGTGACACGTTAATTATAGCGTTTTACATAGAATGAACGCCTACGTATTGTATAGAACGAATACCTACGCATGACAGCTTACGTTATGGCATACATGAATGAAAGGTTGCATTTCAACCCCTTTTGTTTTTTTGGTAAAATGACACTATTTGGGACCGTATTGTTGAAATAAGTTAATAATGAATGATTTGGTTACATTTGTCACAATTATTTAACCTGCTTCTAATGACCCAAACCATTCGTTCATTGTCAAACTTCAAATGTCGAGGGATCCTGCTATGGCAAATCTTCACAATGATGACGTATCTATCAAGAGCTGTTTACACGAAGTAGCACGCCAGCTGTTTCATTGCTCTGCCATTGCGAGTTGCCACAAAAAACGCGAAAGACGTGGGTGGCGCTAAATGTTGCTCATTGCTAGAAGGAACGATAAATAGCGCTCCCTAAACTGTGTTTACACAACGCTATGAGTCAACGTGGTTATGCCTCAAGGTTAGCGATTGTCTAATAACGTAAATATCACGTCATCGTGGCGAAGAATCGCCACGAATAGATTCTACAAGATTGGACAAGCTAGCCATCTTAAGCTACAAGCTCCAAACCAGTGATGACATGTGGACAAGGAAACAACTGGATTATTGATAACACGCACGGACGCACGCACGCACGCACACACGCACGCACGCACGCACGCACGCACGAATCAGATTCATTGTTTAGAAAACTGTGGGTTCCGCAAATTTTATTCGATTCGATGTTTTGCGTCGCAAATGCAGGGCACCCCGGTACTTTGAAAACAGACTTACTCACACACAGCAGAAAACCAACAGTAATTATTTACGTAATTATATTTTTGTGTAGGTGTTAGGGAATTATGTTTAACACTTAAATTTATAATCAGCTCCTTTGAGTTAAGTATAGATGCAATGGGATCATTGGCTATGAAAACATACATCATACGGTGTAGGAGAATCTTCATAGACGTCCAATCCAGGAATTATCTTTGAAAAACCACGAATACGCTTATTCGAGGAAGACATTATGGATATTAGTGGTAGCACTGAGTCATTGGAGGCCACGTTCACGTCTTCGTGTGATGTGTGCAGAATTCCACATGGAGCTGTCGTGTAAAGACGGGTATTAATACTTATCCTAATGGATAAGCATCATTATTGAGCACGCTCACAATCCGTTCCCATCAAACATTAGTAACGAGATTTTGCATTTCCCTTGAGCAACCCTCCGTCGTGATCACGTGCGAACAACGGGTCACTTGTGCTGGTGTTCTCGCGGCTGATGATATTTGAAATGGAGCTTCCTTTATTATGAAGAATGGCGCTAACTCATTTCTCACAGACAACGATCAATGAATGGAACAAGAGATCTACTGATTGTGTAAATGCCGACAGTAGCTATAATGGTCAAAAACACGATGTGTCGAGAGCAGGCCATATATAGCTGGGAGATACAGCTGTTTGTTGGACTCTCAATAAGCCAATGACCTCCTCGCATACTTGCCACGTGGAGTTGCTTTGGATGGTAATCTTGTTATATCTTGCTAAACAATGAATACAAGTAAAGCAGAGATCTGACCCCGCGCTGTACGACAACCTCCACATATGTTAATACCAATAAAATGTTTCGTTGTTTCCAAGCCTTACCATGATTTGTGTTCAGCTTCGACAGCCAATATAATATGGTGCAATTCAGAATCAGTTATATAAACGGGTTATTAAAAACGTAATATTAATTACCCGCAGAAACCCCCGCATTGTGCATGCGTTGTGCCACATCTCGAAGATGACATTCCTTACAATCCACGGTTTTTGCATCGCTGTTGCGATGGATGTTGACAATAGTGTGTGTGCTTACAAACTTCGAATACATGAAACATACATAATATTATATTTCAGGTTACTTGGGATAGTTTGAGTTTTCGGGATTCCAACTAAAGTGCTAAAGGAATCAATAGAGAAAGAAGGTTTAACTTGCCAGTGAAATTTACTTAAGACCAACGGTTAGTGCTTATGTGAGTATTCCATATCATCAGTTTTGGGGTGCGGCTTCAAAAGGTATTCATGGTCAAGGACTGGCAGGAGATTTATAACTTATTGAAAAATAGTAGGGTTTATTAGTAAAACGGTAAACGATTAAACACGAATGAGAGTATAGCACCGGAGCTCATATGTGTCATACCGAATACATAACAACCAGTCTGTCAAGGACGAGAGCGATGTCTTCTAATTGGACATCCGCCCGCTTGAGTTGTCCAACAGTCGGATCCATACCATCGATTCGTGCACAACGGGGGATATATTCTGCACGTGTATATGACAATTACTCGTCAACCGTTCACCAGGTGATTAGCGCAGGAAATGCCTTGTTTGCAAGCAGTAAGCCACGAATAGCCACTGAATGAACAATAGCGTCTCATCGGGACATCTATCTATTGCCAACGGACGAATCAATAATAATGTTTCAAACATGCTCCTCGAATTCCGGTTTCGCATAATCTTCGTTTATAATAATTTCCTCTACTTGGCTCAATCATGGAAATTGTTATTCACGACATGACATGTTGTACAGTTTATCGTATTATAGTACAATGCAGTTGTTTCTAAATGGAAGCAGATGGTCAGTGTTACATGGCGGCATGTCGTGTAGTCCAAAGAATGGCATTTAAACGTAGTCCTACCTATTAATTAATGCACAATACACACAATGACGCCACATGTGTTGTGTTGGAATATCGTAATTTAAGAAAACGAAAAACAAACAAACAAAACACTTATATTAATGTACACAAGGTAGCAGTTTAGCTGATTAAAACGGTCCTATTTGTAATGTTCTTCTCTATGACTGCAGGCGTAGCCGTTGAAAGAACACAATATTGCATTTGTGTAATTACAGACAGACAGGCCAGCCATATATTGAGCAGCAGCAGCAGCAGCAGCAGCAGCAGCAGCAGCAGCAGCAGCAGCAGCAGCAGCAGCAGCAGCAGCAGCAGCAGCAGCAGCAGCAGCAGCAGCAGCAGCTGCAGCAGCAGCAGCAGCAGCAGCAGCAGTTGTCTGAACAGCTGTAGGAGCAGTTCGTTGATCGAACGCTGCAAGATTAAACAAGAAGAACGGAAAAACCTTCGAGAGTCAACCGACAACTTAGTAAAAAGCTACAACAAACTGTACGTTCTCCGATATCGAACCAACCTGTCATAAGTAAACGTGTTAAATTATGCGTACTGTTGTGAGCTATATAAAGCTGTACATTTCCCCTTGTGTACGGATAGTGTGCTTAGTGTACGTGTTTTGTGTATGAAGTACACTTGTAATTAATTAAAGTCCACTTTCCCATATCACTTCACAAATCTCATCAACAGTTCAAAATGTCAAATATTCTTCTTGTGTAGCCGTAGCTTCATTTAGACCGTTGGCGTCTCCTTGCAGTCTCTCCAGCCACTTCGAGTCTACCATCTGTCCAACGCTTGATGTTGTCATTTAGACCGTTGGCGTCTCCTTGCAGTCTCTCCAGCCACTTCGAGTCTACCATCTGTCCAACGCTTGATGTTGTCATTTAGACCGTTGGCGTCTCCTTGCAGTCTCTCCAGCCACTTCGAGTCTACCATCTGTCCAACGCTTGATGTTGTCATTTAGACCGTTGGCGTCTCCTTGCAGTCTCTCCAGCCACTTCGAGTCTACCGTCTGTCCAACGCTTGATGTTGTCATTTAGACCGTTGGCGTCTCCTTGCAGTCTCTCCAGCCACTTCGAGTCTACCATCTGTCCAACGCTTGATGTTGTCAATCCAACCCATTTTCTCTGCCTCTTCGATTTTGTCTTGGTAGTTCTCCTTCTATGCTGGTAAGGACCAGACTCTCTGGTCTTCCTTTCCAATGGCCTACTAATCTAGACGCACCAAATGTGAACAACACGATACGTAGTGTGGATGCTGTATCGCCTCGGGGGCAGAAACCTTTAAAAAATGAATCCATAGATAGGATATGAAATATTTCAAATTTGATTTCAATTAAAACTTAGATCTATATTTGCGATTTAATTAATCGATTTAGGTATTTCATTAAAATTCACAGAACAGTTCATCAGAGCGTGAAACTCATTTTTCATTTTATTGGCACGATTATAATGTGTGTAGCGTATCCCTGCAGTATTTGTGCCAGTACACATAACCGATCATCCGATCTCCAGTAGCAAGACGCAAAACCTACTATTGTTAGCGCAGCGACATGGAAGATAAACAGTTATCGATGTAAATAAAAACATATTCGTGCAGCTTGAATACGCTCATTTTAATCAGAAAACGGCAACTTAGTCGCCTATTGCAACGGAAATGAAGCTAAGCATTGTACGCTCTAACAAAATCAATACTAAATAATTGTTGGCTCGGTTCGTTATATGTGAAGGGAAAATGCAATTCATGACGGAAGAATCGTCGCGGAACTCGTCCTATAAGCGCTGTTAGAAGTTTGTGCATGAACGTGACGTCAAAACACATTGTGACGTAAAACACACCAACAAAACACCCTTACTACGACATATTTGCCGATGCTATATTTACGTAGTTACACAAGGTATCAATCCAATGCAATTTCCGTTGCTGCAACAAGCATATTGACACGAGACGTATTAAAGCACAATATCACGTTTTCAAGATGTCATGTCTTCATAGATGACACGTAAGTTATTCCTGATTGGACAAACTGATCATGACGTCAACATCCCCACCCCCGTCTTCTTGGTGACGGGGTGGGTTTGGTTGATGGTGAAATGAAACGTATCATAGCATATGCATGGACGTGACGTCAAAGTACTCCAGTCTTCTTAAGGTTCATGGATGGAATTGTTTGTCCCGATTGATTGTCGATGCACATCGGTCTTCTTAAGGTTGATGGTTAAATCTGCGTGTTCCGAAATCTAAGCGTTCCGCGGTTCTTGCACAGGATCAATGGAGTGAATGTCGTTGATGTCATCAGCTAGAAAACTGGCAAAATATAATGCTCCAACACGTTTTTTTATCAACGTCTTCTTCTTCTGGAGAAATACCATTGTCACTGTTCTTGCCCTGTCCACTCGCCAGCAGTAACATATAAGATCTTAGCCAGTATTTTGTCCAGACCGGAAACTTTTTTACTTATTATGTGACCCTTTTTAGTTGTAGTGTAAGGATTTGGGGTATCACGACGATGCCAATTTCAATGGCGGATCTTGAGTGTTGGATGTTCGTTGCCCCTATCTCGGTCGAATCACCTATTTCCGAACCGCTTAAGCTATTTGCATCCGACCTGATTGTGCTTGTCAGAAAGCTTGAGTAGTCGTGCAGCATCTGAAAGCAAATGACGTCTTTTGTGACTCCCTCCGGTTCAACCCTGGATCAGTTCATGGACTGCGTGTTGCGATATGTCAGATGATCGGCTCAATGCACCCCTGAAGCGTTTAATTCGGCAACCCGGGAAGGCTTTCGAACTGTGAAAAATGGCATTCCGCTTCACATTGTCCGCTCGAAAATCGATGGTGAATCGACGCCGACTGTGCACGAACAGCTGCGTGGAAGAATCCGCCATAATTGTTCGAGAGATCATGATCTGTGCTTCCCGTGCACACCCTGCGAGAGGATACGAATGGTAGTACTTTTGAACCTATCTTTAAGGTTATGTCACTGGTTTCATATACTAGCGACTAGTTCATATCAAAGATCAGCGTCAAATGGATTGTCCAATCGCATGTTCGCCTCTTATTCCGTCTTTCCGGTGATTACGATGATCAGTAATATGCAGCTGTTATTCTGAGCATTGAATCAACAGGAGAATTTTCATCATCTTCGAAGAAGCAGTTCTTCTCTAAAATGTTGTGGTATAACTGCTGGTACCTGAATGTCCAGCAGATAGCGGCATGCGTACTGGCGTCTCCTTCGCCTACTAGGCAAGGAAAACTCTCGAATTTTCGCGCAATGAACGAATGTATCGCAAAGCAAAATTTTTTATTTGCTCCTTTGCGCAGTCATAATTAAATTGTTATCATGGACGCACTGCATTCGTATGTTATTTTTTCCACTTTGAGTACAATCATGTCAAATACACCACCGCAGCCATAAACACACCTGAGGTATTTGAATTTCATGTGTACAAGAGGATTTTGTGCCAGGTTTATTATGCCCTAAACTTTGCTTAGCTGTCACTTACTTCAATATCAATGAAATTAACACTACTAATGGAGAATACGCCAACCGTCTGCACGGGGAACGTAAAATGGTGGTTAGCAATTTTGGGAATATAATCCAATACTGGCTAAAGTGCAAATTTAAAACGAAGAAAACTTTTTTGTGAGAATCACTAAGCGAGTAAGCAGACGCATCTAGGACCAACGCCTGCTCCGATTCGAAGATATTCGCAAATTGATTTTCCTTGTGCCTTTTAGCGGCAGACGCGATTTGGTTGCATTCTGGCGACAAAGAGCCGAATGTCTCGGATGATGGTGCACCCATTACAGAATGAAGGTTTCGCCGGAGCATAATAGCGCGCTGATGTTATTACATTTTGCTGAAACAGTCGGGTTAATGTGTCGAAACGTCAACCGCCAAGATGACGCTGCGCCATAAGCAGTAATATCCATTAGTACCGCCGACGCTGCTCGAGTTGCTTTTGTCGAAACTCAGTTCTTGACGTGTAGAGCATTGTAAAGGTCTGAGTCATAATAGGCGTAGGCGCCAACTGTAACTATATAACGGTGTACCCGAAAGTCTTGCAGCTGTTCCTAAATGTGATAGTTTGGGGGCCTATTTTTGTGGTACGGGATACGGCCCGCGTTTGTCAAATGTCATGCGACTAACAGGTCTCATCAATTCAAAATATGCACGAAGGACGACTCTTGCGAATAGCTTTGCTGTGAGCAGTCAGCTGCACCAAAGTCTCGCAACATCCAATCAATATATCCCAGTTTGTACGGCTCAACGAGGAAAAGCAGCAGACGTAGACAATCATACGGGTTCGTTTGCAATCTTACGGATTTGTATTACCAGTCGTACGGGAGTGCACATTTAATGGTTGGCACCTATGTAGATGGTGGCATGCCATCTTATGACATGTGCACAATATTATGTTTGCTACAAAGTACATGTCAACTGTACACGTACATTAATTTCAATTCCATACGTCGGTATTTAAACATGTTGGTAAATGTGTGCTAAAATTAAGTTTTGCTGATGATCTGCTACGTTCTGTTTCCGGGTCACGCATTTCAGTCCCAATCGCAAATCATCAAGTTATGAATAAAAGTAAATTTGAGTTATTGTATTGTTTTGAATACGAAAATGTGACAGGGAACTACATGAAATAAGCTGTTGTAAAAAAACCTAATACCATCTTTGATAGGAATCGAACTTGTATCATGAAATGTGGATTGCGTATTAAGTACGTATCTCAATTGTACCGGAACCTCCTCCCAGCGCGCAAAGCATCATGGTCAAAACGAACAATCGCATCAACCGTTTCCAGTTGATGTACAGACATTGAGCCGCTCCGAGATTTATCAATTAACAAGATTTAACAAGATTTGCCATCCAAGCCAAAGGCCCAGATGGCAAGTGGACAAGGAAGCCATTGGCTTATCGAGAGTCCAACAATGTTCATTTACTTATAACTCGCCCTCCTGAGATATGTGTCAACCTTGTTTTTAAACATATTCACGCTGCTAGCAGTTACACAATCTGTAGACAATTTGTTCCATTCATTTATTGTCCTCTGTGAGAACGAGTGCTTCCTGATGTCCAATCTACATTGATCCTTTACTAATTTTACCTCATGTCCTCTAGTTCTGCTATCCTTCTTGAGTGAGAAAAACATATTTCTATCAATATTTTCATACCCATTCAATATCTTAAAAACTTCAATCTTATCTCCTCTTAACCTCCTTGTCTCTAGAGTTGTTAAACCACATTCTTTCAGGCGTTCTTCATAACTAAGGTCTCTCAGTTCTGGAATCATTTTAGTTGCTCTCCTTTGTATGCGTTCAAGCGTATCTATATCCTTCTTACGATAAGGTCTCCATGCTTGTATACAGTATTCTAAATGAGGTCTAACTATTGCTTTATAAAGAGGTATAATTAACTTTTTTCCCTTGTATGTTATGTTTCTTCTAATCAATCCAAGAATTTGATTACCCTTTGAAGCTGCAATACCACACTGCTCTGAAACTTTCATATCAGCGCTTATTGTAACTCCTAATCCTTTTCTTTTACAGTAGTGCCCAGAACAGTATCTCCCATTTTATAGTTTACATTAAAGTTCCTATGTCCTGTATGTAGGCATTTACATTTCCCAAAATTGAACAACATCTGCCATTTCTCAGACCATTTCACTAATCTGTCTAGATCGTTTTGTAAATGTTGTTTATCACCATCAGTATTAACCTTTCTAAACAGTTTTGTGTCATCCGCAAATTTCAGTACGTTACTTGTTATACTGTCGTCCAAGTCATTGATATAAATTAAGAATAATATAGGTCCTAATACTGATCCTTGAGGTACCCCACTCAAAACCGATTTCCAATTTGAAACTTCTCCATCTAATACAACTCGTTGTCTTCTGTCAGTCAGCCATTGTTCTATCCAGTCAGTTATGCTATCCCCGATACCATGGGCTTTTAATTTAAGTAGTAATCTTTGATGTGGCACTTTGTCAAAAGCTTTCTGAAAATCTAAGTAGATAATATCTACTGGCGATCCCACGTCTATCCACTTAGTGATTTCTTCCAAAAAACATAACATATTTGTTAAGCATGACCTCGCTTTAAGGAATCCATGTTGAGATTAATTTTATAATTTATGCTTAACGAGGAATTCCACCATATGGTCTTTAATTAACCTTTCTAATAATTTACAAATCACTGACGTTAAACTCACTGATTCTCTGACTTATTTCTCGAACCCTTTTTAAATAATGGTATGATGTTTGCTTCTTTCCATTCAAACGGAACAACTCCCTCTTTTAATGACAAGTTGAATACTCTTGCAAGTGGTATACTAATTTGTTCTACTGTTTCCATTAGTAATTTTGGAGGAATCCCATCCACTCCCGGTGATTTGTTATCCTTCATTGCCTTTATTTTCTTAGCTACCAATTCTGGAGTTACAACTAACGGACCTAAATAGTCAGATTTAGCCCCCTGAAATTTAGCATCAGCAACTGGTAATGAACTAATATCTTCTTTGGTAAACACTGAACTGAAGTAACCATTTAGGTCTTCCGCCATTAAAAACCCCTGTGATATTATATTTCCAGCACTGTCTTCTAGAGGTCCAACCTTGTCTTGTACGTTTTGTTTACTCCTGACATATGCATAAAAACTCTTGCTGTCATTTTTTATGTTACATGCTAGTTTTTGCTCATAGCTTCTTTTAGATTGTCTGATTTCAGTTGTAGCTGCATTAAGTGCCTCTTTGTATTTTGCATAGTCTTCGTCCTTTCTGGTACGCCTATAAACCCTCCACATAGTTTGTTTTAGCATTATTTTTCTAATAGCCTCTTTTGACAAGTGTTTCTTTCTACACCGTTTTCCTTGTTTTTGGAAGGGAACAAATTTATCGACGATACTCTCAATTTCATATTTTAGAATATTCCAACATTCAATTGCGGTCTTATTCATCAGCATGTTATTCCAATCTAGCTTTGCTAAGTATTTTCTCATATCTTTGTAGTTACCTTTGTGGAAGTTTCTCTTGTACGTTTTCTTATTTTTACTTTCTGATTTTACATTGATGTCAACATGTATTTGATTATGGTCACTATTACCCAATGGTTCAAATATGTTTACATTGTCCACTAATTCTTTTTGTGATGACAAAACTATATCTAATACATTTTCTCCCCTGGTTGGTTCTAGTACGTGCTGAGTAAGAAAGCTATCCTGGATTAAAAATAGAAATTGTTGGTCCTCAATCCCTGTGCTCTCTAGAGAATTCCATTGTATGTGTCCATGGTTAAAATCTCCCATTATGATACATTTCCCTTTACTAACTTCCTTTATAGCGTTTTTATTTTTGTGTTGTCCTCTTCGTTTATGTTTGGACTCCGGTAAACTAATCCAATAGTTAATTTTGAATTACCTGAAACAATTTTGCACCAAACAGCTTCATCGCAATCTGCTTCCCTTTCAAGTTTTATTTCATAAGCCTGAATAGATTCTTTAACATATAAAATAACTCCCCCGCCCCTTCTTCCTATTCGATCTTTCCTAAACATTACATATCCTGTCAGTCCTAATTCAGCATCTGTTATATCTATGTTGGCCCATGATTCAGTTATACCAATTATGTGAGGGTCAATATCTTCTACCATAATGTTTAATTCGTTTTTCTTATTTACTATGCTCCTTGCATTTAAACATACGCATCTATAACCTTTTTCAGAGATGTTTTTCGGATGATTTGATATTGGTTTATCTGTGCTAGTGGCCTCTTGTTCTGCTTGAGACACCTCTAGGTAACCCCCCTGCACTTCTAGTTTAAAGAATGTTTACTTCCAAAAATATTTGTCATTGTACCCAAGTTTGTCCGCGAATACTGCCGCCCCTTTCCACTTAAATGAAGCCCATCCTTCATGTACATATCAGCCCTCCCAACAAAACTTCCCCATAAATCCACAAATCCAACTTCCTCTTCCCTACATAACTTCTGGACTAACATGTTAATTGCCATCCCCCGACAATTTCGATATGTGTGACCCCTCCTGCCCATTACAGGTAAAATCCCTGACAATATTACCTGCTCAACCCGCGTCTGTTTTAGTGTTCTGACCAACTGCCTATATTTCCTAACTATGGCAGTTGTACCCTCCCTCTCTACGTTATTTGTCCCTACGTGTACTAAAACAGATCCACCCTTACCCGAGCCTACGATGTTTTTTACCCTCTCAGTTATCGCCTCTATTTTGGCTCCAGGCAAGCAGACCACCACATCATCTCCCTTGTTTAAGACTCTGTCGGTCTTCCTAACTATCGATTATTTTGTATCATATCCGAATTTGTTATGTGACATTTCGTTCTAGATATAAACTGACTACCGGGCTCAACGTTGTTTATTCTTATCAAACTATGCCGAGCCATTGTCATTAATCAACTGTTTCGGGATCAATACTACTACACGAACCGGCCGTTGGAATCGTTTCCCGGTATTTCACGAGGAAGAACAAAATCGCCGAGTGACAAGTTAGATTGCACAAAAAGCGGTAGATCTACTAGTTTTCATGATGTAAAGGGCAATAAGAGAAGATATGGTGGCGCGGGCCTCGGGTCGCGAGTGGGGGTGTGGAGGGGGGGGGAATTTTGTCTCTCGGCGGAAATTTTTTTCAATTTGAGGGTTACTTTTTATTTCTGTTGCATGTTGTAGTGGCTTTGAAATGGGTACATTTATTTGTCTAACGTTGAAATTGTGGTTTTGTGGTAGATTTCGGCTCGAAAGCGGTCACAATTTCGGTATCACTAATGTGTGTAGCACGCATGGAGAAGGCAAGAAGAGACGCATTTAACGGAGCGGAAATATGAGGAGGGATCCGACCTGAGAATCGTGCGGAAAAGAAGGTCGTTTCTTGATGGAGTACACGCAGTGTCACTGAATCCATCTATGTCCGAAATAACACAGTGTGTAGAAACAGCCGCCACAAACAAACGTCACATGTTAAAATCCAATTGCGGCAATTTTCCCGAAAACTAAACGGTCGGCGATACGGATTGCTACCTGTAGTGAAATTGGGTGTGCATCGTCCAAGTGATGCCTTTCTGTATATTGTCACTCTTACTCGTATGATGTATGAATTCTGGAAAGTTGTCCCAGTTTGTTTCCTAAATGATATGGCCAGCCTAAATGAGCTGCATCACGTGCACTGACCAGCACTGGTGAACTTTACCACCAAAACCGAGTTGAATTATTAACATTTTAAAGCATTGTGAACGTTGTTACTTGACGTCGATGAGTGGTGTCGGCGTTCGTACTGATGTGTCTATGCACGCTATATATTTGTATATTTATATTAGATGCACCCAGTGTGGTGTCTATCACTTACACCGCAATAGCTCGCCATGCACGAGAATGAACATACACTGTCACGTTTGCAGCGTTAGACAGCTTGACACGTCCTCTACAGAATCAACAGCGGTCTAGTAAACATCAACTGGTCAAACGTTTGCCATCATTTTGACCCAAGAACAAGAGGCACTTCTACCCGAAACCGCCACTGTGAAATGAGGTTACGGGCATCAAACCGCTTGGGAACTTATAGGAAGATGAAAAGCGGCGAATGCTGTTTAAAATATGAGACTGAGGGCATTACTGATTTATTTGTTCCGTTAAGAAAACAAGGGAAAAGGTCCTGGATAAAAAACACCTGTCAAAAGAGGCTATTAGAAAATAATAACATAATATTATATAATGTATTTGGATGAAGACATATCTAGCAAAGTACTGAAATGTGCAAATGGCACAAAAGTATCAAGAAAAGTTAAAATGATACAGATAAACACAGTTTACATGATGATCTAGGTAAATTGGTTAAATAATCAGAAAAATGGCAAATGTTATTAAATTTTGAGAATGATAAATGCATACACATATGATATGGAAACATGAACGAGGAATATAAAATGGGGGATGCTAGAACCACAAAAGAAAATTACTTAGGAGTAACATTTAGTGTTGACATGACAGTTTCAGAGCAATGCGAGATTGCTGCTTCAAAATGTAATTAAATTCTAGGGTGAATTAGGAGAACTATCACATATAAGGAGAAACAGCTAATTGTACCCCTGTGCAAAAGTATAGTTAGGCCGTATTTGGAATAGTGTATACATGGAGGCCATATCGTAAGAAGGACATATATAAGCTAGATAGAATACAAGGAAGAGTAACTAAAATGATTCCAGAATTGAGAGACCTTAGTTATAATAAAATTATTAATAGAACGTGGTTTAACAACACTAGATACCAGGAGAATAAGAGGGAACCAAATAAAAGTGTTTAAAATAGTGAATGGTTATGAGGAAATTTATAGCAATATGTTTTTCAAACTTAAAGAAGGCGGTAGAACCTGAGGACACAAAAGCAGCATTAGTTAAGGAACAGTGTAGGTTGGACATGGGAAAATACTTATTCTCACAGAGGGTGATAAATGAATCAAACAAACTGTCAAATGATTGTGTTAAAGTGAAACCAAAGTCATTTTGGGAACTTTGCACCTATAACAGTACTTGAAAACAAACCATTTGCAACAATAATCAAGAATATCAAGAGCAGGGCCACATTAAAAAAATCCTACGTCAAGAGTGCTGACCAAGTTTCCCACAACTCCAACTTTAAACGCCTGATCGTAGACATAGATGATTTTAGTCACATACTTGCCAATAAGTTTGGACTTAAATCAACTTATTTGGCTAGTCCATTCATTCATTCATTGTTTAATAACCGCCTCGCGTTGCGATTTGACAGTTCTCCTAATCGAGTGTTTGCGTTGTGTCGAAGCCTTCGGCTGAGGTACGTGCTGGAAGATTGTCGGTACCGCTCCAGGCTTTACCGTTCTCCGTCGCCGACGTTTTGAAGGATCTTGACCCATTAGTTGATGAAAATATTATCAACTTCAAAACACGACTCTTCAAAATGGGCCGAACAAAGTCTAGCATATCGCGTGGGCTTCCAACCAGCCCGCCCGCGATTGTGAATTAATTATTTCACTACTGTCTATTTTTTCCAGAGGAAATCGAAAAAAGACAACTCTATACCTCGCTGAATAATATCTACATCCGAATGCTGCACAGTGCAGCACTGTAGGAGTTTTTGCTGCGTGTAAATCCAATATAAAAGCAAATAAATGTGCAACTGCACATCTCAACCACGTTAAAAACACACACGTTATGCACAGCCTACGTCACAGGCGCGTTGGGAGTTAAGGGTCTGTTCGCCGTTGATTGGTAAAAAATTGCAAACACTGATGAATATGTCCTCCGCCAAGAAAAATTACATTGGACCAGAATTTCGCACATTTAGAACAGATTCCCAGTAAATATAGGGATATTCTTGATTATAATTGCAAATGGTTAGTTTCTAGGAATTCGTATAGGTGCAAAGGCCCAAAACAATGCATTTGCTTTCACTTTAATGTTAGTAGTGTGAATATGTTTAAACATAAAATTGACAAATATCTGATAATGGCGGACTATACTTAGATGATAAAATTGTTGGACTCTGGATAAGCCAATGGCTTCCTTGTCCACTTGTCATCTGAAACGTGTAGTTTTGACTGGCAATCTTGTTAAATCTTGAAAGCCAGCTGAGAAGAAACTGGCACACCACCTAGAGGACATGCCACGAAGCACACTCACTAGGTAGCCTACACAAGTTACCACGATCACCATCAACGGGTGGGTTGAAAAGGACTAACCGCGAAACTTTTTTTGGTCTTAGATAACTCACGTATTGCACATACTGGTGAATTCATTAATGGCGTCCGCTCATTAATGCACAAGAAAAAAAAACACCCATTTATAGGTCTCCTATTGTACTTCATGCATTCTTTTGTGGTAGCTGGACATATTTCTCATACGGCCACCGCAGAGTTTTCTCATTTCGTTTGTTTATAGCCTTTTCGTATGCATGTTAAACCTCAGTCATTCCCGCAACCTCCATCTCGCGATTTATGATTCCCATTGCTGCAGCAGAGGTTACAGCTAGCGGTAAATATTGAAGCTCATAATATGTAGTCCCGACTGGTGCTACTCTACGAGGGTGATAGGGTTAATTGGATTAAACAAACCTTCGAGCAAATGAGGGTTAAATGCCAAAACATCGATCTTTCAAAACATGGAATTATTTTCTAAGTTTTAACAACTAACAAACGCTCGTACGTAAACGAGCCCCGATTAATATATATATATATATAGAGAGAGAGAGAGAGAGAGAGAGAGAGAGAGAGAGAGAGAGAGAGAGAGAGAGAGAGAGAGAGAGAGAGAGAGAGAGAGAGAGAGAGAGAGAGAGAGAGAGAGAGAGAGAGAGAGAGAGAGGACTACAAACTCAGACAAACTGTCGGGGTTCGCGCACAAACATTATTTTTTTTTTAAATTATGAATTTCAAACTCCCCAATAGAGTCGTGCTATCGGCCAGTATGTTGCTTGTTATCTGGCCCGACAAATCTGACAATGATGAAAGATCTGCAGACCCTCGACGAAAAATCGGCTAGTGTGCTGCTGGCTTTAGATATCGGAACGATGCTGGGAGCGCCCGACGTGTTGGCACAGCGTGGTAGAAGCGTCCGTGTAACATCCAATTATGAATGCGGTTGCAACTTAAAAGTATGTATGAGATGCTTGCTATATTGTACTATCACGCAGCATTATAAGGAGTTAACACGGCTGTCACCCAAAACAACAAACTACGTAACTAAATTTAATCTAAGTGTGACATGTCCCTCGAGTGCTGTTTTGTAGATTTTAATGCTGCTAGCATTTTAACAATTTGAGTCAGGGCAATTTTTTTAATGAATACGTTGTATCTAAAAAAAACGCGCTGATTTGATTTCACCAGCAAAGATTAGAATTTCTGATTTTCACAAATTATGTGTGGGTATTCACATTTTAACAAAAACCGCTTGTAAAACGAAAACAGGTTTTCGTTATGGACTTTACTTGTATGATTTTGTTCGGTCTGCGTCGCTAGAGACTCAATCTATTATTAAACGAACGACAAAATAATCTCAATTTATTAAATTGAATTAGACGTATACCAGGCGGTGAAAACAAAAAAGCCAATATTTGTTTAAACATCTAAATCAGGAAATTGCACAACCAGCAGTGAATTGCATCGTTTATTTTCCTGCTAGAAAGACACTGCGCAGACACACACAAAACCGTCAGACTATCGTATTTAGAATATGTCTGAATATCCAATATTTGTCATTGAAGTTTCCAACACAGCTTCTACATAAATCAACAAGCTCCCACCAGAACGGATAAGGAAGACTTGGCCGTTACGGTACTTTGAGACTTACTTTTAAGTTTTAGTGAACGAAGGGCGGACTCACTCACTCACTCACTCACTCACTCACTCACTCACTCACTCACTCACTCACTCACTCACTCACTCACTCACTCACTCACTCACTCACTCACTCACTCACTCACTCACTCACTCACTCACTCACTCACTCACTCACTCACTCACTCACTCACTCACTCACTCACTCACTCACTCACTCACTCACTCACTCACTCACTCACTCACTCACTCACTCACTCACTCTCATTCCCTGTGACGTCATACACACAAGGCAGAGAACAACCGACTCGACCCATTTCTATCTTCTGTCTGCAGTCATTTTTTCTAGGTCCCGTGTCTTTATCCCAAAACAAAGATATCATAAACTGGGTGGCAGTATTTATACAACTCCTGATTTTTCCACCTAGTCTGGGAGGCTTCTTGGAATACGAAGCAGCGTTTTGGGAAAATCAGTATAAAAACTTTAAATTGCAGTAATTCTCATCTGACTGTTAGACCGATTGGTAAATATATGTATAACATAACAAGATGAACTACCAGATCCAATAACAAACAAGATATTAGTTTCATGTGTAGTAAAATATACTGCTTTACTAAGACAATTTGTTGTGAATTGCGAAACATTAAAATTCATATTTAATAAGCACCAACAGTGTGCTGTTGCAAACGTGCAGCCGGACAGAGGTTTACACAGCAATGAATATAAACACACACTTTCGTGAGTGTGAGCGTAACTCAAATATCGAGATCACTTGGTTATTAAAATACGTTTCGAGAAGTGACGTAAGTGTAAAAACAGTGGCGCCACACAACAGACAAATCCAAACTAACGTGGCACAGCTTGCACATTGTTCAAGGTAATTCAGTAATATGTAGCAATATTAGTTTGTTGGTAAAACTAATCAGGAAACAGCTATAACTTTTCATAACAGAAAAGTTCGTGTTGCAGGTAAATACCTCTTTCGAGTGGATTTAATTTTTTTTAAACATATTTCCCCTTGTATTTTTGTAGGTATCAACCAATAATTCAGTTTCACTTCCATTTGACCAAACACATCTCAATGGTACTATATATTTGCCAACACCAAATGCAGATATATATTTGTGATATACAACACACTCAACTAATAAATAGTTTTATAATAAAACTATAATATCTACATATTATAGTTTAAGGCAAGAAAATGATCAAAGCAAAAAACAATGAGCAGGAACAGTGTGCGCTGTACTTCTGAAGATGCAAGTTATAACAGAAGTAAAATATACAAATCATCTTTATCAATATTACGAACCATGTTCTTACAGCATCAACATATTAAATGATGCTACTCTACGTCCATTATATGTGTCTCTGGCATATGCTGTTGTCCTTTGTTGCCATTATCAGGTTTTACTTGAGCATGTGGATTTGTATTCTAGAGTTAGAATAAAATTAATACTCAAGTGAAGTTCATTTCCACAACCTAATCAGACAAAAATACTGATGAATGTCTCCTGATCTGACTTATTTACTTATATATACAAACATTTTGTTGTATCAAATCAATAACAAACTGTAACACTGTACATAAAATACATCAAAACCCCATGAGTAATGTCTGATAAAAGGGTGATTATTTCAATTGATATGTATTAGTGTTCAGAGACAAATTATTTGTAACGAATGCTTGAGTCCAGTATCTACCTTGATCACTGAAGCACCATGATCTCCATCACTACCTTGTTACCGAGAGAACCAAGATGTGAACACAAATAATAACATATTTTCCTACTACACCAAAATATAAACAAAAGTATCATATCTAATTAATGCTTCTGCAATATGGGGAGACAATAGCAAGTATACCCATCATTATTACATTACATAACATAACACCAACACCTGGTGGATAACATTACACCAACACCTGGTGGATAACATTACACCAACACCTGGTGGATGGCATTACCTCAACACCTGGTGGATGGCATTACATCACACCTGGTGGATAGCATTACACCAACACCTGGTGGATACCATTACACCAACACCTGGTGGATAGCACTACATCAACATCTGGTGGATACTGCATGCAATTAACTAGCAACTGCAAGTGATACATCTGCCATTTAGTTTTGTCAAAGAAACTACATTTCACCAACACAAATCAGCTGTAATCTGACTTGTGCGTTCAAAGTATCATGCATATAAAATAATGTATTTAATGGTGTATTTACCTGAAATTCCAGAGCTACCCTCAGGACTATGAGAAGTATCTGTTTATATTTATTTAACACTAATTTACCGTTTCAATTTTATTTCATCAACTTGCTTTTAATTGGAAACCCTCTGCCTTTTAATGTGCTTTTTTTTTCATTTATACATGTATTTTATACTACTAAGAACAGGACAGGTGTTCCCAACATGTTTCATTATTTGGTCTTACTGCTGAACAGTTGCATAAAACATTACCCACATTATGAACCACACTGTGCGTTTCACGTACCAAGTGTTGAAAAACTGCAGACAAGAATGTGACAATCTTAGACATTTCGATCAAACTACAAAAATAACTTAGATTTATCCCCTCCAAAACAATACCATCAACTTAACAAATGATCATCTAAAACCAACTTTCATGCACCAAAACATCCCACCA
This sequence comes from Lamellibrachia columna, assembly GCA_963662155.1. NCBI lineage: Eukaryota > Metazoa > Annelida > Polychaeta > Sabellida > Siboglinidae > Lamellibrachia > Lamellibrachia columna. Next base: position 7,679,705 of record OY759265.1, read on the forward strand.
AACCAAAGTACATAAATAACCCTGTATAATAATTATAATGTAACTTAATGCACACAACAGAACATAACTGCTCATAGTCAGTACATTCCTAAATGTTAGCAGTAGTCACTCCATTGATTTTACGGTGAATGCTTGGTGTTGCGATGCTATCGGGTCGTCATTTCGAGTGGGTGAGTTCGTCAGTGAGGTGGATGGGGACACGGCTGTTGGCAGGGCCGTCCGGGGTTTTGGACCCTTGTCCGTGAATGTGATGTACGAATACAGTAAGCTGCCAGTGATGCTGTCAGCAACAAACACAACAATGTTTTCATGTGTAAAATACATTAATCCATATCCAAATAAAGTATTATCAAATTAAGGTACTTGCTGTGCAAATGTCTGAATTATGGCTTTGTGCAAATCCGTAAATTTGCTCTTTTTCCGTGGTCAAATTCAGTAAAAACAATCTTAAAATATTCTTGGAGAATACTAGAAAAGCTAGTCAAAAAAATTAGAGGATACAGCTTATTTAGTCATATGAGCGATTTTGTATCCATATATCAGTGCCTTAAGGCTGGGTTACAGGAGTGCATTATTGCTATGTACATATCTGATTCTCTGTAGACAGCAGTAAGAAGAGACCAACAGCCTTTAATGTCTCATCCAAAAGACACAGACAAAGAGGCGTGAATAAAACTGCCTAAGTGTCAAGACAACAACAGGAGAACTGGAACCCTGGCCCTGTTGATTGAGAGCACAACACTCCAACCTCTGTGTTACTGTGCTCCCAAACAATACAAAAACAGTATGCATTATTGTGATGTATGCCTCTGCATAGATGGCAGTAAGCCTTCCTGCTTACCTGATGTTGAGTCCCATGAAGTTGACCCAACTGAAAATGTAGTCACCACCAATAGCCATCCCAATGTATGTGATGAGCAGATTCTGAAACACAGACATCAGTTAGATCCTGCAGGTTTTAGAATCGCACCAGTTTAAATACAATACAAACATCTCTATTGCGCCACAATCCTGGGGAGCCCAAACAAAGAGGCACTTCAAAATAACGGGTTAGGCAATCTCAAAATCTGCATAGAATGTTAAAATCATCAACAGATGAATGAATATGCTGAAAAGCTAAGAAGGATCAGCATGTTTAAAAAGATAAGTATACAGATAATGGCAAAATATTATTATATTTCCTGCTGACCTAACAGTAGAAGGACATGAGTTCCAAAGAGTTGGTGCAGCAACCGAGAAAACCAGAGTTTCAATGTTTGCCTTAACACCAGATGTGAAAATCACCACTAAACACAGACATTCAACTACACTTACCTAACAGAGCACCAAGATGCATATTCTTGAAAGAAAGACTTACAAATTGGTAACTCAAGTTTTCCATAAATATGGCAGCAAAGCTCGTGTAGCGTTTAGGTAAATATTATCTAAATACTCAACAGGCCTATTGAAGTATTAGATAATTCATGTTGAATCTCACCAAGACTGGGAGGCTTGTGCTATAATCTCTCCAAGACTGGGAGACTTGTGCTATAATCTCTCCAAGACTGGCCTGTGCTATAATCTTAAATTCACCATGTTATTTTGGTATAAGATTTTCTGTGAATGACCCCCAGAGGCAGCCTTGCTACCATATTTACAGAAAACTTGAAATACGAATTTGCTATAAGTCAGCACCTTATTGTCAACCCAAAGATACCTCGTGACCGGAGTTGTGTCTTACATACCTTCAACACGCCAACGATGGTTGTCGTCAAGGCAGAGTTCATTTGCGTGCACAACACAATGGAGTAACTCAACACAAGGCCCATGATGCACGATGCTCCAAACATCAACATAAAGCTTGTGTCACCCCGACTGTCATACTGTGACACCTGTTACACAACAGGACAGTCGTCACAGCATTGTTATCTTGTCATGCCGATACTGCTGTGAATCTTGCGACATAAAAAATATATTAGTTTGTGCAGGTGTGACAGATTATTTAAGAAGAGATCGTGACTTTTATTTTGAATCAAAACTGCATATCTAAATTAACGGATCAGTTCAATTAAGTTTGTAACACGTTTCTTTGTGTCACATGCGCTTATGAGTAATTAACTTATCAAAGCATTTCAACTGGCCATCTATATTACAGGACCATCTACAATAAAGGTTTACCTTACTGGGATTGTGATATAATACTGGCAGGATTTAAAATTGTAAGTATGCATGCATGCATGTGTGCACACAAATGCATGCACACACACAAACAAACACTATCAGAGCAACTACACAACTTACAGCAACACTTGATGATCACCCATTCTGATATGTGACAGTCATAATTATGACTAAGAAGTTGGTTAAGAAATGACAGCTTACTTTGTCGAACTCTCCGGTTGTCCAAACTATGATGGCAGATGGGATGAGCATGAAGAGACTGTTGTAGAAGAGCAAGCCATATTTGCCCAGCTCCTGAAGCAACGACACACGTCACTACACACTCTCACTCACAGATCATAATTCATAAATCAGTCTATCAATTATTATCATTCTTACGAAATATTTTAGGTATATATGTTGGATTTAATGGGTTAAATACAGTGCATATGAAATTGCAAAACTCTCTTATCATATTTGTTTATACATTATATACTAACCATAATAACACGAAAACCTTGTAATATGCCCATTTAACTATTAAAAATTATAATACAATATGACCATTATATCATATTATTTCTGAAAACAATCATTCACTTTAATTTCTGAAAACAAAATGTTGAAGTGATGTTTAAAATAGGAGTCCAACAATAATTTAAAAATCAAACCAGAGTACACATGTAGATGTTACTGGTCCATAAATTGTCTACAGATTGTGTAACTGCTAGCAGCGTGAATATGTTTAAAAACAAGGTTGACACATATCTCAGGAGGGCGGGTTATAAGTAGATGAACATTGTTGGACTCTCGATAAGCCAATGGCTTCCTTGTCCACTTGCCATCTGGGCCTTTGGCTTGGATGGCAAATCTTGTTAAATCATAAACAGTGAACTTGTTAAATGAAATCAATAATGCATAAACTTTCCCTGCTTCTCCTATACAGTATACACCCCTACCTTTGCCTGCTTGCCCCTATACAGTATACACCCCTACCTTTGCCTCGAGCTTCTGTTTAATGTATACGCCATTGGCTGCCGTGAAAACGTCATTGAGCAGGATGAAGATATAACCAACGAGGTCAAATGTGAGGTCAGCGCTGGCCGCAACCAGTGCACCGAATATCATGAGAAACACGCAGAGTTGTACTTTATTTGTGGCCCTCTTCCTGAATACACAGAACAAAAAGCTTAATGAGGAAAAGATCAAATATAACACAGAAGAATGCAAGATGGAAAAAAAGGACACTCAAATTTTTTTCATAATAAACTTAACAAAGAAACACGCAAAAAGGATATTGAAATAGTCAAATTTACACACAGAAATGCATTATGACAGAAAGCGGAATCCTCGTAACACTCCTGATACTCTTCACTGGAATTTATTTATATCACAATCATTTCTGCAGCCACAGACATCTCTGGGCCTCCCTGTGTTGTTGTATCTTTGTCACTTGTCCTCACCCCTAATTTGACCCTTCGGCTATACTGCTGATGCTGCCACCTAGTGAACATGCTACTTACTTAAACTGTCACTTATACCATATCTAAACCCAGGAAACACAGACAAAGCTTCGAGGGACCAGTTTGCACGAGTATCACCAACTATAAACTGTGGCCAAGTCTCACTTCTGAATTTACTCAGTAGACACCCATCTTGATCTGGACAAATGCTGGGCAGAAACAACTTACCCAAGCACCCAAAACTCTGCAATCATTGTAAATAATATCGAGAATCTTCGGATGACCGTAAACATGGGTAAACTGAAACAAGAAGCAAATGTGACACCATCAGTTTTGAATAATGTAAGAATCAGGATTGCATGTCAGTCACCAAATTGTGGTTTATATAAAGTCTACACGTCACCCATTCAAAAAAACAACAACCACATCATTATTTTCAGTGAAAACATGAATACTTTGGTAAACTTCACTGACATTTTTTGGACAATCATTTTATGCGATATGCCTGTTGAATGTAAAATATAAAAACATAATTTCAGAAACATTTACTCAATTGAAAATAAAAATAATTATATCAGATGTTGCACTTCCGCTACAGCCTTTTTAAAAAGGCCAGACTACCCCTAAGACCCCCACCCCATGGGGGAATGAAAAAGACCCCCACCTCTATTTGTGATTGTTACTGCTATCTGCCTTTTCCAAGCAAGGATATCAAAATTTTATAACCGCTCTGTGACACGTTTAGCTGGGTTCATCCTACAGTTACATTTCCCATTAAAGGCCATGTTAAGCATACATAAGCATAATTATAAGAAAACGTGATCATCAAAAATCCTAACAGTTTTTACCAGCCGCTGTCATCATCCCACTGACATGCTGGTCAAGTTTTGAAAAAATTTTACATTTCAAACTGTTGTAATATGCCTGTATGTGCGATACCCCTCCATGTTTACAGCTGTACCAATATTGGCATGAATTACGGCACACGTGTGTATAGTGGCCAATAAATCACAAATATCCTTCTGCCTATTAAAATCATCTAAAAATCCACCATTTCACTTTCAATAGCTTCCACCAGCAAACCTGGTAAAATCCCTGGTCAAATGTACCTATGTCAGCTCGCATAAATTTTTTAAAACTTTCTATATCCAAACTTACTATGCCCTACATTCATGTGTAACACACCAGGAAATCTAACTGAGGGATGACCCCTTTACAGTACAGACTCTACCACAATAGTATCAGGGCTGGGTCCAATTACGTAATTGTAATTGATTACAGCAAAAGTGTGTAATTGTAATTGTGGTTTCAAAATTTGTGCTGTAATTGTTATATTTTGTATAATTGAAAATTTATTTCAATTACAATCAATTACAGTACGTTTCATATCACAAACTACCTGAACAAACTGTCAATAAAATATAATTTAAGTCTCATACAGGTTCAGGGTTGTTTGATTTAAATCATTTTATTTAAATCATGATTTAAATCACTCCAAAAAAATCATTGATTTATGATTTTTTTTTACTTCCGATTTTTGTAATCGCTAATTTATATGAATTTAGCACAAATAATTGTTTACAAGCATTGAGATCAACAGAGTTTTGTATGTCTTTTAATACAAAAGCACAAAGTGTGCACACTTGTGTAGCTGTATCAAGTCTCAAGTCTCAAGTAGTTATACTCCAAACAGCCCAATCTTGAGCTAACGCAGGAGTTTGGACCAACGGCTTTTAATGTCTCTTCCGAAAGACACGGGCAAAGTGGGGTGAACGAAATTGCCCAAGCTTCTAAACGGCGGAGGTGGAATCGAACCGCTGTCCTCTCGATCGACAAGCGGGTGTTTTAACCACTAGACCACCGCTCCCCCCGACATCAGATAGCCTGACAGTCAAATATTTTATGACATTGTGTATGTCTAAGCTATTCCCTTTTTGAATGCAGTGAAGCTACATAAAGTTGTCTTCCAGAGGAAGTATCTTTTCAAGTCAGAAGCACTGAGTTAAAGTCCACTTAGGGCTTGTGCTAGTTGTTCACAATTCAGTATGTTGACTCAAGTGAGACAGTCTGGGCTACCATTGTTTAATACTGTACCAGTTTGCAGTCTGGTTAGAGACCCTTAGAGTACACAGGGCCATGGACAGGTGCTAATCCACCCTCTCAGCAAACAATAATTAGCACTGCTACAGCCACACAGCATGCTTTCCTTTCCAAGACAGATTATGCAACTACAGGAGGTGAAGCCTTGTGGACATTGTCTAATGTCTTTATATAAGCAAAAATCATGTACCCTCTGTTAAGACAAGTACCTAGATTGATTTGAAAGAGTTAATAAATACATCAACATATATATATATATATAAAATTTATTAATGTCTATATACCAGACATATACATACATTTAAAATATATATTTATATAATAAAAATGTTTAAACGGCTGTCTTTTTATTTAGTACAATTAAAAATTCAAGCCACAATTCTTCAACAATTTACAATCATTACCGTTATATTTATTTATCAATTGTATACAAAATATTGAAATTCAGCAAAAGTGCAAAACTATATAATTAACAAATGCTGAATATATTTTGTTCTGCATAATGTAATTGTAATTGTAATTGAAACAGTGTAATTGTAATTGAATTGAAAAAATATGAGTGTAATTGTAATTGAACTAAAAATTGAAATGTAATTGTAATTGATATAATTATGTGTAATTGAACCCACCCCTGAATAGTATCATGTAAACTCAGTCACTGACACATGGTAAAGGTGATTTGTCAAGCAGGAGCAAATATAGTTCACGCAAAAGCTCAAAACTGTGATGTTTCGATGACATCACTTACTTGAGTTTTTTTGTGCCACCCAGGCCAAATACTAAATTGCCCATAAAGATGAGAGGTAGGGGCATTATCTGAAAGAAAAGAATGAAGAGTCAAAAGAATGATTAACCTGTTAATACAAAGTTACAAACCAAACAATTGTATGCATTCAAGATATCGTGGAAAACAAAATGTAAACTAGATGTGCGTAAGTATATGATACTAACATTATATGTTAATATTTCATGTTTATTTATTGATATACATTTAAATAAAAAAATTCAAATAACAACTTTTTACTTGAGTCTGAACCAGTGAACCAACATGAATAAGTGCACATTTGTTATATAATTTTAAATTATCAGAGTCAAGATAAGTTCAGCCGGGGGGGGGGAGTACTCCCTATACTGAGGTATACACAGGTGTCGTGCAAATGCCCCTGTATTTGGCCATTTTTCTCTCTGTCCGAAGAAAAATTTGTGCCCCAATTAAACCTGATAATTCTCTCTTTCATCGATGAGGAAATTTCCCAATGAAAACGTTCTGCCCGGGCTTACCTCACACTTATAGATATTAGATAAATTGTTCAATAATTTGGTGACCCTAAATTTCTTGATTTCTCTCTCTCTCCATGTGCTCCATGGAGCTCTAATGGCACACCCCCACCACTTTGGTATGGCAGTACCCCCACCGGGAGTTTAGCATCCAATTAACATTAAAGTCTGGTTTTCAGATAAATGAGTGAAAACTACACAATACAAATAAATCTTAACCAGTAATTACTTTTAAACAATGTTCATGGTTGAGCCACAGGAATTACTGGAAATATTTGGCCGAATGATAGGAATCAATTTATCAAACCCACCTTTCTTGGTAAACTTCTGTCTAATGGTGGAAAGGTTATGAAACCAAACATCTTAGCAGTATATAATATCACAACTGTGGAAAGCATCTGAAAGTTTGAAAAAAGCAAGATTAAACATATTATGTCATACGTTATGATACATATTTAGTTTCGCTGTAAAGAATTTATATAAAATTGACAAGATGCAAGACTGTTGGTACCATTTTGGATAATTAATCAATTAATGTTGAAACTAAAATGCAAACAGCTGAGGAAGGCTGTTTGTGAAGGTTCCATAATGTAGTCACAAGAACAAGTTATTTCAATAAAAAATCCTGTTGAGATTTTATCCTCCAAAGTTTATTTTATTTGATAATCAAAAGCTTTACTTTCTATTTTATGGGTGAAAAAACATAATTGTAGCTTTCTGAAGGAAACAATGTCTAATTGTGTTTCTGCAACCGACTTAGTGAAGGTTATATTAGTAACAAGAGACAATATTGTAGAGCAACGTGACACCTGTAATACGAGGTGGTAGGCAAAGGACAAAGTAACTAGATCACAATTGATTGGTGGCATTTAACTGGCCTGTGTCACTTCATGAGGAGCAAACAGGTGAACTTTGAACTGGACAATTCATCTGGAAATAGTCAACTAGTGAGAGATTATCATACATTACCTGGCCAAATCCTAGGAACTGGAATGATGGAAATCTGAAAGAAAACAGTTGTGCTATTAATATGTGATGAAAGGGTACATAATTCAAAGAGCTATTTACTAAAACTAAGGGTGCTGATCATTTTTATTATAAAATCATTTTATAAACTGTATACAGGCCTTACAGGGTGTATATTCTAGCATCTTGACCAGTCTAGTGTTTTGATTTTTTAATAAAATTTGACCAGAACTTGACTGTGATCTGTCAATGAATATCAAACTTGCTGTTCTGTACATTCGCACGGAATGTCGACAATTTCCAATACCTGTGGACAAAGTTTATCAAGATTTGGCATTCATGGCCCACGGGATCATGTAATGGACATATCATTAATACCCAAAAGTAGGTTAATATCAATAAAATGATGTTCCTTCCGCTTGCAATCATTGCAAATATCATATTATTTCTGCAGTGCAATGTAAACATATTTATTTGTCCAGGAAACATTCAAATTGAACAGATAACAGTGAAAGTATATTAACAACTTGTGGTCTATTAATAAAACACATTTGAGTGGTGAAGATGTTAGACTAGAATGTCTAAATAGAGGTTTTACTATATAACAAGTTAAACCAGTTGCACAAAATATCAAATGGCAGTGGTTTGTTTACATGTTTGAATACACAATGTGCCACAAACACACAATAATAAAGGAAAAGGTAAGTTCTTATATATCGCGGTATCCAGTCTTTGGGACTGCTTTACACTTCACCCCCTGGCAGACCTGTGCACTCCAACATCATCTCAACTTCTCTGGGAAGCATTCAGCCACATTGCAATTACTGATCAAAGACCACTCGTTCAGATATCCATCTCTGTTTCTAGTCAGGTATTCATTTATACAGCTGAGTGAACTGTGGCAACGTAATAATATTCAGGGTTGGGTTTCTGACAGTCAGAAAGGTATTTATGATGTGACAATGTCAGAAACTTGTCAGTAACTATTTTCTGATGGCTTCTGATGTCAGAAACAGTCAGAATCTAAAACATGCTTTATAAATTTATGATTTTTTGCACTTGGTGTGATGAACCAGCATTCTATCACATTTGGGTGACATCTCGTGACCACAGAACTTGCATCTAGCAACTTTTTTCCATTACTTTCCACTTTAACAAAATGTTCCCACACAGTCTTAGCTGGTCTGCCACCCTTAAACATGCTGTACGCAGGGGTGCTACTAGCACTATTAAAGTCACTATTCAATATGACAATCTCTAAAAAAAATGTGGGTAATCAATTTGCACTTATTTCATGTGTAACAGTGTATCTCTGTGTGAAGGTGTAGCAACAGGTGGCTGGCCAAGGTGTAGCAACAGGTGGCTGGCCAAGGTGTAGCAACAGGTGGCTGGCCAAGGTGTAGCAACAGGTGGCTGGCCAAGGTGTAGCAACAGGTGGCTGGCCAAGGTGTAGCAACCGGTGGCTGGCCAAGGTGTAGCAACAGGTGGCTGGCCAAGGTGTAGCAACAGGTGGCTGGCCAAGGTGTAGCAACAGGTGGCTGGCCAAGGTGTAGCAACAGGTGGCTGGCCAAGGTGTAGCAACAGGTGGCTGGCCAAGGTGTAGCAACCGGTGGCTGGCCAAGGTGTAGCAACCGGTGGCTGGCCAAGGTGTAGCAACAGGTGGCTGGCCAAGGTGTAGCAACCGGTGGCTGGCCAAGCAACTTGCAAAGTAGAAAGCATTGGGCCAATCAGCTTATACCTCCATCAAGCATAGACAGGTGCACATATGATAAAAGCAAGCTCAGACAACTCTTACAAATTTTTTTTGTAGCTGACTTGATAGTTCATCTCTGGAAATTGGGACTTTTGTCTCATCTTATACAATGAAGCTGTGCATGGCTTACTATCAGCTCACAATACATTTCTGCCTCAATTGCTTAAGTTTAATTCTTTTGTTGGCTTGCACTTGGCTTATTGACACAGCCACACAGGTCTGTGCACAGTCCTAACCCAGTCCCTTGAAGTCCTCTCCAATGTTATTACTGGTATGCACCTACACCCACCCAACTTCTTTCATGCTTTTCCAATTGTGATTGACACCTGTCCTGCTCTTTTAAAAAGTGAAACCATGCTGCAACAATTACACAGATCTGTTATCATTTCTATCTGCTAACAAATTGGTAGAAAATGAAAACATAAGACTGCACAAAGTAAAAGTTGCAATTGCATCATACGACACAACTTGAGCTTCCATCTCTATGCTGATGATACCCAGCTATATATAAAATTTTAGATGACTGATGAAACCAACAGACTGTTGTCTTTATGCAGAATTGAGAATTGCATCAACGATGTCTTTTCTTAAGAAAATGTCTCAAAAACAGAGTTTCTGACATTTTGATGTCAGAAAGGTATTTCTGGCAAGAAGGTTGAATCCACGGTTTAAGCTACAGTAGATACTGTCCTGTCAGAAACCTGCCAACCCTGATATTATTATTATTATAAATGCATCAGTTACTGCGAAATGCATATTTACAAAGATATATATAAGCTGACATTTGAGCCAATGAAACAAACAATATCAATACATTACAAATATTTATTTAATGATCCACAATAGGTCAACAAGTTCACGCTGTTTGTCATCTTGTTGTTATTGCTGGAAAATACAAACACAGTCCCTAATGCAAACCATCTGACGATTATGTTTCCCATAAACCCTTTGATGTCAGGATACAGATTTGTTGCTGGCCGTATACCTCTCCCACGGTTTACAACAGCCTTGCTACTGTCACCTGTGGCTTCTGCAACTTTGGCCAGGCTACCAAAGTGGTAGCCATTGCTTGAGCAAAATTGTAACATTTTGTGTTCTGGACATGGGATCAATTATATTCTAACTGGAAATGAAATGCCAATTCTGGAATTGGTGTTTTTTTTTTACGTAATTGTAACTGGTGAAAATTTAATTGATATTTTCAATAACTTTTCAATTACATCATTTAGCTTTTTAACACGAATTATTATTCATTACAAATAATCAATAACATATAACATATTGACTATACACCATATTTGCTTGCCATTATATACGATAATATGTAGACATATAAAAAGCTGCTCTAAAACATGTTATTTTTTTGGCATTAAATATGTCCATGGTTGTACTGCATCGACCAGTATATAATTTGTTTGCTGATGCTATAGGTCCGGCCCCAGACGTAGTGCAAAACCTGCTGGTGAAATTAGCAGCAGCTTAAAGTTACGTCGCTGCCAGACAACGCATCAATCAGCATTTGTTAGAATAGATCTGGCACTAAAACGTTGCAACACTAACTGCCGCACATCTCACGTAAGCAATAATAAGGCCTATGTCCTGGTCTCCGAAAGGTCGATAAATATGTTTATTGCTATATTAGAACATCATTGTTGTCAATTATATATATATATATATATATATATATATATATATATATATATATATATATATATATATATGTTCAAGTTATGTATAAAACTGTACTCATTGTCAATCATCAAAGTATGATATACCTGTCTGCCTAAGCTAAACATGTCTCTAATACTTTTGAGATCGTTTGGAAGAAGAGACCTAGCTATATTTTCAAATAATGATGTATCATTACTTTGTCAAATCTGAGCATATCAGATAATATTCCGGTGCTTAGCACCTGGTTTATTAGCGATTTGTTGATCGTCTGCATGTGCACATTATATGCCACTGGGTATAAGTGCACACACTCATTGCACATACAAAGCAGAAAGAGTGCCGGACCAATAGCTGTACATTTGTGTTTACGGGTCCGGAACGCTAGCGACTTTGTCATTTGTTTCCCAAGTGCCTCCCTTAGGTGATCGTTTCATGGTTAGGTAGGTCAGTAAACGCCAAGAATTGCACTAAAGCATGTCATGTTAGCTACAATTAAAATTTTTGTTTGTTGGGCCTCTTCACTCCTGCCACGCAGTTTACTGAAACAGCGTTTGAAGTTTGGGCAGACAACACTGGGCGTATTCTTTTTGTCACTCCGACCTGTCCGCGGAGCGAAATGTGCTATTCTTTTTGACGCGGAGAGGTCATGTGAAAGAGTTTCACGACTTGAAACATGGTTTAGCACAAAGATTGATAAGTGGCATTTGTACAAAATATGAAATTAAAAGTGTAGTTTTCTGTTAGCTTTGTACACGTGACAACACAATGAAGAAAAAATCGCTAACAAATGACACGGCTACCCATTCTGTGTCCATATTGTTTATGGGTGATAACAAGGCGGTTGCTATCCTCTACGAAGTCTATTCTATTTGACCATATCCGCATTCTCCGCTTCCGGTGGCTCTGCCGGAATAGGGATCATGCCACAGTTAGAATGCAGGGCGCAGTAATTTTAGATGTGTTATTTTGACAAAATCATATCATCTGACATAAATGCATTTGAACCAGGCACATTGCCATTGGCAAGTTTGCTGGTAGAACATATTGGCAATTGTAACTGTGGATTTTTAGATGATTTCAATAGGCGGAAGGATTTTTGGCCACGTGTGCTTAGTAATTCATGCAGAAATTTGTAAAAATTTACGGGCATGGCACGTTCTAGGCAGAGTCATCCGCCCCACTCTTGAGCTAGCCTAAGGGTGGAGATCTTCACCGGCATTTGCTAATAACTTAAGTTTTAAAACCAATACGCACTAACTGTTTCACATGTGTATTCTGTGACATACAACCAACACTTGGGCGTCAAGAAACTGAAGAAATGTGCTCCAAATAATTATTTATGAGTACATTTATCGATCACACAGAAAAGATTTCATAAATAGCCGTCATACTGTGCATGTGATGTTGCCTTTGGGTCACAAGATCAAACGCGATTTCGTGTAGAATGAGGCCAGAGTGGGCCAACAGCACAGATCGAAATAAAACACCCGTTAGTAGTTTATAGGGAGAAGATTAATGATGTAACTCTATGACCAGCAGACGGCAATTCTTAGCATGACCTTATATAGATCTGCGATAATCCCGCTTGGTATTCTCGCTCACAACAACATCCGGTTATATACAAATGTTCACAAGCACATGCGTTCTGACAAAAAGGTAATAATTTCACACTTTTACATGGTTATTGTCAGGTAACTTTAGTGATATACATGTAAGAATGCATACAGACACGAAAGACGTGTTTATTGCTCTGTTTATGGCGTTTTTGTAAGGTTTCACGTTTCATGAAAATACTTATGTTTTAGCCGAGCGAGATCTTCCCCCTACTACAGCAACAGCCAGATAGAAAAAAATTGTAGGGCGATTGACTTTGCCTAGGCTAGGTATATCAAGTTCCGCTAGATGGCGTCACTTTTTCGTTGTCGTCAAAAATAGCGTCGTTTTATGTGTCCCATATTTGGTACGAAGGCGTGACGCTCGCATCACATGGTCGCGGGAAAAGCCAAAATACTCGGTATACAAATGATGTGGCCGAGTTTGTTTAACTTCATATCGACCAATGAATGTCTTCTTTACATTATGGGCGCGGGAATTTTTTCATTCCGACACTTTTGTGACTGCACGAAGGTAAATAAATTTTGTTTTGCTTAAACTTGTTAAAAAGTACATATAATATAAAGAAGAATTTCATAGGAATAAAAAAGAACAGTACAATAATTACTTAGCTTTAAAATGATGTGCATATTATTGCAGTGGACAACTGCCGTTTTTCAGAAAAACGTGGGCAACATGACCCGGTGCACGCTAATTTGTCATGTTTTGTCGTTCGGAAGCTGCGGTCGGTGGCTTCGCGTGAACGTATATTGTAAAGACCTTTCGACGCATCGTAATCCGTTGACATCCGTATTTCTGCGATTAAATAATTGCATGTTTTGTTGATAAAAGTTATTATAAATGTATAAATATTTTTATGTTAAAAATTACGAAAGATAAATTACTGCAAGATGATTTGACATCGTCATGGCGTCATCTGCAATACTGGAATATGAAATATTTTCGAAGAATCCGAGCAATCCACATTTCAACAATTAATTGCTGGCACATTTTGTTTATAGCATTTGTTATATATGTATTTCTGTAGTTTGTGTAGCAGTATTTACTAGTTGTCAGAAATTATGTTTTATTGTTTTTTTTTGCGTTTTACTGCATACCTTTTTTACTGATTATATAATTTGTAAATTGTAATAACTGGTGTGAGTTGTGTAGTGTTTCTAAGGTATGCATTGATATGAATACTTTATGATGAATAACAAAATTGTTGTGTATTTGTATATACCTATATGTTCGGTCGCCTTCCAGTGATTACTGTTAAAAACCAAGTAATCATTTTTTAAAGCTGCAGATACTTTTCACTTTAATATTTGATTATGCATATTTTATACTTAATATCTGCCACTATTTGTGTTTTGTTAATTTTTATTTGCAGTGATCATTTATGCCAACTTGAATATCTTCTTAATTATCGTTATTTTATTTTACACATTATTTGACATCTTGGATTTTAGAAGATCCAGATTTTATTTGTGCAAAATTTACTGTTATAAAATGTACTTTTGATATTTTATCATCTGATTATATCAGGTATATAATATTATATTTATTAATTTAATTATTCAAAAGTATTTTGTGTTACAGGTAAAGGTATTCAACAGCAACTTGTGTGTACAGACTTCAGCTAGTTTATGATTTATATGGATTACAATCGGCTGTTATGATACAAATGAATCGATTGATGAACACCTTGGAGATAACACTGCATGCACTATTGCAACAGCATATAAGACTTCATCTCAGGACAACTGTTCCTTTCTTCAATGATGATTTGAGATAGATTCATCGTCCATCGATGAGCGACATCAAAGTGATCAATTCTGGTTTTGACAAATGTGCTGTCGTCTACGATAACCATTATACTCTTACACATGGAAATTATTGCCATGCACTCATCTAACATGATAAACAAAATCATGTGCTTGATGCTGAGACAGTGTGCTTGTGGAACATTGACACACTATTGCATTTGCCTGCAAGAAATAAAAAATATGACGAAAATAGATAGGCATTGACATTGTCTGAAGAAACATATGTGCATATAGAAATAAATGGTTGCTTTTGAATAACCTTTTCATAATTAATACATGGTAAAATATGTACAATTAACTGTAATATAATCTAAACACATACAATTATTTTGATGCCCCTAGCCCTGTATGGGTGGACCAACTTATTACCATGCTATTACTCCCTGTAAATAGGTCAAGTGTGAAATGCAGGTAAACTAATTAGGTAATGTAAAATTACATGGTCACATAGTATTCAAGTTGATAAATTGACATTTTCCATCCATTAAAAGTTAAATAGGCCAATTACCTATTAAATAACAGCTAAATTAGCCCATTAATCTACGTAAATAGGTCAAATGTAAAATGTAGGTCAATTAATTAGGTCATCAATAATATGGATTTACCAAGTCACATGACATTGAAGTAGATACATTGACAATTTCCATCCCATAAAGGTTTAATAAACCCATTTACTAATTAATTACAACCAAATAATCCCATTACTCCATGTAAATAGGTCAAAGGTTAAATGTAGATCAACTAATTAGGTCATGTTAAGGTCATATATTATTAACATTAGTTTCTGGGTCATATACCTTTTTATTTCACATCAATATGTTCAATACATTAAAAACTATTGCTATTTTCATATAAATGAAATACAGTCCTCAGCATTCCGGGTCACAAGAAATGGAACCAAATTGTATATACATCAATGCTAATTTTCAGAGATCAAAAAGTGGAATAACTTCGGAAATAATGTAGATATTTTTTTTGATATACGTACCTAGGCACGTTCAGACATTTTAAATGAGTTACAAGTATGAGACTTTGACTAAACTCGATCAGCATTTCAATGAGATGATGGCAACGGCAGGTAAGTAGTTTCGGAATTTTTGATGGTCCCGTTTTCTTATAATCGTGCAAAACGTTAACATGGTCGCCAATTGGAAACGTAACAGGAGGCTGAACCCAATACGACCCACACGCCGGTGACATCGACAGGGCAACCGGTTTGACAACATCCGAATATGACACGTCCTCATTTGAGTATGTCAGCCAGAGTAAACCGAAGGTCCTTACTTGAACGTCGTCAGTACTACCTTGTTCACGACAATTATGGCAAAAGACGAAACGCCATATAATAACGCCGATAAAACGCGATACAACATAGGAACTTCTTCCATGATCGTCGCGGCGGCCGCCATGTTATTTTGCTTGGACACACGTGTGTCACGTGATCAGAAACGTCCCGGACGGTTTAGCACGAGTAGGGCGAAGCGGCTAAAGGGGTGAGACCACTGTTAACCTTCCTGTTTATTGTTTGACACGAATGTAGGGCGTACTAAATTGCGATATGTAAATTTAAACAATTCATATGATGTGACATAAGTACAGTTGAGCAGGCATATCCACAGGTTTGTTCGTAGAAGCTATTGGCTGTGAAATGGTGCATTTTTTTGGAGTTTAACAGGCGGAGGGAGTTTATGGCAATTTTTCTGCTATGGGCCACGTGGGCGCATGGCTATTTTTTTCAAAATTGATGGGCATCGCAAGAGCTGTGTGATTTTGATAAAATTTGGTCAGCATGTCAATGAGATGATGGTAGGCCTAGTTGCTGTGAAAACTTTTCAGAATTTATGATGGTCACGTTTTCTTATAATCAGACAAAACGTTAACATGGCCACCAATGCAATTCTCAACAGTGGTCTCACTCCTAAAAAGAGCCTTAAATAATCTCCATACTAGTTACATACCGTACCTTCCAAGTTAACACAACCAAATAATGGGGCATTTTAAGGAGGTTGAATGATTTATTTTGCTTTGTTCACGAATGTCTGAGCGAGATGTATTATACATTATTTATTTATAGCAACCTTATTCTTGCCTTACCTGATTATTTTAGAGCACACACACATCAGTTATATATATATATATATATATATATATATATATTTAAATATATATATATATATATATATATATATATATATATATCATAGACTTAAATAGAACACCCGTTAGTAAAACAAGACTGCTGAGCCCTTATCAGTTGACACATGATAAAGCGATGCAGGCATGGACTGTACAGCACCCAGTCTTCATCATATATCTATAGATATACGTACAGTATAGTAAGAGATTATTACTATATAGCTATATATACCTAATACCTTATTACATGCACAATATATCCATGCACTTTGTATATCAAATATCATAACATATTAACTGTAACAGTAGCACCACTAAACATGATCGAAACTCAATTTTCTGAAATGCTCTATACATGTATTAGCTAATGACTGCAAGTCACTGAAGTGGTCAAAATGGCATTAAGCCCTGTTGGACATTCTTCTCGATCTAAGGTCCCAAAAATATTCTTTTCCCATCTTCCAACACATTCCCAGCTGCTCCATCACAGCCATTTCCACCTGCAGATCAAGGTCTTTCTCGAATGTTATCTGGCCAACTTGGACATGCCTCGTAAAGAAACATACTCTCTCATTTAAGCTGTCAATTGTTTTAGTAGGCAACCTTTCTCATGGTTTGTCAAACAAATGCATAGAATGCAATGAATGTTGCAATGTGTACAGAATGAGTTACATGATAGTGGTTCATACAACGATGAAAAGGCAAATGAAGACCAAAAAGGGGAGAGGCTCATTAAATACAGATGACTTAATAAAGAACAAAAATCTTATTAATGAGCTGACATCTAGTAGATTTTTAAAAAAGAGTTACAAATATGCATACACGCAGGCACACATTATTTATAAAACTGAATCCTATTTTATGTTGCACCCAATCAATGTGACTAATGGAAAACACTTAATGTACGCTACCTCCAAGAAAAACAAACGTATCTGTAATATATTGATATTTCAGAACATTTTTGAAACTGTTACATTCATTCACATATACACTAAAACTGCACAAACATTTGTGACATAAATTACTTGAAAATAACGAGATGTTAGATCCTGTCTTCTGTCAATTCATACAGCTGTAAGCCACACAAGAAATAACCATATTCGTTGTCCCACAACTTTCTCCAGCAAATCTCTAAAATGTTTGTCTTTGAGAGTTTGACACTAATGCACGATGCTCACTCCAATATGAACAACCCAACTGCCCACACTTATAACACAGCTGCTGGGACCACCCTCACCCAAATTATTAATCAGTCTGGTGGCCATGCCCCATTAAGAACAAATGTTTATACTTCTCTGGTAGCCACCTCATCTTCATTGCTTTTGTTTGCCTTATATTGTACATGATGATGGTGAGGAAGAAATAAATTAACTTACTTACTTACATATGTTGACAACTACTTGTAACATGCTATGTTCACACTATCAACAGTACTACCCTACGTGTCATGCAGTGGATGCAACTGTTTCTGCCATGCAATGAAATGCCGGCCAGTGGTCCATGCCTGCTTCACTGCAGTGAGCTGGCTTATCGCTCTTGTTTATAGGGGGATGATTAATGATGTAACTCTATGATATATATATATATAATATATATATGTATACATATATTTACAGGGTTTTTAAGGCCTTTCACACAGGCAATTTGCCTGGGTGAAAACCCTCTATGCCTGTGTGAAATTCAAAAGTAAATAATAAAATATTGTGTTGTGTATATATGCACGATGGTGCGCCTGATAAAAGTAAAAACACATTTGCCCGTGGCCGTGTGAAATGTTGCACTACCTGTGTGAGCTGAACCTTGAAAAAAACCTGTATGTATATATATATATATATATATATATATATATATTGTGTTAATAGATTCGTGCGTGTACATAATATTATGATAATTGAGAATACGCATAAGCATATATTACGCGTAGTATATATTAAATTGAAATATATATATATTGTTGAGAACACGAATATACTATATATATATATATATATATCACACATAACTGATCACAGCTGCCAGAAGAGCAATCACAGTATATATATATATGTATATATACTACATACTTATGCGTGTTCTCAATTATCAAAATATTATGTATGCACAAATCTACTAAAGCAATATATATATATATATATAAACATGAAAGGCTTAGTCTATGAAAGTTACATCAGATTACAGCTGCCAGAAGAGCCATCGCAGTATATATATATATTTCATGTTAATATGTACTATGCGTAATATATACTTTTGTATATTCTCAATTATCATATTATGTACACACACAAATCTACTAAAACAATATATATACATATATAAATTATTATATTGTTTTAGTAGATTAGCTTACACGGTTGAATGAATTCTACAACTCCTACCACTATATGGCACATTGTATGGCAATTAATGACTTAATTAACATGGGTTGGTGACCTTAGTCAGAAGATTAACATTTCTGAGGCCTTGACCACAGAGTTTTGGAATTCCTTCAGTGTAATTACATCAGTTTGAGTTGTTATGTTAAGAATGATGAACAAAACCAACCATCAAGGCAACTACACAACATTTCTTGACGGAGGCAATTCAATTCAAATATTTAATTCACACACAAATACACATATCATGATACATATATAGGTCAATATATGCAGACACGACAGTTAACAAAATAATGTCAAAAAGGTGAAACATAAAACATACAGTATGATTACACAAGGTCATTATGTACATAAAGTAACTTTCCCCATTGTCTCCTTACCCTTCATTTCCATCTAATGTCAATATCTAGTACAGCAATTATCAGCGTGTTTCTAGATTTATCTAAACGTGTCATGAATTTATATACAAGGTTATGTATTACTGCTTTGCTTTGCAGTCAGGAGTTAGTGTCTCCGCAAACAGACCTGACACACTACAGTATTTGGATAGTCTGAGTAATCGTCTAAACACATTACTGTAACATACATGTAATCTGTGGATACTATATACAGTATGATTCCACCACAGTTGACCTGCATACATATTATATATATGAGCAAAATGTACTCAGCAGCTTGATCTTGACATCATTTGTGCATATATAAATTTCCTAAGTAGTACATTACCACAGGCATATAATTGGCGACATTAACACATTATATCTTAGTCATACTTAGAGTCACTGCATATAATTTGACCCAGGTATTTTACACTTTTCACTTCTTTAATGTCCTCTCCATTTAACTTAAATGAAGGTGACATACATTTTTCGTATACTTTCCTCTACTTATGAGTATTGCACTTTTCTTATGATTCAATTTCATTTCATGGTTTAGAGCATAAGTTCCACATACACATAATAGCTCCCTCAAACCTATGCTGGAAGGGGAGAATACAACCAGGTCATCTGCATACATGAGATTATTAATATTCATGTCATCTATACAACAGCCGGTTCAAAATTTTTTTAATGAAGCACTTAAACCATCTATATATACATTAAACATGTACGGTGAGAGTATGCAACCTTGCCTCACACCATTAGACATTTGAAGTCCTTCAGATAAAATTCTGGACCAGCATGCACACTAACTAGATGTGTGTACCAGTGTATCACAATTCTAACACTATAACTAGATACTCATCAATCAATCAATTACTTAAATAACGTAGAATGCTTTATTCTGTCAAAAGCATTAGAAGCATTTAGGAAACCCATAAACATAGACCCATTTAAACATTTGTAATTATCAACAATTTCTTTTAAGACATATACACATATCAGTACGAAGCTTACTCTTGAAACATGGGCGTCCGGGGGGGCAAATGCCCCCCCCCCGATATTTATAAAAATTTAGGTCTTTTATGGCAAGTAAATTGTTTACTATTTGTGTTAAGTAGATAATCTAGTATATTTGTTAATAAATTATATACAATTATATCATTATTGTTCATTGAAAGTAGACATTTTGATAAGTGTAAAGATTTCTGGTCGAAATCAGAATTTTTTGCCCTTCTCTGGAAAAAAAGCCTGGAGATGCCCCTGTCTTGAAACCAAACTAGTTACTGCTAGTGATCAGGAAAGATGACATACTATCCTATGATTTAAGCCCAAGCCCGGCCCACAATTAGCAGTTAGAATCCCGGCCCAGGCCCGCAAAAATTCTTCAAGCCCAGCCTGGCCCAGGCCTGCAAGCTAGAATTTAGGCCCAGGCCCTGCCCGTGCTCAACCCAAACCATTAACGTTTGGCCCAGGCCCGGCCTGGACGTTTCAGGGCCAGGCCATACCCACGGGCCTGCTAGTTTTTTTAAACATAAACCTATCATTTTATAATAACACAAATAAACTGTAATACATACGTATTGTTTTATTAAATAACATTAAAAAAAAAATATATGAACATTGTATAATGTCTACTAGAACATTGTATAATGTCTACTGGTGTCTACTGTACATAGTAAGCTTAAATCAAAGAAAAAGCTTAAATTTCACCAATACATATCAGCTGTAATCTGACTTGTGCCTTCAAAGTATCATGCATATAAAATAATGTATTTAATGGCGTATTTACCCAAAAGCTCCACAGAGCTACCCTCTGGACTATGAGAAGTACCGGTATCTGTTTATATTTATTTAACACTAATTTACTGTTTCAATTTGATTTCATCAACTTGCTTTTAATTAGAGACCCTCTGCTTTTAATGTGCTTTTTCATTTATACATTTATTTTATACTGCTAAGATCAACAGGTGCATAAAACAGTACCCACATTATGAACCACACTGTGCGTTTTACGTACCAAGTGTTGAAAAACTGCAGACAAGAATATGACAATCTTAGACATTTCGATCAAACTACAAAAATAACTTAGATTTCTCCCCTCCAAAACATTACCATCAAGTTAACAAATGATCATCTAAAACCAACTTTCATGGACCAAAACATCCCACCAAACCAGAGTTCATAAATAACCCTGTATAATAATTATAATGTGACTTAATGTCACAGAACATAACTGCTCATAGTCAGTACATTCCTAAATGCCGGTAGTTGGTACTTAATTAGCAATGCCTTGTCTAAAGTCACTCCATTGATTTTACAGTGAATGCTTGGTGTTGCGATGCTATCGGGTTGTCATTTCGAGTGGGTGAGCTCGTCAGCGAGGTGGATGGGGACACGGCTGTTGGCAGGGCCGTCCGGGGTTTTGGACCCTTGTCCGTGAACGTGATGTACGAATACAGTAACCTCCAGTGATGCTGTCAGCAACAAACACAACAATGTTTTCATGTGTAAAATACATTAATCCATATCCAAATAAAGTATTATCAAATTAAGGTACTTGCTGTGCAAATGTCTGAATTATGGCTTATAAAAATTAGAGGATA
This sequence comes from Lamellibrachia columna, assembly GCA_963662155.1. Lineage (NCBI taxonomy): Eukaryota > Metazoa > Annelida > Polychaeta > Sabellida > Siboglinidae > Lamellibrachia > Lamellibrachia columna. The sequence goes on from OY759265.1 coordinate 7,701,994, forward strand.
CAGCTTAGTTAGTCATATGAGTGATTTATTTATGTATCCATATATCAGTGCCTTAAGGCTGGTTTACAGGAGTGGTTTTTGTCCAATATGTAAGCTGCCAACAATCGCTCATGTAAACAGGCTTTTACACTAAATGCTGGCAGAAATACAAAGGCATTATGCATTATTGCTATGTACATATCTGATTCTCTGTAGACAGCAGTAAGAAGAGACCAACAGCCTTTAATGTCTCATCCAAAAGACACAGACAAAGAGGCGTGAATAAAACTGCCTAAGTGTCAAGACAACAACAGGAGAACTGGAACCCTGGCCCTGTTGATTGAGAGCACAACACTCCAACCTCTGTGTTACTGTGCTCCCAAACAATACAAAAGCAGTATGCATTATTGTGATGTATGCCTCTGCATAGATGGCAGTAAGCCTTCCTCAAAATCTGTATACAATGTTAAAATCATCAACAGATGGATGAATATGCTGAAAAGCTAAGAAGGATCAGCATGTTTAAAAAGATAAGTATACAGACAAAATATTATTATATTTCTTGCTGACCTAACAGTAGAAGGACATGAGTTCCAAAGAGTTGGTGCAACAAATGAGAAAACCTTAGTTCCAATGTTTGCCTTAATACCAGATGGGAAAATCACCACTAAACACAGACATTCGACTACACTTGCCTAATGAAGCACCAAGATGCATATTCTTGAAAAACGAAAAAAGATTTTCTGTGAATTACCCCACTTTTTTGTATCTTTGTCACTTGCTACCATATTTATGGAAAACTTGAAATATGAATTTGCTATAAGTCAGCACCTTATTGTCAACCCAAAGATACCTCGTGTCCGGAGTTGTGTCTTACATACCTTCAACACGCCAACGATGGTTGTCGTCAAGGCAGAGTTCATTTGCGTGCACAACACAATGGAGTAACTCAACACAAGGCCCATGATGCACGATGCTCCAAACATCAACATAAAGCTTGTGTCACCCCAACTGTCATACTGTGACACCTGTTGCACAACAGGACAGTCGTCACAGCATTGTTATCTTGTCATGCCGATACTGCTGTGAATCTTTTGTCATAAAATATATTAGTTTGTGCAGGTGTGACAGATTATTTAAGAAGAGATCATGACTTTGACTTTGAATCAAAACTGCATTTCTAAATTAACGGATCAGTTCAATTAAGTTTGTAACACGTTTCTTTGTGTCACATGTACTCATGAATAATTAACTTACCAAAGCATTTCAACTGGCCATCTATATTACATGACTGTCTGCAATAAATGTTTACCTTACTGGGATTGTGATATAATACTGGCATGATTTAAAATTGTAAGTATGCATGTGTGCACACAAATGCATGCACACACACAAACAAACACTTTCAGAGCAACTACACAACTTACAGCAACACTTGATGATCACCCATTCTGATTTGTGATATACATAATTATGACTAAGAAGTTGGTTAAGAAATGACTGCTTACTTTGTCGAACTCTTCGGTTGTCCAAACTATGAAGAGCAACCCATACTTGCCCTCCTCCTGAAGCAACGACACACGTCACTACACACTCTCACTCACAGAACATCATAATTCATAAATCAGTCAATCGATTATTATCATTCTTACGAAATATTTTAGGTATATATGTTGGATTTAATGGGTTAAACACAGTGTATATGAAATTGCAAAACTCTCTTATCAAATTTGTTTATACATTATATACTAACCATAATAACACGAAAACCTTGTAATATGTCTATTCAACTATTAAAAATTATACTACAATACAACTATTATATCATATTATTTATGAAAACAATCATTCACTTTAATTTCTGAAAACAAAATGTTGAAGTGATGTTTAAAATAGGAGTCCAAGCGTCTGTTTGATGTAGACACCATTGGCTGCCACGAAAATATCATTGAACAGGATGAAGATATAATCAACGAGGTCAAATGTGAGGTCACCACTGGCCGCAAGCAGTGCACCGAACATCATGAGAAACACACAGAGTTGTACCTTATTTGTGGCCCTCTTCCTGAATACACAGAACAAAATGCTTAATAAGGAAAAGATCAAATATAACACAGAAGAATGCAAGATGGAACAGCGAGATAGTCAAACTTAACAGAAAAACTTAACAAAGAAGCAGGCAAGAAATGAAATAGCCAGATTAAAACAGAAACTTATAAAAAAGGACACTAAAATCTTTTTTAAATAATAAAACTTAACACAGAAACATGCAAAAAGGATATTGAAATAGTCAAATTAACACACAGAAATGCATTATGACAGAAAGCGGAATCCTCATAACACTCCCGATACTCTTCACTGGAATTTATTTATATCACAATCGTTTCTGCACCTACAGACATATCTCTGGGCCTCCCTGTGTTGTTGTATCTTTGTCACTTATATACCAATTCACTAATAGTAACTTCATCAATTCAATGCAAACGATCGAATAGCTAGAACAGTTGTTTTGAATGAAATATGTACGGTAAATCAAACACTGACACAGTGACAATTAACAGATCCCGCAAAACAAGGCTATCGATTAAATTCAAAGTAAATATTTACATCAGGCCACCAGCGTCGCAAGATAGAACTGTCATCTAGCGATTATGAAATACCGAAATATGTCTTATATCTGTCATGTCATATCTGATATATCTGTCATGTGATATCCAGTGAGATGTCAAAATGGGTCGAATTTAGGAGTGGCTCGTAATTGACGCCAGTGACTATGACCCTTTGACTTTGTCTTATTTTTATTCGCTTTTGTTTTCTTTGTGTTTGACTATGATCACCTTTCAACGACTGAATGGCTGTCGAAGTCATGCACAACACCAATCCCAGTTTAGCTGTAATCAGCTGTTTATTTTTAACTTAATTTTAGGGAGAATAGCATCAACAAATAAGGCAATCAATGAGAAGTTGGAGGTTCTAGTCTAGCCCTAGGCCTAGCCTAGGGCTAGGTAGACACTTGGCAATAAACACCATTACATTTTTGGCTTTTAACAGAAAGTAATCACCATTAATAATGCATTAGTGAAGCACTGTATACTGTGCAACATATATGCAATAAAAATATATAATATATCTCACAACAATCAAGTTACACAGCACAGGTAACTTGTGTGGACTATCGCGGTGTGAATGTTAGTTGAAGAGGTTCCGCGCATGTCCTTGACTGTCTGCGTTCAACCACCGTTTGGCAACAACGTGCCATATGCCGCTGGCATCGATCTTTCAACAAAATTCGCCAACAGTTGTTTTTATGTCGCTATAGCACACGGTTATCTCTTTTTCCAACCATGCCCAATTCCACTTGCCACCAGCGTCGATCTCTTGTGCATGGTGTTGCACTTTTCTGGTGATAATACTGGCCATTTCATCATGAAAAATTGTAATCTGGTTCTGAATTCTTCGCTAGAGGAGTCAGACCACAGTTGAAAATTGCATTGGTGGCCACGTTAACGTTTTGTTAGATTATAAGAAAACGTGACCACTAAAAATTCTGAAACTTTTTCACAGCAACTGCCATCATCTCATTGACATGCTAACCAAGTTTTATCAAAATTACATACCTCCAGCTCTTATAAAACGCCCCGACGTGCGATGCCCATCAATTTTGACAAACATAGCCTTGTATTCATGCGCCCACGTGGCCCATAGCAGAAAAATTCCCATAAATCCCTCCGCCTTTTAAACTCTAAAAAAAATGCACCATTTCACAGCCAATAGCTTCTACAAACAAACCTGTGAATATGCCTGCTCAATTGCACTTATGTCACATCATATGAATTCTTTAAATTCACATATCGCAATTTAATACGCCCTACATTCGTGTCAAACAATAAACAGGAAGGTCAACAGTGGTCTTACCCCTAGAGGCACTCCGCGTGCAAAGCCATTCATGAAATTTAAAGGTGGCGCCACACAATGGAAAAATTATGAACATCTGAGTTATTACCACAGTGCAAATCAATCAATGCCGTTGACTGGATAACTATCTTGCGACCAACCAGTCGTGCGGAGGTACACAAAACAATCTGCCACTTTACCTCCGTTATAGCCTCGATTACCTGTGATGTGGCGCCATGGCTTAGCGAGTTCACGAATGCTAGCAATATCCCCAATACAGCATATGTAGTCATGCTAAGCGATACTATATTTACAGACTGCCAAGTCACAGCAATACCCTAACCCTCCCACACAAAAAAACTACGGATTTACACGTCACCTATGACGTCAAATTTAGCCAATAGGAAAAGGAGATTCCTTTGGCCTCGTTTTCGAAAGGATTTCAGAGTCTTAAATTAGCCAAAAATGAACTGGCCCAGATTTTGTTTAAACTGGCCCAGTTCTATTTTGAACCGGCCCAGGTGAGTTTGAACTGGCCCCACAAAAATGTATAAATTATAAGTATACGTAATCTTCATGCGTAAAACTAAAAGAGACACTGCTCTAAATGTAAACCATACCTTAAACATTTAAAATATAGCATTTCTGTGTTGCAATGATTTTTATAGTTGAAACTTAAAAAAGAAACTTCAGTTACTGGCTTAAACAAATTTATAAACATTTATTACTAGTGCGCTTTTCATATATTGCATGATCAAATAGTTTTATTTTTAAAGATTTTACAAACTATTACAAATTACAGACATTGAAAAATTTATAATTGCTAAATTGAACTAAAAGGGGCTTATTCAAGCGCCATGCTGCAGTTTGTTTCATTAAAAAAATAATTATTATTGACAAAGTTTTGAAGAGTTTTGTAAAGCTGTCAGGCTTCGCTGGTTACAAATAATGGAGACATAATTGCCTAATGTAATGTTTAAAAAAATGCAGTCTAAAAACGGCCATAATGTTTGATCTAATTGACATAGAAAAAAAATTAACTGTTGTAAAGGTTTCTACAAGTTTTATGCAAAATAACAACATTCTGTACTGGTTGGTGTGGTTTTTGCCTTATGTAATATAATATGCCGTTTTCACAAAAATCTGAAGACCTTTTGCCCATGGGATCAATACTAGAAACAACTACCAGGTATTTCATCTATCAAGTATAAACAAGTTGTTAGGAAAGTTGGTTTGAGTGAACTACTCACCAATATCGAACGACGGAAAGATACGTTTTTCACACGAGGCTAGTGCCGGAATTTGCCTTAAGTAGGGCCTATGTCAGGTATCCGTAAATTATGTTTCTAAACATTAGTGACACTGCTGTTGGTCTGGTCTAGCTCACTACATCATTGATTGAGCGAACCATTTGTTCTTCAAGCAAACAGGTAAACTGACGCTGTATCCATGGCTCAATGGTTTGGTTATTGCCCTTTGAGTCGTGACCATTGATCACTATAATTATAGAGATCAGTGTTCGTGACCAGGTGATACTGAGTTCGAACCGCCGTTGGTCAATCCAGTCGTTTCGTACAAATTGGGTACAACCGACATGTCTAGCACCTGGCATACGACGTTTAGTGTGTCGTCGGAAGTTGCAAGCGTGCGTCTTTCCGATGAGACACTAAACGTCGAAGGTGCCTTCTACGTGTTGTTTTTGTCGTGGCGAATACAAGATCCACACATGGGGTAAACGTGTAATCGGTTGTGGACTGACAGAGCGATGGTCTTTATTTATAACCCACAAATAGTGCGAATGTGCCCTACGCTATAATCTCTACCAAGATAAAGTGCACGTAGTATTGGAAGAAGAAACGTATTGTTTGTACACAAATTATGCCACGGTCACTTTGTAACCGATTTAAGACAACGTACACAAGGATTTGCGACGAGTTCTCCCCACAGTGGACTGTAGCACGTTTCAGCATATTCACCTTGAATATTGTCTTCGTGACGTCGAGGGACAACGACACGTGCGAACACAGCCAGACAATACAGGAAGAAATATACCGCCTAAACAGCATAACATATTCGTTCGTACACCGACCGATGCACATATGGAAAAGCCTCCCCCCATAGTCTGCGATAAAGGCTCCATCTTTTCAATCTTTCCAGGAGAAAATAGACAATCAAATTATACTCTACTGCCCCACCCATATCCGGGAAATTGTCAGATACGAACATACCTGACGATAAATTTAAGAGCTCAAGAGGTAGAAACCCTTAAGAATCCAGAAGAGGACATTTAAGAGCCTATTTTCCGCGGCTACAGTGTGGTGAGTGGATATTGCTGTGGGTCAGAACTCGTCAGATACATTCTTTATTGCAGATGACAAACGTGCCACCACTGATACAATCTTTCGGATAAGCCCGAACACTGCGAGTCTTGAACAGTGGCGCCATCAAGCGAACTAGACAGAATACTGCACCATTCTTCCGCTTAATGGCGCCATGTACATGATTCGATCGCTGATCTATAGGTTTGATATAATACCGCTGCAATTGCCACTGTATACCAGATCGACGCGATATGGTCATATATTGGTCCTATTGTGTAGCACTAAACATGATGTAGATATAACCCAGATAAGGAATAAGAATAAAGAACTGTTGAAGAAGCGATGAAAACGGCCAGGGAAGACATGGGTTGAACTTTGCTGACTTGCTCAATACCGTGCTGTGTTGAGAAGATTTGTTGACGCCTTATGCTCCAGGGCAGCGGAGAGGATTGGGTGAGTGAGGGAACCGAGACAGGCATCATACCTGATGATTCATGTACGGTTGGATCTAAAATGAATATCAAGAAGACAAAGGCAACGGTGAACTGTAAGGTCCAAAACACATCAACATAAATGTACAGGAGAAACGTGGGGCGAAGAGGCCGTCGCCCAATATGTACACAGCTTAACAGAGCAGAACAGAACATGCAGTTTGTTCAACTGTTACTGCATTTATATATGCAGGGTGAAAAAAAAACATCAGCACCATCAGTCTGATGCTTGCGATTACACCAAGTGGGGACCAATTTACTTAGCTAATACGGAACGCCTGCCTTCAACTGTGCCATCTGTGAACAGAGCATTTGAAGCTAGAAACATTGTTGTGAGACAAACATCCACAACACTTAACCTGGTGTGGAGCGTTCTAGCATTTGAACACCCAACAAATCGAAGCAAAGTAAATGAAGGTTTAGCGAGCATCACTCATAAAGCTTCTGCGCGTTTCCGATTATTTCTCACCACAAATGACCGAAGTACACTTCCTGATAATGTTTAACTGATGCTTGGTTTATCTAGGGGAGGAAGCAAACAACCAACGGAAATTTAAGGAACAACACAAAACAAGCTTGATTTATCTAGGGGAGGAAGCAAACAACCAACGGAAGTTTAAGGAACAACACAAAACAAGAATAAGATTTATCTAGGGGAGGAAGCAAACAACCAACGGAAGTTTAAGGAACAACACAAAACAAGCTTGATTTATCTAGGGGAGGAAACAAACAACCAACGGAAGTTTAAGGAACAACACAAAACAAGAATAAGATTTATCTGGGGAGGAAGCAAACAACCAACGGAAGTTTAAGGAACAACACAAAACAAGCTTGATTGATCTAGGGGAGGAAACAAACAACCAACGGAAGTTTAAGGAACAACACAAAACAAGAATAAAACAGGTTGTCAGAAAAATACCGCACTACCTTCTAGAAATGCACTCACCATTGTTGTGGTACAAAAAGCATTCATGAATTCGTGTACATGTCTCCAAGTTGTTGATGTTGCGGCTATGCATACATTGTTTCCTGTCAGACGTGATCGTTGAACGCACTCTCGTGTCTGGGAACTATTCAGCCAAGGAAACGACCTCCACCCATTATTCAGTTAAACAATCCCCGTCTTGTCTATGACGAATGATCCATTTGCACATCTGAATGGCCTGAGACAATGGACACCTAATGCATTTAACGTGCCTCGTTTGCAAACACACTTTAAAAAAATAAACACCGGAGATCCACAAACACGCAAAGTATTATGGTTACAATTAAATACTCTGCAGAGCGATGACGTCATCAGTGACGTCGATAACGCCACTTTTACGGTTCATGACTTCAACAGCCGCGGCGGAACACACTGAGCCAAGCTTACTCTTGCGGCAACTCTCCTCAGGCGCGCCCGACTCAAGACCATTATTAAAGTGTCGACTGGTGCTTCGAGTCGGCCTGCGTTATCAATCAAACAACGCGATCGATAGACGTTGCTGCGTGCACCTCATATCAAACTGTATAATCGTATTTCACCGACTGCCGTAGCTGTGAGCTGCGGCTTATCCGTCGCGGCGATCGGTACACGATTTCTTTTCTCATCAGTCACCATTTGGATATCTTCTGTGATTGCAGAAAACCTGTACAAATCCGGATGTTTTTTTCGCAGCCAACGACTCACAGCCGGGCGTCTTCAAGTCGTAGTCTCACGACTCTTGGAAATGTATTACTTACTGGCGAGTTACAGGCATTGGGCATCGTTCGCAAGGGTTTATCTAGAAATCGCTGCCGAAACGTTCAATCTCGTTCATTCGTATACAATGTCCCAGAGTCACGCATGCTGGTCAACGTGTTCCCGTAGCGGAGCAAGTCAACAAATCATGCCAGCATTATTGGCTAAAGCACTTGAAATTAACTCTTGTTTTACATAATCCAGGCAGCAGTGTCATTAAACAAAAGAAAGTAGGTTCATGCTCTCCTTACCAAACACCTAACGTGTTGCTTAAACGATTATAGTTTCCACATAATTTAGAGTATTTTGCAGGTATCAAATCTGCCGGCGGTGGTAGCCCTTAGTTCTATCGTTCTTGCTAGATATGTCACACACAGGTCAGAAAGATTACTGTGCGATCTTTGTAAGTCGAACAGTTCCTGCATTTTTGTGCATTGTCCATCTCTTTCTGGATAGAAATGTTCACATTCACTTTTTAAATTCCAAGAAGATAGTCAATCCATCACAATACACATACTATTATAACATGCATAGTAGTATTTGAACATCAGGTCAGAAACCAGAAATGATCCTCCTCAATATAACGCAAACAAGAGTAATGTTGATAACAAGGATCATCTTGTTATAGTTTTCTCTTGCAAGAGAAAAGTCAACCGATGGCCAATGGTGTTTTTCTATGTTATGATGGATGTAACAGCAATTGCAGCAGCATTTGGATTTGGATGTCACTGAATCCTGATTGATCGACGAATAAAACAGTTTGATTAGGAACTGTAGGTTGGCCAAATCCAAATCCTCCAGCAGTATCTATGGGTTGGGAGCGAAATGTACGAAATGCATTGAACAAGTTTAATAAGTTGGTGATTCCTATACAAACACCATGGGTCATTTTTTAACAGGGCAGCTTGTCATTTCTGACCCTGGATAAAATGTAACGTTGTTTCAACAATAAAAATGAAACAGCACATTGTACCGGCTTTTCACCAGTCGTCTCCGTTCATGTAGTTGGCAACCATCTATGTTAAGACGTAATCGTATTTCGTCCGATTAATCCCTCATTGTCCGCAGACATGGTCATTAGTACTAACCTTTACTCTTGCTTGTCTGTCTGATACTCGATGTCTCCCGCGAAGTCTAGATCTACCATCTGCTTACTTCCGGCCAACGCTATTCATACTGCTCAATGGAGAAAGCAAACATTATTCCAGTTGCTAATCAGACCAATAAGTCATTTTGCCGTTCTCCATCGCAATGCACAGATCGCCGTGATTTCACGTAGACGAGCGTGATCTTGTTCAGTGAACAACCAGGCGCGGAGATGTGGAGAGCTCCATCTGCCTATGAACTAGGCCAACGTATAGTTGTACCATTATTCATATATCGCAACCCCTGTAAGAATTAGTTGATAATTTGCTTTTCAAAAATACGACAAGACAAGAAATAACTCCCGACTGTTTGGCTGTGTGTAATAGCTATTTAACCAGACAAGAAGACATGCAACGGGAAATACTGAAGTAATGGTTGAGGAAGACTGAAAGCCACATCGACAGACAACTGCAGCCCACGGATGGGGAAAACAGAGCAACACAGACACGAGTGGCTATCCACGAAAGCCGAACTTCTGAGAGGAGATGGCACCACGTGATGATGAAGAGGAGATGGCACCACGTGATGATGAATAACTATCGAATGAGATGTTCCTTGAAACGACTCGCCTTTCACGAGTGCTCCGTTACGCCCGCCCGCCCCTCGTACACGCCCCTTGTTGTCACCGACCATTGCTCAGCTCGAATCCTCCAACAGTATGTCATTTGTTGTACGTTGCGTCTTAACCGTGATCAGCGCGGGGAAAATCGATTCGTTGCGAGATGGATTCATTTCCAATTACGGCCCTTCGTCGCCATATGCATTTGTATAGAAAAACAGGCGGGCAAATAGAGACATAACGATTTCGCATTCATAGAAATAAAACTGCTCCGCTGCGTGCGCGGCCAATGCTCCGAGCGGCCAGTGCAGCGCGCCAGCGAGGCGACGGACGCATCAGATGCGAGCGGCGACGCGAACGGTGCGGACTTCCTCGGTGGCGGCAGAATGAGCGAGCTCGGCAGAGGAGCGCGGCGGTTCTGCCCTCTGGCGAATAGCACCGGTACTTACCGACCGCCGGAAACCGGCGGGTCGCGCTTCGTCGACGGACGACGACAACTACAGCAGCTTCCGTGACGACGATGACCAGTTCCACGGCCAGCGGAACGAATTTAGATTTACTCGCCCGTCTGTGTGTCGCCTGCGTCGCGTGTCTGTCCGTCTGTGTGTGTGCGACGACACCGCCGGAGCGCTGTGTTGGCGCAGTGTTTCAACTGAGCAACTTCACCGCCTACTCCAAGTCGTTCATGCGAGCCGTGCGTCGCGTGAACGGCGCGAAGGCGGCCCGGGTGAAGCTGAAGGGAGTACCCTTGCAGGCTGCTCCCGGCGGCGTCCACCCAGACTTGATGCCGCTCTTCTGCAATGCTGTCAGGCACGACAATGTAAGCGTCTTCCTGGTGTTCGGCGACCAGCACGTGATGAACGCTCTCTCTGTTGTTACGTCGTATCTCGGTATACCTGTCCTTGGATATAACACCGACAGAAAGGTGGCAGCTCTTCGGGTAGGTTTGTTGTGTTGTCTTCCAGATGTAGCCATTTAATTATTCACCATTGCCTCTCTTTTTCTTTTAACTCCTACTGTTTCCCCTCCATCCCTGCCTTCCTTCATCTATGTCCAATCTTCTTTCCTTTGTTATATTTCTAATTCCGTATTATTGTATTGCCCTATCTTTTTCCTCACTCTCCATCTTCTTCCCTATTTCCCACATTCATTCCGTCTCTCCCTCCTCCTTTCTATCCCTTACCGCCTTCCTACTGTCAAACTATAGCATCCCCCATCACTTTTCTCTGTCCATTCGCTCCACTCTTGCTATTTCCTTATTTCTATTTCAACCACCCTATCATCTCCTATTTCGCTCCCCTGCGCCTCTCCCTTGTCTACTGTATATGGTTGTTCCTAATCGCTCATACGCGCCTGCGTTCTAGTGTACATACGAATGACACTGGATGCTCCATATCGCTACTACAAACGATCTTTACGCAAGCCGTTCTACATTCAATGTGCCGCACTAACGATATGCTAATCTCCGTTGATTATCTTCGTCTCGTAGAGGCAGCCACTGCAGGTGGTTCATCTGTTAACGACGCAGGTTACGTCTTCCGGCTCGCATGCAGCCCGGTAGGTTTGTATCTGGTTACGACAGGAAAACCAATGTTTATACAGGTGCGACAGCAAACTCCTCCGTTTCCTCCACAAGCCCCGGTGATTTGAGACAACACGTGAATCGAGGGCACGAACAATCGTACCCACCGAATTAACTGCGTGGTGTTCTGTGTATGTTAGCTAACTTCCAGACAGGCACACAATACGGAAGGTTGCAACAACGGATTTTAAGAGTTTACTTTTTACCCCCTTGGAGACTAATAGGTCAAATAGTCCTTGTTATAGTCATTGTTTTATCACAAACCGTACATAACAATGCAACACACTGGTTTAGTGCAACGACATAAACAACACTAGGGAATTGTAACGGTCATAATTACTCGGACGTTATCTATAGATTCACGGTTAGTGTGCCGTGATAAACCTAATCTAGATAGATATCTTACTGGTGGCCAACAATATCCCGAGTATCGTGTAGTTATACACCAAATGTAGATATAAATCTCACTCGTTGCCAATAATATCACGATTGGCGTGCAGTTGTACACCAACTGTAGATATATATATATATATATATCGTACTAGTGATCAATAATATCATGATTGGTGTGCGGCTACACGTCAAATCTAGATAGATATCTTACTGGTGGCCAATAATATCACGATTGGTGTGCAGTTATGCACACAATCTAGATAGATGCATCACGATTGGCGTGCTATGATCACGAAATCGAGATTATTATAAATATTATTGTTAGCGTTCATTCATAACACGTTCGGCGTGCAAAGATAAATGAAATCTAGATGGATATCTTGCTGGTGGTTAGTACCATCATGACTGGCATAGAGTGATACAATAAATCTACGTTGCAACTGTGCTGGTGATTAGTGATATCATGGCTATTTGCAACCACTTGTTGATGATCTATTGCTACTGCTATCGTAGTCACGGTCTGTAAAATTATTACTCACGCAATCGACTGGGAGATATTGCTTAATTGCGTAATTATTGTTTTATTATGGGCATGGGCATATATTATATTTAAGTGGCTCTATTGATTTTGCCAAGTTTCATGCAAATGAGCGGACCTAGTCGTCAATATGATATCGCTCTTTTATGCCGTTGTACGTATCTCCTCGCGTGCCATCTGTGGGGTTAACGTTAGTATTTATGAATCGTGAAGCAGACGACCACTGTCTGTCCTGGTGGTGTTAACGCGTTCTCTCTCTCAACGCGTTCTCTCACCCTCACTCACTCACTCACTCACTCACTCACTCACTCACTCACTCACTCACTCACTAATTCGTTCACTCGCTCTCACTCTCCCACTCCCCCCCCCCCCTCTCTCCCCTCTCTGTCACGAGAACGCCGCCAAAGATCGACGCAGAACTGCGCATTTGTTTTTGTAAAATGAAGCCGTGCAGCTTAGCTGTAGCGGCAGACAGTTGGGAGGGTTAACGCGGTGTTGGAAGCGGTGGCATTTGTATCAGGACTAACAGTTAACGTTTTTGCTATTTTATTTCATTGGTGCTCTTATGACAGACAACGTATATTGACATTTTGCAGGTAAATATAGCTGTATGTGAAATACAATACAGTACAACTGGGTGTATCATATTGTATTGTATTGTATTGTATTATATGGTATTGTATTGTACCGTATTGTATTGTATTGTATTGTATTGTATTGTACCGTGTTGCATTGTATTGTATTGGTGCATGTCAGCTAATATAATGTTAAATACAGTGTACAACGGATAACACTGTTAACCTTTCTGTAACCGTAATTCTTCTTTGTTCCCCTTATGAGGGAAAACAAATATCTCAACACATTGATTCTATCGGTAGCTATAATGTTGTATCGTTCTCTTTCCACAATCTGTTGTTGTTTTCGTTGCTTACAAAAGTTCCAACAGGGTTCGAGCAACGGCATCGCCACGACTTTTCATGTTTCCTCGCATAGTTGTGTTGCTTGTTGCACTGGCGACGTTCCAACGTCTGCATTGTCAGATATCTTATCATCATCGTTGTTGACTGCTGTTCCACCTACTGTTGATGTGATACTTTACATTGTAAAATGTGAGGAAGTATTCGAAACATTTTCTGCATCTGTACATCAAACATTCAACCATCTTTGTCACGTGGTCTCTCCACACCTAACCGCCCCAGAAGCAGGAGGGAGGGGGATTGTGTGGACGCCTCCGAATTATCCAAAAATGCTAAGAAAATAATTATGGGGAGAGTCCGAGTAGATAGGATGATCAAACTAACACAGCATAGTGTTGGTGAATTGGTGTGTGCGTGGCAATTAACTTCCGTCTATCGAGGCGCCATCTTGATGTTAGCATATGCGCGAGACAACTAGTTCTGTTTGGCTTAACACATCAGACATATCTTACGAAATCGATTTGCTTAATCTGATCACAATGTAACAGTTGATCAGATCAGATATGCGTGATCATCTTAATTTAGTTACGTAAACCTGCATGTTAGCTTACATTTGCACACTAACTGTTCATGATAAATACTATGCATCCGTGACGTTTATATGGACATGTTAATTACTGATGGGAAATTAAATTAATTTGCTATTTATTGCTTTTTGTTTGTCGGCTAAGTCGCATGTTTTAGGATGTTCATCTCTATACTGGTGTTACCATGGATACAGTTGTCGGTTATACTGTCAGTAAAATTGTTGATGCAGTAGCATTAAGACTGCTAAATAACTGTTACTGACATTGCTTCTGTTGTTGTAGAAATGCTTCAAAGTAATACAAAATATACTCGACGATTAAGGTTAATATTCATAATAGAACTACACGAACTTCATATGGCACCACTACATTTTATAAATTGTTCACTGTAATAGTACATATAAGTTAGAAGTTGTGTAACATGAATCCGTGTCTACGTATGATTATTTTAAGTAATTTTTTGCTTGATCATTATAAAATGAATACTTGCATAACTCTGGTTATTTGCTTAATCACATGATTATAGTGTAACGACAAGTACGTTCGTGCATCTACAGTAAATCAATAAAATACGAAGGAATTAATTCAAAATATAAAACGAACATTATCAGTAAGATTAGCTAAAGAAATACGTTAAAAAAATAGTGTTCAACGAAAAGCGTATTTGAATATACTAAGTTTGAATAGTTGAACATGATGAATGGGAATGCTATTTGGTTAATATAACAGTTAATGTAATGTTGTTTTATCGAAATATTTTGTCATATTTAACCACTGCATAAGAACTAGACAACACAAAGCAACATTAGTAAAATAATAATGTTAGCTGGATATATTAATTCTCACAGAGGACATATTATATATTGATTGTCTCAATAAGTTAATGGTTTCCTTATCCACTTGCCATCAGAGGTTGTTTTAGATGGAATTCTTGTTAAATGCAGTTAACCATTGGATACGAATCCAGGCTGGTCAATTTGAAAAACTTCATTGCGTAAACGAAATGCAATGTTTTCCGGAAAAACAAGGTTGGCGAATTTGCAGTCTACTATTGCATGTCACTGTAAGCCCTCGATCAGTTTATCGTCTGCTTGTGGCGCTCAAGCGGCTTATGATGATCCAAGAACGTCAGCATAGCCTCTTGGGCAAGTGAAGCGACGTGTGAAATTGATCCCGGGTGTGGTCGATATAACGATCATTTTGTCGTTGTTAACCATTTCTTTTTATTGGCGTCTTCTTCGTGTTGGCGCGTGTTGCTGTTGTGACGTCGAAGTTGGCTGGCGGACTAAGTGCATATAAAAAGAACCCGTCAGCGACTGTCGTTAACAGGAACGGGATAAAGCACGCCGGGCAGTAATATTTGTCGGCTGCTGTGCGCGATTGGAAGAAACGTGTGACGTTGACGCTGGATTGCAAGCGTCAGACGTATACGCAAGCACGCGCACGCGCACACACAAACAAAAAACATGCATGCATATGCGTGTGTGCATGCATGCATTCGTGTGCGTGCGTGCGTTACGTGCGTGCGGATGCGTGCGTGCGTGCGTGCGTGCGTGCGTGCGTGCGTTATTCGACTAAGAAACTGTATAGTATACATCAGAACGATCTACGAAGTGCCAACTTGCCTAGCACTGAGCGCATAGACGAAAGCACTTCAAGCGCTACTCCGACATTGTTGGATTTGATTCCCAGGTTTCGTGCATTTCCAACAATACTAACAGCATTTGGCCGCCCGACTCTCGTGGATTTGGCATTGTGGTCATCGTGTCGACGTTATGCAATGCGATTTGACATTGATTTGGACTTTATCCATCAATATTTTGCCATTGATTTAGACATTACCGACAGTGATTAGATTATTGCTTTGAATGGCCCCAAGGAGACAGGACGGCCATCGTGTCGCGCCAGCTTTATGTGTAGCATTAGAGAGATAAATGCTCTGCTTAGCTTGTCATACGTGCTGACCTCAATTTACTGGCTCCATTGTGCCCTTTTATCAGACAAGAAGCCGGACAATGTGTGATGAAATATTGATAACTCTATCCACCCTAGTGAATCTGTGCAACGAAACATCCAAAACCTTATCCATCCTCGTGAACAAGTGGTTCCGACACAACAAACACGGATCCCAGCTTTGTCCTAATTGCAGCATCAACCAGCAAGACCTTTGTCGAGTACACCCGGAAAGATTGATTGACCGATGGAGGCTGGTCAAAAAAACTAATCTTTGTAAATGCCCTATGTAAATATATACAGTTGCAACTGCACGAAACATCTTCGGTGGCTTAAGATAATCACTGTGTATCCATATATTGCAACGTGTGTATATAATTGAAACGTAGTTTAATTCGTGGAAAACTAAAATCCTCTTATGATGTTTTGAGTTGCCTGCATGGATGGCGATTTAAATACATTTTCTAGGATTTCCACCAGGACATTATGTAGATAAATCTTGTAATACGAAGATTATTCTAACAAAGGTCGATGTCCCTTGGCACGACTGCCACGCTAATATACTGATGGCACCATTAAATAATCGAGTCCCAGATAGCAGAACACCAATTAGTAATTTACATATTTAGGAGGTAACGACGGGAAGACTGTGTCTTGTTCCAGGAAGGATCAAGAAACAAATAAAATACAAGGGAACTGCTCTTATCAACAAGTGTTGCTTGTTTTATGAAGATCAACATGGAGAATAACATGGGATGGCAAAATGCTGGCGTACTTCCTGTGCATGAAAAATATGGAGTAAAAGTAAACGATAAAGTTAATGTATTGATAACATCTGTAGTGAGACTGAATACAGTTGATGTCATAAAACGTCGTTTTGGAGTAAATTTGTTCAGCCAACGTTCGTTGTTAATATTTAGTAAGTAGATGCAGCAGATATCAAAACGTATTAGCAAACACAAATGTCGTTATTAGCATCCACTGTACTTTGTTGAAACTGTTTACAGTTCATATTATAATGCTTCGTCTTGAAGTTGGTTTTTGGAACGGCAGTACGTTATTATAGCTTAGTAACGCAGACACCACAAACGTCGTCTTGAAGTTGGTTTTTGGAACCGCAGTACGTTATTATAGCTTAGTAACGCAGACACCACAAACGTCGTCTTGAAGTTGGTTTTTGGAACCGCAGTACGTTATTATAGCTTAGTAACGCAGACACCACAAACGTCGTCTTGAAGTTGGTTTTTGGAACCGCAGTACGTTATTATAGCTTAGTAACGCAGACACCACAAACGTCGTCTTGAAGTTGGTTTTTGGAACCGCAGTACGTTATTATAGCTTAGTAACGCAGACACCACAAACGTCGTCTTGAAGTTGGTTTTTGGAACCGCAGTACGTTATTATAGCTTAGTAACGCAGACACCACAAACGTCGTCTTGAAACTCGAATGTTTGGGCTTCTCCTTGGAAGAATGTAACACATTGTTCGAATTTAGGGATGTGCCACAAACATATGAACAATTGTTGGACTCCCGATGAGCCAGTGACTTTATCATCCGCTTGTCATCTAAAGGTTGTTTCGTATTACAATGTTGTCCTGTTAAATTTCGAACAACACGGGTTTGCAGGCGTGAAAAATCATAGTCGGAAGAAAAGAATTTGGTCACAATATTGGGCACATTCATACAATTGTATCCTCTTGCTAGGTAGTTAGCATAATTGATTGAGTAGCGTCGTGGACGCTTCTGCAGCGGCTTGTGAGATATGGAGTCCACAGCAGGTTGCACATTTACCCCATGTGTGGGATTTTTACTTCCCCAGGCATAGGCAGCAAATAGAAGGGACCAACGGCTTTTAGTGTCTCTTCCGAAAGACACAGCCAAAGTGGGGTGAATGAAATTTCCTGGCCACAAGTCATTCCATACGGTCGTTGGAAAGTATTTAGCAAACTAAGTAGGATGCCTACTTTTGTAGTCGCAGTTTTCATGGTGACCATGTGATCTTATGCAACACTGGCCCCATAGCTGCATTGTTGTCCTGCCTTTTACCAGAACACGCAACCCTTACAAAAGCATTTACTTTTCAGGTACGTATTACTTTTACGGAGTGTTTTATGGCGTTGTCATATTTGGTAAATATGTTGCAACGTGCCTGCTACTGTAGAAACCTGTTTCTGTGCCTGTCGATGCTGGTGGTTGAAACGTTTATTTCGTTTGTGCAGTCGCCACCGTTTTGCAGAACCCGCCGGTAATACAGTTCCCACGACTAGGTTATTGGTTGCACTCAAAGAACCATCAGCTAAATGGATATGTCCATCTCAATCTCCATCGACCGACTTTCGAGGCATCTCCACCAACAGTCCTCCATCTATCGAACTTAACGAGTACAATACGATTCGCAAGCATTTCGTTGAATCGATGATTCTCGCAGCGTCTGACATGGCAATTATATTGCAAGTATCTGGAATAAAACGTACGCGAATATACACGTCACTGTAGGATTTCGAAAATGCTAATGGTTACAGAAAAACATGGCGATCATTCTGATTCATACAAAAGACTATAATGGTAAGCGGAGAAGTGATGTTTCTGTATTGGCACAGTAATTCGACTAATCGGAGCGCAATTCTGCTGATTTATTTGTGATGTGGATTTAGAAGTGTCTGCTGCAGAGAGACACTCTAGAGCTACACAGTGTACGTATTTGTACGTATTTGTACGTATTTGTACGTATTTGTACGTATTTGTACGTATTTGCTGACTTTGATAACTTATTTACTCCCGTCGACATTGTCTTCGATCGGCATTCTTTACGGCTTTGACCGTCCACCCGGCCCATTCCGTGGCCTTCTCCTCCACATATATTTCGAACTTATTATCGACCTTCCATTTGACCTTCCCCTTCGCCTTCTATTTGACCTTCCTCTTGACCTTCTCCTCCGCTTTCTCCTCGATCTGTTCTTCGACCTTCCCCTCTTCCTATTAATTTTTCTTCTTGGCCTTCTTATTGGTCTTCTTTGTGGCTTTCTCATTAGTCGTCTCCTTGATTTTCTCCTTGGTCTTCTTTTTTGGCCTTCTCATTGGTCTTCGTTTTGGCCTTCTCACTGGTCTTCTCCTTTGCATTTTTATTGGCCTTCTCCTCGACTTTCCCTTGGCCTTCTCATTGGTTTTATGATTGGCCATTTTCGTATAATTGCCAATAACCTGCAGAACCTCAAAATGACGAACGGATCGACTGCTTGAACTGCGCTTTTAACACCTGACCTTCTGGTAACAGACCAATGGACGAACACAATTACTATTATTTGCTATGCGTCAGCAAAATCCATTTCGTGATGACGTAACTGATAATACGACATTCTATTTATCCAC
Source organism: Lamellibrachia columna (assembly GCA_963662155.1). Taxonomy (NCBI): domain Eukaryota; kingdom Metazoa; phylum Annelida; class Polychaeta; order Sabellida; family Siboglinidae; genus Lamellibrachia; species Lamellibrachia columna. The sequence goes on from OY759265.1 coordinate 7,721,444, forward strand.
TTGATGTGAATATTATGTAACTTTGCCGTGGTCTTTGACCTGTAAGGTGCATCAACTCTACCGTTGTCATGCGAAGCCAACCGGTGTATGTAGTTGCTTGTATATTTATCACATGTCCTATGCGTGGACCACATCTGCAGCATGTGCATGACACCATGGTGACTCGTTTGATCCTGTGGTCTCATTTTGCACGTCGGTGTCTCCCGAGTAAAGAATAATAGAAGTGGTTAGAATTGTGCTGAAACACACTTTATCTCAATGGAATCAAACAAGATTTAACAACATTTAACAAGATTGTCATCCAAAGCAACCCATTCCATATGGAAAGTGTGCAACGAAGCCATTAGTTTCAGGCCCGTCAGATGTATGTGGATTGTGTTTTAATCATATTAAACGAGTCGACCCGTATACGTTATGGATGCATCAGTATAAATATGGATGTATTTGCATTACAATAATTGTGACAAATACTGTGGTTATCGTACATTATGGTGTCACATATACATTATCGGCGGTAGCTATGTTTGAACCTATTTCTGTCACCATTCTTACAATTGCGCAGTTCAACCTAATTCAGCCGTAATAATACAACGACTGTCACCATTCTTACAATTGCGCAGTTCAGCCTAATTCAGCCGTAATAATGCAACGACCTCTTGTTGTCGTGCGTACTGCTTCTTGCTGTCATTTCCAATGGCTAGCATACGTGATGCTTACGTGCCACCAAGCGTGTATAATGCACACTATGCTAATTCCAGGTCGCCACTGCAGCTGTGTACAATGCAATAAGGAACACGTTTCGTAAAGCTAATGTCCAAACCGGACGAACTGCGCTACGAATGCAGTAGCATGCAGTAGTATGAATGTTTAGCCTAAGAACACTTCCGGTCTTACGTGTGCAATTGATTGACGTAATAAATCCGATCGCTATTCACAGTGGTATTACTGTTCACAGTGGCATTACTGTTCACAGTGGCATTACTGTTCACAGTGGCATTCCTGGAGACATTGCGTCGAAGACGTGCGCAATAATTCTGAAGCTTATCTCGTCTCATTCGTCGTTACTTGCTCCATTGCACAAGCAGTCGATGTGCGTGTGAAATATGCCACATATTAAATGTATTCACTTTTACCGCAAGGTTTCCCGAAATATCCCGCGCGCCAACAACTTCCGGTTGGTATAGTCATCCGTGACTGTTGGTTGAGTTATGTATGTTCACTGCTGAGTCACAACTGGACGCGCTGCTGTGCACGTGCATTTCATTATTGCGTCCTCTTTTGTGGTTTGGATTGTATGAAAACCATGTAATTCAAATTCCAAAACCATTGCTAACGTTATTCAAGCAGGCCATATCACAGTGTGCGCAGAATTATGAATTTTATTTTATAAGAAAAAAAGTAGGCCCTATATTTTCAGAGTTTGCTATCTGAGTTTTCGTTTTTGAGAAAATCAACCAGGACGACGCCGACATTTTGCCCACACATAATTCTGCATTTATTACATAATTGTGTCACTCACACGTGCATATGCAGCTAATCAGCGAGTGTAAAATATGTCGATATCAGGTAACTTTGCAGAGTAAATGCATGCGTACGCGAGCCTTAGCGACAAAGTCAAATATTACTGCAACAGCACCATTGTTTCCGTGCTAGTATGAAAAATGTTAGACCGGAACACGTTTTGAGTAAAACTTGGATTCTTCTTGTGAAGCAATGTTATGTCACAGGCGTGTCTCCTTGCAATAACTCTAGCCACTTCCAGTCCACCATCTGTCTAGTGCTTGATGTTGTCAAATATATTGGATATAAAATATTACATCACTTATTTTATCCCCCGACAGCAAAATAATAGTTGGAAAAGTTGTTCGCGGATAAATACGATTAACGACGACCGCGAGTAAACAAAATCAAAACTGCGTTTTAAAGGTTACTAAACAAATTTAAACAGATGGCAGCATGGCTTTGGTCATGTTTCCCTCTGTCATTGCGTTATCACGCGAATTTCTGAGAAAAAACACGGAACCTTTCTGGGAAAATGTGATTTATGTAACTGTACATCTTTTTTGTCGAGGTTCCGGAGTTGATTGAGCCAACTTAGAACTCGTTTTCGAAAGAGGCGTGAAAATACAGTTCCAGGTGGCAAGTGGACAAGGAAGCCATTGGCTTATCGAGAGTCCAACAATATTCATCTACGTGTAACCCGCCCTCCTGAGATATATGTCAACCTTGTTTTTAAACATATTCACGCTGCTAGCAGTTACACAATCCGTAGACAGTTTGTTCCATTCATTTATTGTCCTCTGTGAGAAAGAGTACTTCCTGATATCCATTCTACACTGATCCTTTAGTAATTTTACCTCATGTCCTCTAGTTCTGCTATCCTTCTTGAGTGAGAAAAACATATTTCTATCAATATTTTCATACCCATTCAATATCTTAAAAACTTCAATCTGATCTCCTCTTAATCTCATTGTCTCTAGAGTTGCTAAACCACATTCTTTCAGGCGTTTTTCATAACTAAGGTCTCGCAGTTCTGGAATAATTTTAGTTGCTCTCCTCTGTATGTCATCAAGCGTATCTATATCCTTCTTACGATATGGTCTCCACGCTTGTGTACATTATTCTAAATGAGATTTATCTATTGCTTTATACAGAGGTATAATTAGCTTTTTTCCTTGTATGTTATGTTTCTCCTAATCAACCCAAGAATTTGATTACCCTTTGAAGTTGCAATACCACATTGTTCTGAAACTTTCATATCAGCACTTATTGTTATTGCTAAGTCCTTTTTACAGTAGTACCTAGAACAGTACCTCCCATATTATAGTTTATATCCAAGTTCCCATGTCCTGTATGTAGGCATTTACATTTCCCGAAATTTAATAACATCTGCCATTTTTCTTACCATTTCACTAATTTGTCTAGATCGTTTTGTAAATGTTGTTTATCACCATCAGTGGCAACCTTACTAAACACTTTTGTGTAATCCGAAAATTTCAGTACGTTGCTTATTATATTGTCGTCCAAGTCATATATTAAGAATAATAAAGGTCCCAATACTGATCCTTGTGGTACCCCACTCAAAACTGATTTCCAGTTTGAAACCTCCCAATCTTCTACAACACGCTGTCTTCTGTCAGTCAGTAATTGTTCTATCCAGTCAATTATGCCATCTCATATACCATGGGCTTTTAATTTAAATAGTAATCTTTCATGTAGCACTTTGTCAATAGCTTTCTGAAAAGCTAAGTACATAATAGTTACTGGCGATCCCTCGTCTATCCACTTAGTGATTTCTTCCAAAAAACATAACATATTTGTTAAGCATGACCTCGATTTTAGGAATCCATGTTGAGATGGAGTTAAAATTAACTGCCCTAAATAGTAAGATTTGGCCTTCTGAAATTTAGCATCTGGAACTGGTAATGAATTAATATCCTCTCTAGTAAGCACTGAACTGAAGTAACCACTTAGGTCTTATATTTCCAGCACTGTCTTCTAGATGTCCGACCTTGTCTCGTACGTTTTGTTTACTCCTGACATATGTATAGAAACTCTTGTTGACATGTTTTATGTTACATGCTAGTTTTTGCTCATAGCTTCTTTTAGATTGTCTAACTTCAGTCGTAGCTGCATTAAGTATCTTTTTGTAATTTGCATAGTCTTCATCCTTTCTGGTACGCCTATAAATCCTCCACATAGTTTACTTGAACACTATTTTTAATAGCCTCTTTTGACAAGCGTTTCTTACTAGACCGTTTTCCTTGTTTTTCAAGGGAACAAATTTATTGAAGAATCTCTCAATTTCATATTTTAGAATGTTCCAACATTCAATTGATGTCTTATTCCTCTGCATGTTATTCCAATCTTGCTTTGCTAAGTATTTTCTCATAACTTTATAGTTACCTTTGTGGAAGTTTCTTCTGTACGTTTGTTTATTTTTTCTTTCTGATTTTACATTGATGTCAAGGCTGCCATATAGGCATGGTACAATGGAAATTTGTCTCCCGATACTGGGAAAGCTTCAGGCCATGGGAATGTTCGTGTTCTACTAGTCTTAAACTCCATGACAGGAGTTGGCAGTCGTTTTTAATGCAGGGCCAACTTAGTGACATTAAATAGGTCAGCGGGCCACCTGTATGTTACTGAGCATAGACGATCGTCAACCTAATTGTAGTGGTAACTGGTGTATTATTTTATATTGGTATCTCAGTGCCAGCTTAGGCATGCTAGTTCCTATCCTATTGAAGTTTAGCATATTGTATTGTTGTATATTGTGTTTAGCAGCTAGTTGCTGTAGTTTATTGTAGCTACGTCCACGGATATGATTTAATATTATCAAACATCTGACTGTGGACAACAATTCGACTATTCTTCAAAAATACACGTTATTCCTGGGATATGTTCTCGGCATGTAACTGATATCCTCTTGAATAGTGTGTCGTCGTGGCTGTACACCTGTCAATGTGAGCCTCAATTCACACGATTTTCTGGTTTTAGAGCCATTCTGTGCAATCTTAAGTTCATACAGGTAGCCTTGTAGATATGCCTAGAAATGCTTGTTTGTTGGTAGAAGATAACTTCCATTGACTCACTAGCTCTTGTTTCCATAACAAATATTTCTTCCAGGGTTGCATTATTATAAAATCCGACCAAACGACAGCAACCGTCCGCTACAGTTGGACAGAAACTCAGCCTTTCACAATTCGACCAGTTGACCACCAACGTGTTATTGCATCGACCGACTTCCCCGTCTAACTATGTGCCATCTGTTTTCTTGTTCGTGATCGACTCCCTCGTGGCATCCAGCTTGAATACGGGATGCTCTCCAATCCGAGTCATCACAAGGCATAGACAAAAGTGATGAAGACGAAAGTGACATCCTTGCACACTCTTCTGAGTGAGCCTGGACCTCTTTACTGAGGCCCACTTTCAGTCAAAACCAGGAAGGTCGTCCACCAAGCTATCCCAGACAACAACAGCAAAACGGGACTTCCCAAAAACAAACTCTATAGCGAAATAAAAGTAATGGTTTTGGGCCTACGAACCTATAAGAGTTACTATGACATAACCATTTGCAACTACAAAAAATAAGCTCGAAAATCCTACGTCACGAGTGAAATGAAAATGTAGTTGTAATTACCTATAGATTCCTATTTTTGCCAACAGGCTATGGTCATGCTATTTGTGTTTAAAATCAACTGATGCAACACAATTTGGCCTTTGTTTACTAAACTGATCCCGTTCTCAATTAGCAGCTCACTTGGTTGAGAATTGGCGTTGCTTCCAACGTCCTTCGATTTCGGTCGAAGACATTTGATGCGTTTCCCCGGAAGTTGATTTCTTAGAACTGTCAGGTTCATATTGGTCGCCCAACAGATATGTCAACTCCCAGTATAATTGAGATTTGGCCAGAATCTCCCACTTTTAGAACACTTTCTGAGAAAACATATTAGTGTGATATTCTTGATTGCAGTTGAAAATAGTTAGTTTTAGGTGTATTGTCCCCAAACCACGACTTTTGTTTCGTTTTTCGCACTTCCCAAACATAGATAGTCGACTGTCCCAAAAGGCAACTGTCTAGAAGGAAATCCGGCACCAAATCTGTTGAGGAAGGCATTTGGAAAGGAACATTTAAAATGGAAGATACTGTTCAAGGTAAAACAATGAATGGAAATGACTTAGGGGTAAAAATTAAAAGTTAAAAGCTACAACTAAAGTTAAAAGCTACAATTAAACCTTCTTTCGAAAACTGCAAATACAGGGTTGGAGGCTATAACATACCATTGACACATGGACAGGCTAGAAAGAATACAGAGGGAATTGTATGAAGACCGTCTGTAAGAATGTGGTTCAATAAGACGAAAGACGAAGAGAGCAAGACGAGATCAGACATGTTTTGCTGAATTGATTAATTACGAAAATGTTGATAGAAGTGTTTTTTCCTAAAGATTAGAGATTAGAGAACGAAACCAAATACACTAGCGCTAGTAAACAACAGCGGGATTGGGTATAGTAAAGTTCATTTTCAAAGAGGACAAACACATTATCTATCGACTGTGTAAATACGAGCAATGCAAATATGTCTAAAAAAATCGGTATCTCACGAGGGCGGGTTGCACGTAGATAACACAATTTGGACTTTCGATAAGCAAAAGGCTTTATTGTCCATTTACCATCTGGCGTTTGTTGTTTTGGATAATGATTTCTGAACAGTTTTGCTGTTATTAAAAAAAATACCCCGAAGCCTAGTAAGGGCTTTGTCGCTTTTCTGATCGAAGACCACATGTCGCTCTTGTTTGGTCGAGACTGCACCTAATCGAGGCGTCACCATCAATTTGTAATTGGGTGAGGTCTGGACGTCAACTTATAATGAAATGAATATCAAGTCGCAGACACATGGCGTGTTTATTGGGCAACTCCTTATCGTAGAACTGTTTTCTTTGCTTAGCTTGTTGTGTATGTTTATTTTGTTCGTCTTAAGAATCAGGAGAATGCCCAACGGAAGTAGTTTGTTGACACCTAAAGTGCACAATCTAGTCATTGTTTTCATGCGCCGCCAGTCGCTGATCTAATACAGAGTAATGCGCCCACCCTCAACGGTCGGGGCCAAAATGCCGTCCACGTGTCTTAGGCAGACGACGAACAGGTGATGCGTAAGTATGGAACATGTGCTCCTTGTATAGGATCTTATACGACGAGCAAAATACCGCAGACGCAATTACTGGCTTTAGGTCCGGACTTGACATGGAACGGATAATTACAGTGACGAGACGAAGGAGGATCACTTGCTAAAGACGTCAGTGGTTGCGAAAGAGCAGCGGACGTGTCTTATGCGGCATACATAACGGGCAGTCTCGGCTGCCGCCAGGGCTGACTGTGTACCTCTCTTGATTGCAGTTGAGTAATTCCTTAAATATGCGTAACGTCTCAATGAAGACACCTCTTTGTGTAGATTATACGCCCACGTGAAGGTAATTCGAACCGAAGCGAATCGTTTATTAAATTAAATAATCAATTCTGACCACGTGTGGCGTGTGTGAGTGCGTGCGTGCATTCGTGATGTGCGAGCCTGCCTGCCTGCCTGCTTGTCTCTCTCTGCCTGTCTGTATGTATCTTCTCTCTCACGCCCCCCCCCTCTCTCTCTTTCTCTCTGTATGTATGTATGTATGTATGTATGTATGTATGTATGTATGTATATATATATATATATATATATATATATATATATATATATAGTATGTGTGTATGGCTGCGAATACAACTACTATGTCTGGAAACAAGGCCGACAAAAACAAACCATTATGTGGGACATTATTATGACATGGTCGCCACAGTGACGGGGCTTGCATATAAATGTCCATTGCATGCGTCAAGCACTGTTGCAACCATCAACAACGTTGCTCGTAACAGGGACGGCATTGGCAATATCAACAACAGAATAATAGCGAACTCGGCATACGTCTCTAATCCCGTCGGAGTGCTTCAGCCTTAGTCGAGTAGTTCATCGCCTAGTTGTCGTATATGTATGACGCTCGTTAGCAAAGACGCTTGAAGTCGGCTCACGAGTGGTCGAGTCGCCTACCCGTGTTGCCATGGAGATTATTCTGTGTCGACTTCGATTCGTCGTGGTGAATTCTGATTTCTCGAGCTTTACAAACGACAACGTCGACCCGGAACATTAATGCGGCCCTCGAGACTAGTAGATTGGGCCATTTCCCATCTGACTTTTGCTGAATGACGTCTGCCGTATGCCAGACGAAGCAATGCATGACACAACAAGAGCTGCGTGGTTATTCTTCATTTGGGCTGCTAAGCGTTGTAAAGCTTGTGGAAATCATACACAAACGTTTAGACAAGGCAAACCGTTTACGCTTAAGGCCGAATAATAACACAATTCGCATGTCTAGTTGTATTGTATTGTATTGTATTGTATTGTATTGTATTGTATTGTATTGTATTGTATTGTATTGGCACATGAACGATTTTTCATAAGTTTGTAAAAATGTGTGTGTGTGTGTATGTGCGTGCGTGCGTGCATATGTGGTGTGTGTGTGCGTGCATGCGTGCGTATGTGCGTGCGTGCGTGCGTGCGTGCGTGTGTGTGTGTGTGTCTTTGTGTGTGTGTGTGCATGCGTGCGTGCGTGCGTGCATGCGTGCGTGCGTGCGTGCGTGCGTGCGTGTTTGTGTGTGTGTGTGTCGCAATCTAAATAACGGAGTTTTCGTAATTGTGTCAAATTACATTACATATAACAGCAGTTAATGAATTGCACCCTCGTGCGTGAGAATCCCTACAACGTGCACACACACGCACGCACGCACGCACGCACGCACGCACGCACGCACGCACGCACGCACGCACGCACGCACGCACACACACACACACACACACACACACACACACACACACACATACGAATGACGGAGCGCACGCCAGTGTGCTTTTAAGTGGCTGCTACATGGGTGTGCCGATCGATAGCGCGATGGTTTGTACCGTGTAATGACGACCTAATGAAACGTAATTAGCCGATACCACAATACAGGTTAACGACAGAAGTCTGCAGAACGACATCCGTGACATCATTCCTATTGATTGCAAGCAAGCACTGGAGACGCGATATTCGCGTTCAGTCTGTTGGTCGAACACAAGAGCCTGACAACATCACACGCGATATTGTCTCCCAGCACCAGATGGTAGCACCTGCCGCGTGGTCCAGGGTACAACACGTCACAAGTCAACACGTTTAATTAATAAGTCAAGACACGTAATTAGTGTGCACTTGTCGGACACTTTTTTCAAATTTGCTCGGAAAGATGAATTCCAAGATATATCGGATTAACGCAACACTTGTCTTCGTTAGTTGAGCAATGGTTAAAAACGTTTTTAGCCATTTGTTCATTTAGCCCTCCCTTCGACCTTGTATGTCTCAATTAGCCCCGTTTCGACAATTAAGCTTTCTTAATGAACTTTGCGCGAAGTGATAAAAAACAGTTTTACGAAAAGTTATGAACGTTATGACAAATGACACTTATTGTACGTCAATCGTATCCTAATAACATGTTCAATCACCGGGTGGTACCATGTAACTGTCGCTGCTGTAGTTCCCTGAGAAACATATTACTTGTGCAAGTGATGGCTACAAGAATAGATTTAGAGGCGTACATGATAGATATCTGAGAGGGGCTGGTCACAGGTAGACGAAAAACCCTTGGAACCTCGATGAGTGAATGGCTTCCTTGTGCATTTACCATCTGGGACTTGTTAATTTATGTTGCAACCCAGTTAAATATTTGATAAAAACTGATATACTAATAATCAAGCTTGTGTTTCTTTTAATTAATGTAAAAAATTAAGACTTTAATATAGTGTAATTGATTAGGGTATCTATACAATGCTTGTACCGTTGGTTCTAATTGTTGTGTATGCATATAGCGTGAACGAGATTTATATGATCGTGTCTAAAATAGCAGTATATGGTTCATCACATGTTTATTTCTATATGGTTCATCACATGTTTATTTGTAATGCTTTTAAACTAACAAAGCTTTGGGTGTTATATAACGCACAGTTACTTCAATGATGACGTTTTTATTTGATAAATATTTGAAAAAAAATTCTGCACCAACAATAAACCATAGCAACAATGTACTATATAAGTTGAAAACTAACCTCGTTGTTGGCGCTGCTGATGTCACCATTTATCATCAACTGTATACACTTTGCTGCACGACCGCTACATTGTAGAATAGATCAGATTTTGCCAACTATTGAATAACCTCTGTTATATGACCATGTATCTTTCATCACGTATTACCATCTACTTACCACGGTTTACTATATGACAAATGAATTGTAGAATATATCTGGTGTTACTATCTACGTAACACACTTTTGTATACGACCAACACGTTGTAGAACATATATCAGGTGTTAGCATCTACTTAACACACTTTGTTATAAGACCAATACGTGTAGAATATATCTGGTGTTACCATCTACTTAACACACTTTGTTATAAGACCAATACGTGTAGAATATATCTGGTGTTACCATCTACTAAACACAATTTGCTATACGACCAATGCGTGTAGAATATTCTGGTGTTACTATCTACTTAACACATGTTGCTTTACGATCAATACGTTGTAGAATATATGGGGCGTTATCTTCTACTTAAATTGTAATCCAATAACTTGATTTCAATTCTTACTGTGAAACGGTGTTCTTTTATACTTCAAAATGATACTCTCATTCGCAAGACTTCCCTCTAGTTACAACAACTTTCATAGCGAACACACCCATTAGTAAGAAAAGCGACATTACAAAATTAAATCATGAACAATTGCATCACGTGACGTCCTAAGCATTTTCGTCCACATGATAATAATTAACTTCAGGAACCTGAGCTCAGAGGCGCAACAAAACATAATCATTAAGCATTAACTTGAACAGGGACGCGCAAAAGTCAGTATCAGAACGAGGGACAACCGAAGATTTATGGTGGAAATACAATTCGGAATAAATATGTCTTGAGTTTTTTTTTCTCGGAAAATAGCTGTAGTTTTATATGTTTTCAAAGTGATAGTGAGTTCATTCCAGACCCTAGGCGCAGCGACAGAGAAAGCACGTTTGTCCAAGTAAAATTTTGTTTTAGGCACAATAAGTTGTGAAATTGATGATCTGAGCTGCCTAGGGATATTTGAAAGATGCAGGAGACTAGCCAAGTAGGGTGGTCGATGTGTAAATAGAGCAAGATATGTAAGAGTGGACAGCTTAAACTTAATTCGACAAGAAACTGGAAGCCAGTGTAACTGTCTAAGTAGTGGTAGTGATGGTGAAAACCGAGGCGCCCTGAGGACCACACGTGCGAGACAATTTTGTACTCGTTGGAGTTTAGCCAAGTGTCTTTTAGCAATGCTATTTAGTAGTGAATTACAATAGTCAAATCGGCTACTAATTAATGCTGTTGATATTGTTTTAGCAGTAGATATAGGTATGTGACGCCGAATTCGACGGAGATCACGTATATGATAGAAACAGGTTTTACATACTTGAGAAATATGCTAGAGAAAGTTGAAGCAACTATCAAAGACAACACCTAGATTACGAACAGTATCTGATGGGAATGTATCAGTGCCAGGCAGTTTAACTGGAAAATGATTGATGACCCTATTTCGTTGTTGTTTAGTGCTAATAATAAGGTCTGTTTTATCTGGATTAAGCTTTAGTTTACTCGATTCCACCCAAAACAAGATATCAGTGAGACAACCACTTAAAGTCGAAACAGATTCTTGTGCATTTGATTTTGAAAGTGATATGTAAAACTGTGTGTCATCAGCATACAGGTGATGACTGAGATTATGATTAGTAATGACTTGGCTGAGCGACGTAGAATATAAGCTGAACAGAACAGGGCCAAGGACGGATCCTTGCGGCACTCCAAATGGAAGATGTTGTGGGCAAAAAATTTGATCGAATGCGAGCAATATTATATGAAAAGTATTTTGAAAAAGAACATCACAATATATCCAGTGAAGAATGTTCAGGCAGTGCCTTTAATTTCTGCCGATGTAGAATTGTGTTTACAGATTTCCACATCTGGTGAGTGTTTTCAGAATTGAGATGATAGATAAAATATGCATAGTAATCAGACTTTGCTTCTGACATCATGTGATTGCATATATGTAGCTGTTTAGTATAACGGAATCGATCAAGTGGAGAACGAGTTCGTCGCCAAATTCTTTCAAGATATCGACGACGACGTGTTGCTACAACTATTTCATGAGACATCCATGGTGATGGAGGGCGAACTTGTACACATTGGTTTGTTTAGGGGCATGTTTATCATATGATAACGTTTGCATATACGTCTCTGAGCAGAAGTCGCCAGAAATCCTATTCAACAATGTCATTGAGGCGACAACTAGTAGCACGTTCAACTCCATGTTTGTTCGGCTGGATAAAAATGGTGAGGAGGGACATGAGAAGATCGTGAGAGGATGTAAGATGGAGAGAGGGGGCGGCCGATAGAAAACTATGGAAAGAAAGAACGAGTGGCTCGACAATACTTTACCTGACGCTCAGACTCAGGGAACAAAGAGGAAGAACACAATCACTACAGGTTCCCAAAGATGACATTACACAGGCTAGCGTGAATTTGCGGGACCACTTCAGTGAAGTAATGACAACGCTTCCAGTGTTTAACGTGTCGCATAGTATAATAGTAAATTGACGTTAAACAAATAGTGGAATGGTGTAAATAAGCATTAATAATACGTTCCGTACTTTCTGCATTGGTATTTCTCATTGTTTACCTGTTTTACAAGGCACTTGTACCTTACGGTACCACGGTATTCATATGATCTCGATGCGAAGAGATTCACAAAGCGCAACTATATTGGAACAGAAACAAAGTATGAAAGATGTTATGAACAATCATACGCATGTTCGAAGTATGACTACTTCATTTCAAAAAATATTTGCTTACATGAATTGCTTGATGAATTTTGAGAGTATTGCGTAGAAAGAAAGTAGTTTGACAATTAAAAATAATTTTTGCCACACCATGACAAAGGCCGTTTTGATCATATTGCATCTGTTCTCCCGGGTCACATGATACAAATGACCGCAAAGCGAAATATGAAACTCAAACGTGACGCGATAAATCAGCGTTTATCACAGGCGCATGCGAGAGACGACGTGCATCGATTTTTCACGCTACTGAGCCAGCGCCAGATCACGAGGCCAGGTCGAACACGGGACATCTCCAGGGCATGGCCGGCTCCGGCTGCTTAGTGGAACAAATTCGGAATCTCGACATATCGCTATATGTGATTTCCCATGACTGTGCGCGAATCATAACCGTATGATTAGTTGGAGTAGGTGTTCGCATTCTGACAAATAGAATGAAGTCAGGACCACTTCGCGGCTGGCGCGCGGTAATGTGTCACAAACGCCCGGGCGATTTCGCAGCACACCAGGCAGTTAAAGGCAGTTCCTTGTTTGGCTCCGCGGAAATCATACTGCGATATTTTTTTAGTTGTACGAACGTGTTCCCGGAGATGCGCTACTTTCAATTTCGACCAATTTCCGTCAATGCTTTGATAACAACAGGTCGAGCATTTATTGCAAACCACCTTATTGCGTGAGGGCTTTTATTTCGCATTCGCAGTCTTTGTGGTGGCTAATAACGTTTCAAATTGCAGCCGTAGTACGCCTTCTCATTCCAACATCGACCGGACTTCATTGGGCATATTCATCCAAGCAACAATTAGTACACTAATGCCATTAACTCATAAATCCCTTCGCCGTCCGAGGCCAACTAATTATTTATACAGCCGAATGCACGAAGCTAGCGACGCGGACAGCCTTAGCCGAATTAAATCTAAGCCGAATTGTTGTGACTTCAACATTGTGTCTACTATTTAGTCAATGCGCATTATTGCAGCAGCAGCAGCAGCAGCAGCAGCAGCAGCAGCAGCAGCAGCAGCAGCAGCAGCAGCAGCAGCAGCAGCAGCAGCAGCAGCAGCAGCAGCAGCAGCAGCAGCAGCAGCAGCAGCAGCAGCAGCAGCAGCAGCAGCAGCAGCAGCAGCAGCAGCAGCAGCAGCAGCAGCAGCAGCAGCAGCAGCAGCAGCAGCAGCAGCAGCAGCAGCAGCAGCAGCAGCAGCAGCAGCAGCAGCAGCAGCAGCAGCAGCAGCAGCATATGTCGCTTTGGCGCAGATTGTTCAGGATAAGCTGGACACATAGAAAGACAAACATCTGGGTCAGAGGTCAAGTAGGGGTTATAGAAGAAGAAGGTTTGCTGTGTTTCATTAAGAAAAGAAAGATGGCTAAGTACGGCCGCTGGAGAAAAAGATAAGATAATATGGTACTTACCAGCATAGTAGGAGACCTACCAGGAAAAGGAGAAGAGAGAAGAAAAATGGCGTGGACTGATAGTATCAGGCAGTTGACAGATTGTGGACTCTAAGTGGCTAGAACGATTGTAAGGAGACGATAACGGCCTAACTAAGCATTATTGCTATACGAGAATGTGTTGTGGAAAACGTCAGCCGTTACATGCCTTCCAATGAGACTGCACTAACTTATTGTCACCGAGTACCGAGTAGGGTCTTCGGCGTTTCAAAACAGTGTTCACACAGATACAATTATTCCAAATCAGAAAGTCCATGAAGTAAGGCGTGCTAGCTTGGATGTAAAAAATAAAAATAGCTAACGAAATACTATTCGTCAGCGTGACATTGTGTGAATTGTCATCCGAACATATGAATAATTTCTCGAACGCTGCGCGATAATGATCAAGTAGTTGCCAACGCGGTGCCGGCCAGTCATTCATTACAGGTAAACGCCACGGCGTTTCTCACCTACACTTAACGTGGAGAGCGAAATTATTCATACTGACATTCGTAGGTGTGAATTGAAGACCCCAGAGTGCTTTGCCGTAACGCCTGTCAAACTGTTTAATTTGTGCATGGGCCAATAACGAAAACGTCGGCACACCTGTGAGCAAGGGTGGCATTGGGGTTATACCCTCGAGCGTACTCTTGGGGTCATAGCGATCAGCTGCATTTTCTTCTAGCCTGATGTAGTTGGACGTGACTGTGTATCGTTGCACTCTGATATTGCACTTTGAGTGCATTTTCTGCAGGTCATCCTCCAATTGACCGGTGGTGTTTGTCCACCGGTAAATTGGAGGTCCACGTGGTCCACGTAATACGCGTTGTTGACACATAACTTCGAGTTGCAGTTTGATGTTTGTGTGTTTTGTTTCTGGGATTTAAAATATTGTGTTGATAAGCGACAGCAGTCTCGACTAATGTTTAATTACTGTTCCTGCACACATCTTCACAAAGGTCGCATTTTCACAGCACACATTTTTGCATAACGGACTCCTCCCAATCCCGGATATGTGCATATAACGGACATATCTTCATACCTGGCATATGTCCATACCGGTGTGTTCACATTGCAGTATATACATTTATAGAATCCCGTATAAGCGAATGTGGCGTAAGTGCACACGTGGGCGTTCGTGTCGGCGCGGTCATGTCGACGTAACTACGGGCGTGGTCACGAACGATACTTCTCTCATTGTGAAGGATGTTGTCTTGGTTGGCATTATTTCATGTACAAACGCCTACGGCACGTTGAAGCGAAACTGGTAGGAGTGTAGATAATACGTCTGAGACACCTGAGTACTTACGTCGCAGTGACGGAGAACATGAGAGGCCATGGTGTGCGCGCGCGCGTGCGTGCGTGCGTGCGTGCGTGCGTGCAGAAAATTTGAAATTACTTGAGACTATTTTTTAAGATAACGTGCCTATAACGACTTCATGCGTATATCAATTGTACCTATGTCTTTAAATTATAATAGTTCATTATGTGTCTCGCCCGTTAGCGAACGATCGCTTCTGTTTTCCATGTATCATTGTCTTGTCTTGTCTTGTCTTGAATACTGGCCAACATTAGGAAGTCAGCCTGTCAGGGTTGTGTGAGCATGGGGTGATTGCTGTTTAGTCGTGTTTACTTGGTACCGAGTATGTTAGCGCTTGCTTTTACTGTTTTGTTTCTGTGCTGCTGGCTATTGTGTCTGGCTATTGTGTCTGGCTATTGTGTCTGGCTATTGTGTCTGGCTATTGTGTCTGGCTATTGTGTCTGGCTATTGTGTCTGGCTATTGTGTCTGGCTATTGTGTCTGGCTATTGTGTCTGGCTATTGTGTCTGGCTATTGTGTCTGGCTATTGTGTCTGGCTATTGTGTCTGGCTATTGTGTCTGGCTATTGTGTCTGGCTATTGTGTCTGGCTATTGTGTCTGGCTATTGTGTCTGGCTATTGTGTCTGGCTATTGTGTCTGGCTATTGTGTCTGGCTATTGTGTCTGGCTATTGTGTCTGGCTATTGTGTCTGGCTATTGTGTCTGGCTATTGTGTCTGGCTATTGTGTCTGGCTATTGTGTCTGGCTATTGTGTCTGGCTATTGTGTCTGGCTATTGTGTCTGGCTATTGTGTCTGGCTATTGTAGCCAGTTACAGTGTTTTATTGTCCGAGAAAACTAGGAGAATGTATAACAGTTTATAACAGTTCTTGCTGGTGTTGATGGTACTTCGCTGTGGAGCTGAACGAAGTTTCCGACTGGCAATGATAAATGACCGTTGATGGCTTTGAGGAATGCCACAAATCAGTTGCGACATCGGTTGATCCACTCGAACAAATAAAAATATGGCAAAACAAACAATTACTAGTTCAGTCGCCTACACCAAGGCATGTTGTTTTTACTGTGAACCGATAGCGTCTAATCTAATATTCAACACATGTGTATCCCGCTTTGTTGTTTCAAATGACAAATGCACAAAATACTAATCGCTTGCTAATAGAACATTTCACATGACACACAGAATACACACGACATACCAAACCACACAAAAAATCCCATTGGAATGCGCAGCAGCCGGGTTTATCTTTAGTAGAGGTGATGATGTTTGGCAGTACGTTCTTAATAGTGCATGCTAAGCTAACGAGGTTCGTATCAATTCGATAATGTTGCTCGGAATGACACCCAGACACCCAGACACCCACAATTCCTGTCACATTCGAGCGATCAGTAAAGTTAAGTAGACGGCGGAGAGAGAGAGTGCCTGAAAGTCGCTGAAGATATTCCGCGCGCGTTCCACAGTGGTGAACGTGCATGACAGGGATTATCTTCCGGGACGCTCTTTATCGGCGTCTCCCGTAGGTCAGTGGGCACGGATAAAGTAAGTGTTCGGTTATGCAATAAGGGAGAGTGTAAACATATTGATTCCTTGGCGAGTGAAATAAATTAATTTCAACGCATCACATGGACAATGGCATATGTACATCCTTTCAACATATGGCCCCAGACTGCTGAACGGACTGACATGTCGATGCCCTGGTATTATATTAATTTTTTTGTAGGTGGTTGATATGAGTCACAATGCTAGTGATAAACAGCATTCCGGGTGACAATATCAGTCACTCTGTCTATTTTCGTGTGCGTCTGTGTGCGTGTATGTAAATTAACACACTCACCAAATTTAAAATTGGAAGGAAATGTGGATTGCAAACCAGCAAGCAACATTGCTGCCTGGAACTAACCAAAGAAATAGTTACATTCACGTTTGGGCAACAAAAAAGTACAAAGACCTGATAAATGTAATAGTTTAGTAAATGTCTATGCCACAATGAAGCGAGCTGCTGGTTGACACACCACGTTAAGCAGTAATCGTTTAGTCAATAATCTCCATTCACTACGCAACAACAGTTCACAGATCGTGTCATACGGCGTCTGAAGACGTCAACAGAATGACGCCAAACGGGGACTACCCATCAACATCGCGGTAAAACCTCGACATGTGCTCTGTGTAACAGTAAACGAATCGTGATGACGGCTTTTTAACCTTACATGGTATAACATTAAGAAAACCCAGGGAAAGTTGAAGTGTGCCTTGTATAGCAGTAAATGAATCGTGATGGTGGTCTTTAAATATTAAAAATGTCAATGTTTAGATCTCACTCACTCAGGCCTCTTCGCTCCCACTACAGCTGAGTTCATCCAACGTCTTCACAGCCAGCTTTATCTCTTCTTTAACAGTTCTTCTCCATGCGTCGCCCAGTGCTCTTGTTCTCTTCGTTTTTGTTCAAGTGGTGTCCATTTGAAAGAGGCAAGTGGAAGATTGTTTTTCTCCATGCGGAGAACTTTAGTGATAACGTTTTCTTCGTCTCTTCGTAGTTCGTACGTTACGTGACTGTTAGATATCAGGATACACTATTATCACACAAAATCCACCTATGCCTTGGTACATGGTGCTGCCAGTCAACCTTTAGGTGGCTTCTTCGAAATTGCGACTTAGCATTAACAGTCATAGTAACGTCTAGCGACGCCTTACCTTTGTGTTACGCAAATTGGCACAATCGAAGAAGAGACACATGCTGTTGTGAACAATTGTACGTAACTGTTGGCATGGCGTTGCGAACAATGGTATGTATAATAACTACAAGAGGTAATTCGACTGTTCGTAGAAACAGTAATACTGCGGTGAATTTCGAGAAAAAAAAATTAACCGAGACAACCCGACCGTGGGTCGTAGATGACCCGACCGTGGGGTCGTAAAAGGCCCGACCGTGGGTCGTAGATGAACCCCTGGAAGTTTGTCGCCCGAGATGCAAAGCGTCTAGGAGGAGTAGCGTAACATAAAAGCATACAAACATACACTTGCTCAATTATAATAAGATGGACAATTTGTTACTGAAAGACTAAGCACGATAGACTGGTATGACGTGATCTGCGAGTGCAGTAAGGTAGCTGGTCAATCAAATACGTGCATGACAAGACCTCATCAATGTGTCGAACACGGCCAGTCTGACACGTCAACGTGTCAGCGTCTGAGTGACTCCTATCGTGCATGATTATATGGCTAACGACGCGCTGATCTCCCGAGTTTCGTTTCTCACGAAGATCAATCAGTGATGAACCTAACATTTCCCAATAAAATATTTCGGGATCTTCGTTGAAATCAAATGTCCAAAACGAAGCAAGAAAACCTGGACGGTTGGAATGATTGAATCATATTGACATTATTGACATTATTGATTATGGCACGTAGAAAAACGGTCACAGGATGAAATTACATCAATAAATCCGCTTGGGATTCTATGGATTTGGCCATTGTCGATTCCACATGTAACGGCGACTTGCTGCTTGTATCTAACCCAACCGATCCTCGCCGAGAACCATTAGCGTGAACAATATATCTGTTCGAATGTTGCGCTGTCCTTTTTCTGCTGTTCCGCGTTAATATTTCAGGCTTATATATTGTCTTTTATGTGCGACTTGTTGCCAGATAAAGCTGAACTAGTGCTACAGATCCGTGCTGAGAGCCCTTGTCTTTTGATAGCTTCGACCTAAAACAACATCAGAACAATATATCATAATCGTTCGACTGCCGCATTATCCTTCTGTTTTCTCTTGTTCCGCAAAAAACCTTTCAACTGTTGAGAGTTCGGCATCTGACCTGTTTCTATGTGTGTAAGAGCGACTGTTATATGATGCTGACGTTTATGTCTTTTTGTGCGTTATTACATTAAATATTCTTTAACCATTTTGCGCAAGCGAACCGTGCAAACGGGGAGGTTTTGGGGCAGTCACAAAGCGAATGCAATGATGTCAGTCTAGCTGTCATTGTAGCCATCGAATGACAGTTCCAAGTCATAGCTTGCTTTTCGAAAATGCGAATTGAAATGAAACCATGAAAGAACTGGTGGTAATTGTGGGCAAAGTTTAGATGGTGGCTGGTAATCCCTTTGAGATGGTGTCCTGTCTGATTGTTGCCACTACTTTGTAATGCACATTGTAAAACTATGTCTTTCAGCTCCATATATGTGCGTCACTACTTCTACTACTCACCAACTCTGGCGTTGAGTATTCTCTTATCAGCGCTGCTAGTTGGAACTGAAGAAAACAAACGTTAATGTGATATTTGTCATTCGTTGTATCTTCGGTGAAGTAAACAAGCCGATTAATATCTTCTGCAGTCGTGACGGCAATCCTGAATCTGACCGCATTTCTGCTAGTTGCTTTCCTGCTTTACGTTGTAGAAGAGAAGACCATGGTGTGTGTGCGCGCGTGCGTGCGTCCGTGCGTGCGTCCGTGCGTGCGTGCGTGCGTGCGTGCGTGCGTGCGTGCGTGCGTGCGTGCGTGCGTGCGACTTGCCACATGTGCCATTATGTTGTAGCGTCAAGGGTACGCTACGTGATTAATGTATTCATCTCTTTGATTCACGACGTTTTTCACTTAGCTTAATTGACTCGCGTCCCTCCCGATATGGCCACACTGACGTACGACAATCCTGACTATGATAACTATGACGTATGTCAACAACAACGCCAACTGCAAATGTGTTTATGTTGGGTGTCTTTGATATCTTCATTCACAATGGCTTTCACTTACGGAAATTGGCGTTCGTTATTTGGATAATGATAATTATATTTTAATGTGCTACTACTTTATGTTCTTTTGCAACAAAAACACATTGACTAAACGTACATATGGACTAAAATTGCATTTACACACAAACTTCAATTTGTATATCCATAAAATAAAACAATTACTTGTAAATAGCTACATACAAAAACATAGTTAGCTATTAATGTGAAGATGTGTGTGTGTGTGTGTGTGTGTGTGTGTGTGTGTGTGTGTGTGTGTGTGTGTGTGTGTGTGTGTGTGTGTGTGTGTGTGTGTGTGTGTGTGTGTGTGTGTGTGTGTGTGTGTGTGTGTGTGTGTGTGTGTGTGTGTGTGTGTGTGTGTGTGTGTGTGTGTGTGTGTGTGTGTGTGTGTGTGTGTGTGTGTGTGTGTGTGTGTGTGTGTGTGTGTGTGTGTGTGTGTGTGTGTGTGTGTGTGTGTGTGTGTGTGTGTGTGTGTGTGTGTGTGTGTGTGTGTGTGTGTGTGTGTGTGTGTGTGTGTGTGTGTGTGTGTGTGTGTGTGTGTGTGTGTGTGTGTGTGTGTGTGTGTGTGTGTGTGTGTGTGTGTGTGTGTGTGTGTGTGTGTGTGTGTGTGTGTGTGTGTGTGTGTGTGTGTGTGTGTGTGTGTGTGTGTGTGTGCGAGTATGTTTCACAATGAAGTCCTCCATTTAATAATTCGATTATGATAACTTTACTGTTCTCTAGTGTAGTGTGACTGTCATCACGAGTTACTGGAGCAATTACCTTTACGCCGTTGGTCATTTGAATAACTTGACCCGTAACGTTTGTCACTTAGTGGACCCTGCTTGAGTCGCATATCACTAAGTTGATTCAATCCGAGGTGCAAGGTCTTCGCTTAGCGAACTTGATTCACGACGCTTTTCACTTAGTTTAATTGACTCTTGTCCCTCTCGTATTGTCAACAGTGACGCATACCAATTTTGACGTATGATAATTATGACGCAAGCCAACCACGACGTACGCCAATCATGACGTATGGCAACAATGACCAATACCAACTTCCATGGATGTTACATGGATAGTGTGATTCCAGTGATTTGTGGCAACGTACGCTTGCACTAGATATTATCTACATTTCCCGATCTCGACATTTGATCGCCTGATTCTAGATATGTATGTACACGGGCAAAGAGAACAACGCCGTAAGGCCTTAAGTAATTGGCGGTGGTCGGCCATCGCTTTGGCTTAGTTGGGCAGCAAACGTGCCTGTGGGCTACATTACCGTAATCCACCACGTGAAGATGGAAAAATAATAAAGTGCATGCAGATACTCAAAGGCCAATTTACAGTCAATTGGTATGCACGTTTACTACTAACTTTATAAGTTCATTATCCTCACATTTGAATGTTACTCCGCAGTTATGTATCCTGTAAACAATAATTACAAAATCCTACAAAATAACGTCAAACAATAATTGTTACATACGTGCAGAAGTAACATATAAGTAACAGACGGTAATCGCAGTAACATAAGCAGCACTTATTCATCACTGTTACGTGCACAACGTAATGTCAGATGGTCATCGCCGTAACATTTGTAACAGAATGTAATCGCTAGATTAGATGGTCATTGCCGTAACATGCGTGACAGAATACTATTACTGTAGCACGTGTGTAACCGAAGGTCATGTGTCGTAGTAAGCTGGCTCGCAATCAAGACAACGCTGTGTCCAACAACCAGCTGGCTCCGAGTGGCCACTCTCATGCTCTGCGCTCACGACGTGGTCGCCGTATAAATGGAAATGGACGCCTGATTGAGCGCGTCACTAGTAAATTGTCGTAGAAACAATAGATCATAATAAGACGAGGCATTAATTTGCGTGCGCGGCATGCCGAGTAGCCGACAGATCTGTTGCTGCTACACGAGATAAAAGGAACACCGACTGGAGCCATTCATCAGGCTAATCATGAATGGATACAAGCGCTCCCGCTCCCGCGGAGAAGACAATCATTATGAGGAGGTAAGCCACCGCCTCGCTCCTACTCCTCGGACAGCGAAGGATCACATATTTTTTTCTGGTTTCATGGCATACGAATGAAGTGCCAGTGATTTTGAGACGGTAGCCCCCTTTGGCAATTTTTGTTCCCTGGAAAATAATGTTTGAAAAAGAATATGCCCAGAATACAACTTCTAATGGACGACTGTCAACATACGCATGTGGCAGGTGCTGTAGGAAGACATGATGTAGTCGTTTTGGACGCCATTTGGTGGGGAGCATCTGGTATGTAAATTTTCTGGAGAGAAAAAACAACATAATTTTATGGCATTTTTTCCATCAGCTTGATGATATTAGCATAGTTAATTATCAGAAGATTAAAAATACAAATATGCGAATTGTATTAAAACACGTGAACATTGTCACCAATGGGAAAACTTAGTAGTAATCCGTCCTTGAGATCGTACCCGGCACGCCGAGTGTTTGTTCCTATCTATAGGCTGTTACGTGCATACTTAACGAGTAACCAAAGGCATTGTTTTGGGCCTTTGCACCTATAAGAGTGCAT
>OY759265.1:7751641-7954141 GCA_963662155.1 Lamellibrachia columna
TTCCTCACTGCCGGTCATGTCTTCGCCATCTGTCTCCCTATCAGCTGTCTCAGCTATAAATATGTGACTAATGCGCCAACGTTACAGCTTCTTTGGAGCTGGCCTCTCCTCAAATAAGACATTATTTGTCGGGCTGTGCACTCAAATGTTTGATTCCATCTCGGTCATTGTTCAACCGCGCTGCGTCAGACGCAGTTTCACAACCGTCGCTGATGTTGTTAAATAGTCAATAACGTGATGGAAGGCAAAGATCGTGGACATGATAACATACTCTAGATCGATACATTTCGTTAGCGTATTAGACTTTTGGATATTACGATGAATACTCATTTAGCAGAAAAAGTACATATTTTGCTAGTCTAATCAAGTAATAAATAATAATTAATAATCAGTAAAAAAATGCCTCGGACGAATTCCACGAATGCGTTATGAGCAGCGGGCGACCAACAGGGCTATGTCCGGACAAACCAACAACGTCGATGAGAGGAAGCAAAGACGGTGGTTGTATGGCTTCGCCATATTCTCCGGATAGCCTGGGAAAAGGAGTAGAGGCAGACCCCTGGGCACCTGGAGAAGAACGGTGGAAGGAATGAAGTTGGTTGAGAAGACCAGGAATGAACTCAGCTGGTTCACCCAACACCGTGCTGGCAGCTGGTTCACCCAACACCGTGCTGCATGCAGAAGATTATTGGGAGCAAAAAGGCTTAAGTGAATGAGTGTGAGTGAAAACGTGATTTTCATTTCACCAACCAATGTACCATATAAAACTCATCGTTGTCTGCCAGACGCAACTTGTTTACTCTGAAAACAGGGTATGTGGAAATTAAATATTAATTGGATATTTTACCCAGTTTATATATAATATAATATTTTAACTACACAAACGATTTACATCCGGAGTTCATAGTGTTCATATTCATGTTATGTTCTTGAGAATACGCCAATCTTGTAAGGACACTCGTGAGGTAATATTAAATTAGTCGATGAAAATGTGATTCGCTTGTTGATTTGCCTTTTACGGCAGTGCTGCCTCTGCTATCGCAGTGTTACATTGTTAGAATCAAGGAAATTGACATCGTTTCACGGAATATAGTTATCCCGAGCATGCGAGCTACATTTTTTTACTGCGTTTTATTGCGTACACGGATCGCGTAATGGTTCTCTTTTCCTGATTAGATTAGTTCGACTAGTAAAAAATGGTAGTTTCGTCGAATTAAGTTAACGATGTTGTTGTATAACTAAACAGTGTTATTATGGAGCCCCCCCAATCGCAACTGCATATGCCGTCTTGTGTGAAAAATTATTCCGTGTTGTTCAAACAGCTAAATGCACAATAGCAGCGTTTGTAGCAGCTGCTTGCCATACCAGGGATATGTACAACGCATTTTGCGTAATGTTTCTTTGGTGTTGTTCGTGTTTTCAACAGTACAGGTAGCTGGAAGCCTAGATATAGGTTATCTCGCGTCTAGACTTCACTGGCGTTTTATATAGGTTGCGGCTATTATTATGGAGGAGACAGTCTCTTGAGGGTTTTGAGAGGCTTTGCAAGCGGGCTATCAGAGGTGTTACCAGGGCAGACAGATTACAACATAGCCAGATCAGAGAGGACACATACACTCGTGAATACATCACATATGCCATCAAACACTGAAGAATCCATTTGCCGTCTGCCAAGAGAGAACATTCTCAGCCATGCATTCAAAGAAGATGTCAAGGGATAGTGGACGAGCGGAAGGCCACTGAAGAGGTGGAGTGACCAGATCAGACATGATCCTGCGCTTCCGCTGTTGACGACAGAGCGGTTTGCAGTAAATAGAGCAGGAGTGAGCAACCTCACAGAGGACAGCGAGGGGTGCAACCTCACAGAGGACAGCGAGGGGTGTAGCCTCACGGAGGACAGCGAGGGGTACAACCTCACTGAGGACAGCGAGGGGTGCAGCCTCAAGGAGGACAGCGATGGGTGCAACCTCACGGAGGACAGCGAGGGGTGCAACCTCACATTGGACAGCGTGCGGTGCAGCCTCAAGGAAGACGGCGAGATTGCAACCTCACGGAGGACAGCGAGGGGTGCAGCCTCACGGAGGACAGCGAGAGGTGCAACCTCACGGCGGACAGTGACGGGTGCAACCTCACGGAGGACAGCGAGGGGTCAACATGGCTTAAATGTCAAGTCAAGTATCATTATGGTTTTGTGACTTTCTATCTCGATGGCATATCTGGTCGGCACTTTGCGTCATGAGATACCTGCATGACGTATACGTCTGTAATGTTATTGTGGAATTCCAACCTAGTTTAACTATCATTTTCTGTCAGATCATCTTGGGGTGATATTGTTGGTGATGTTTTATAATGGTGTGGCCGAAAAACCAAAGAAGTTTGATAACTTGTCGCATCGACCAGTTAGATCCTAGGCTACGTTTTTTATTCGTATACATCCGGGACATTCAAATGTGTATCAATAACGGCTGATCAACCGAGTCATATTCGGCAAATATATGTAATTTGTTCGAATCGAAAATGCAAGCACAATATATCATATTCCATCTACTAATGTCCGTCATACAGATCTCTCACACGTGAACAGAAACCACTGAACATGCTAGAAGTTCAGACGGCGACAGCCTTCCATTGCTACATCAATTCCGACATACGATCAAACACAAAGTCGTGCACGGACAGAATTAATCATCATTCGAAGAGCGAATAACTTCTGCGTGGCGTGTTCGTCGTGCAGCGCTGGCGTGTTCGTCGTGCAGCGCTGGCGTGTTCGTCATGCAGCGCTGGCGTGTTGCCTGTAGGTTAGCAGTAGCCAGCAAACACTGATTGCTTTAGCTCCTGACATTTGGCAGGACATTTAGGGAAAACTTTAATGGACAATCTGAATTACGCCACGATGCAAGATGATGTGAACAGATGATGTGATGTAACAAGCCGAATGTGGAATTTTGAAGACTACAAATTGATGGTGTCGAGACAGTGTCGTTATATCACAAATACGGGGGCAGGGAGCCACTAAGTGCGCGGCCCGTTCTGACAACATCCATTTTGTATACCTTTCACTCCTGTATCGTATCTAGGATCTCGAAAAGGGGAGGCCACGGGGGGGGGGGGCTTGAGTGAGTCAGTGTGAGTGAGTGTTTTATTTCGGAACTGAATAATACAGAACATAAATGAAAGACAAAGATAATGCAACAGATACAATTCCTGGTTGGCAACAGAGCCGAGGCTGTTACATCATATATATATATATATATATATATATATATATATATATATATATATATATATATATATATATATATATATATATATATATATATATATATATATATATATATATATATATATATATATATATATATATGTATACAGGCCCCTGTATACAAAGATACGGCAAAAAAAAAAAAATTGTGTCACTAGTCGCTGCCAACCGTTGATAATGGTAGACTGATTGTTATAACATAGCTTAGTCACCCATTAGTTTACCCGCTACCAACTTACATATGCAACAAAATAAAAAACCAAAGGGGAGCCATGACCCATCGGCCCCCTAAATACGTCTCTTTTTCACTCTTATCATTTGGATCAGGATCTGCTTTTATCTTTTTGTTTGTGCAGATAATAAGTAATGGGGCAAACATTTAATTTAAGATAATAAGTAATGGGGGTAAACAATTAATTAAAGATAATAAGTAATGGGGCAAACATTTAATTTAAGTTAATAAGTAATGGGGCAAACATTTAATTAAAGATAATAAGTACTGGGGCAAACATTTAAGATGTGAACCTTAGAACAACGTTCGATTACTTTAGTTCTTGGTGGATCTAACCGAACAGACGTGGAAGTAAACCTTGTTTCACATGCGGCGTCAGCCACTGAAATGCTTTGCTAGGATTTCTCGCGGGCAAGTTTTGTCCAGCCATTTTCGAAACGCAACTGCACGAAATACTTGTGTTTTATTGACACAGTATATCATACGCCTGGCAGTTTTACGACAGTTACCAATATATCAAATTTCAACGCGAATAGCTTATGTGACGTAGCTTTTTTGACAAAAAACTCAAATCCGCATAATTATGTATAACGATCATTTGTGTAAACATAAACAACGATGATACGAAGATAAGATGGGCGACCACTGCATGGACAGGTTGTCAATAGCACGTAGTTTATTTCGCAAATCTTTCACAACATTATAAGTACGGAAGATAACGATATGAGTCTGAGCCTAGGAGTGGATGCCGTGGAATCTTATTTCTACCATCAGTTTTGCTATAAATCTACAATGGTCGCCAGTGGAAATATAAAAAGCAGGCCTGACCCCAATGTGATGCGATGCACTAGAGGAGAAAATTAATCGTCGCTCCGTCTCCAGATGAAGTATCTTTGATGTATGGTGTTCGAAGCCCGATAGCGCGGTGCGACATCGCTGTCTCGGTCGCCATCCAAGCTCGGCGGAAGCAGAGATAACAGATAACAGCGCCGCCGCCTGCTCTGGCAGCTTTCGGCTGCTTCTCCATCGTTGTCCCTGTGGACCCAGGCCACAATTTCCCATTCTATTTCTCATTCACCAAAACAAGCAAAAAGCCGTATTTAATCCGAATTTGTCATAACAGAAGATTTCTGTTTGAAAGTGATCTTGATCTTGAAAGTGCATTTCATGAGGCACGTACTATTGTCTTAGCAAAAACACTAAACAAAATGTGCGTAAGCTATCTTGACTGTGTTTCTGAAACACGTAAACAGTGGTGTAAACTTTATCTAACAATTGCATAACAGTTGTCAGCCTACTTTCGTCGAAACGCGTCAGCTAAAGTAAATATATATATATATATATATATATATATATATATATATATATATATATATATATTTATATATATATATATATATATATATATATATATATTTATATATATATATATATATATATATATATATATATATATATATATATATATATATATATATACATATATATATATACATATATATATATATATATATACATAATTATATATATATATATATATATATATATATATATATATATATATATATAAATATATATATATATATATATATATAAATATATATATATATATATAAATATATATATATATATATATATATATATATATACATATATATATATATATATATATATATATATATATATATATATATATACTTTAGCTGACGCGTTTCGACGAAAGTAGGCTGACAACTGTTATGCAATTGTTAGATAAAGTTTATATATATATATATATATATATATTTATATATATATATATATATTTATATATATATATATATATATATATATATATATATATATATATATATATATATATATATATATTTATTTATTTATATATATATATATATATATATATATATATATATATATATATATATATATATATATATATATATATATATATATATATATATATATAGTTCGTGGGTTGTTTTCTCGGTTTATAATAATTAATAAGTGGATGACCATGTGTTGTGACACGGACAAAGCGGGAGCCTGGTTACGACGTGACTTTTAGAAGAGATGAGTCAGAGGAGCAGTCCATCCGTAATTTAGTTTTCCTATAAACCTCTAAGCGTCAATGAAAGTGAAAAGTGCACCGAATCTACTTTATATGCACACTATCAACAACAAAAGAGAATTATGCAAAGAATATCCACTAGTATCGTCCATTCTGTGGCTTTTCCCATCACATTCTTTAAATGTCCGTAACAAATTATTTCATTAACTCGTGAATGTCAGATCGCTCCTGCTAACTGTCAGATTTCTACAAACTACAGAGAACATAAATGAGCACCGATGACGGTACATGCGTGGCGCAGTGCCTAGTCTGCAGGAATGGCATAACGGCATTGGCGTTACGTTATAACATAAAAGAATGCATAACAGATAACTTAACTAACCGCATTTTAAAAAGATAATCGATTGTAAGCGTTTCGTGTAGTAGTAATTAATTGAGCAGATATTTTTGACAACTCTGGCGAAAATGTAATACTGACAGTATGAATTATATATTGCGCAAGGTTAGTCAGCACCAACATTGGACCATAATATCTCATTTGCAACACTGACAGCGACCAGTGTCAATTGCATGGTTGTTTATGGTAGAAAAACGTATGAAATGCTTACAAACGCGTGAAATGCTTGCAATTAGAAAACAGTACTTGGTAAGTTGCAATAATTTGTCCAGTCGTGAGTTGTAGACCAGTACGACTGTCTGTGTCGTTGTTGTAGACCAGTACGACAGTCTGTGTCGTTGTTGTAGACCAGTACGACAGTCTGTGTCGTTGTTGTAGACCAGTACGACAGTCTGTGTCGTTGTTGTAGACCAGTACGACAGTCTGTGTCGTTGTTGTAGACCAGTACGACAGTCTGTGTCGTTGTTGTAGACCAGTACGACAGTCTGTGTCGTTGTTGTAGACCAGTACGACAGTCTGTGTCGTTGTTGTAGACCAGTACGACAGTCTGTGTCGTTGTTGTAGACCAGTACGACTGTCTGTGTCGTTGTTGTAGACCAGTGCGACAGTCTGTGTCGTTGTTGTAGACCAGTGCGACAGTCTGTGTCGTTGTTGTAGACCAGTGCGACAGTCTGTGTCGTTGTTGTAGACCAGTACGACAGTCTGTGTCGTTGTTGTAGACCAGTACGACAGTCTGTGTCGTTGCAACCCTCGAAAGCTGTGTTACGATAGAGCTGGTGAACACAAAATAATTACGTATATATAGTTTGTTTTTGTGCTGATTAAAGTCTTGGATAATAAAATGTCTGAATGGTACTCTTAAATGCATCCAGACTGATTAAACTAAAAATGTGTTCAGGGAGGCAGTTCCAAAGTCGAATAGTACTGGGGGAAAATATAAGTGGTAATTATATCTGGAGTAAGGGATACTTTAGGCTAAGGAGTGTTGTCTCCTATTTATATTATTCACAGGAACAAGGTATTGATTTGAAGGTATTCCCACTAGACCATTAACTATTTCATGCAGAGCTTAGCATCTGCCCTGTGGTGAGCCAACGGTCTCCACCCCAATGCATGTAGCATGTATGTCACTCTAGAAACATTGTGATGCCGATGCAAGACATACCGGGCTGCAAGCGTTGAATCATTTATAACTTATATATTTGTGCACAGGGATCCCAAACAGTACTGCTGTTCTCAAGAAGGGGTCCGACAAGGGCAAATTAAGCTTTATTTTTAATTTTTATGGATGGAACTTGTTTCTGTAAAGGAAGCCTAACGATCTATTTGCTTTTGGTGAGATGTTATTTATACGGGTATTCGACCGAAGATCTGAAGTTATTATAACACTGAGATATATAGCTTGCGAGATAGTTTCTAATATTTGACTATGAAGTATATGGTTGTTGTCAATGATAGCTCTGTTTCTGGTTATACTAATAATAATAATTAACTTCTATGGCGCATATATCCTCAGGAACCTGAGCTCAGAGGCGCAGCAAAACAGAATCATTAAGCATAATCGTGAACAGGGACGCGCAAAAGTCATTATCAGAACGAGCGACTACCGAAGATTTATGGTGGAAATGCAATTTGGAATAAATATGTCTTGAGTTTTTTTCGGAAGATAGCTATAGTTTCAGATGTTTTCAAAGTGATAGGAAGTTCATTCCATACACCAGGCGCAGCGACAGAGAAAGCATATTTGCCCAAGTTAAGTTTTGTTTTAGGCACAATAAGTTGTGAAATTCATGATCTGAGCTGCCTAGGGATATCTGAAAGATGCAGGAGACTAGCCAAGTACTGTGGATGGTGTGTAGATAGAGCACGATATGTAAGAGTGGACAGCATAACATTGATTCAATAAGTAACAGGAAGCCAGTGCAACTGTTTAAGTAGTGGTAGTGATGGTGAACACCGAGGTGCCATGAGTACCACACGTGCAAGACAATGTTGTACTCGTTGGAATTTAGCCAAGTCTATTTTAGCAATGTTATTTTGTAGTGAATTACAATAGTCAAGGCGGCTACTAATTAATACCGTTGATATTGTTTTAGCAGTAAATATAGATATATGTGACACCGATTTAGACGGAGATCAAGTGTATGATAGAAACAGGATTTACATACTTAAGAAATATGCTGGCAAAAATTGTGTCACTATCAAAGACAACACCTAGATTACGAACAGCATCTGATGGGAATGCCAAGCAGTTTAACTGGAAAATGGCTACTGAACCTATTTCGTTGTTTTTTAGTGCCAATAATAATAAGGTATGTTTTATCTGGATTAAGCTTTAATAGCTTACTTGATTCCATCCAAAACAAGATACATCACACCCCTGTGTCGTTAAGACAATCACTTAAAGTCAAAACAGATTCTTCTGCATTTCATTGTGAAAGTGAAATGTAAACCTGTGTCATCAGCATACAGGTGATAACTGAGATTATGATTAGTAATGAATTGGCTAAGAGAGGTAGTATATAAGCTAAACAGAAGAGGGCCAAGGACGGTCATTATCAGTAATGACAAAATTCGATCGAATGCGAGCAATCTTATCTGTGAAGTATTTTGAAAAAGAATTACACAATGTATCCAATGAAGAATGTTCAGGCAGCGCTTTTAATTTCTGTCGATGTAGAATTGTGTTTACGGATTTCCACATCTGGCGATGGTTTTCAGAATTTTTTGAAAAAAATTGTATTGTATCGGATTTTGCTTTTGACATCATTAGACATATATGTAGCTGTTTGGTTTAACGGGATCGATCAAGTGGAGAACGAGTTCGTCGCCAAATTCGTTCAAGATATCGACGACGACGTTTTGCTACAACTATTTCTAGAGACATCCATGGCGATGGAGGGCGAACTTGTACACTTTAATTTGTTTAGGGGCATGTTTGTCTTAATGTTTCATTTTACTGATTAACAAGCTCGCATAATGTAGATTTTGCAAGATCATCATGAAGATTATTTATGTTAATTTTATTTATTGGTCGAAATGTGATAATTTTGTTCTAGGTCTTCAACCGATTTGTAACCACAAATCACTAATGATATAATGGTGATCTGATAAACCATCAGTAGGAAATATTGCCTTAATTTTAATGCAAGTAGATCTAGTAATAAACAGGTCGAGCCAATGACCATGAACATGAGTAGGAAATGAAACGTATAGCTGAAGGACACTAATGAATGATCTAGCATTTAGACTTAGTAAATCAAAGTGGGTATTGAAATCTCCAAACATGTAAAGGTCTTTTTGTAACTGTAAGGTGACATGACATTTTTGAGGATGGAACTCCATTTTCCATGACACCTCCCATTTTGTAAGTTTATCCAGATCCTCCAGGAGCACAGCAGCATTTGATTTGGGTTTAAGAATTAGATCAATTAAAGACCCTATCGAGAGCGGCTGGAGAAAGACAGCTGGAGAAATCGATTTCGCAAAAAAGAATTTGGACAGCGACGTCTTGAACAAGATATGTAATGCAAATTGAAGAAGGCCCAAGAGTGTGAGAAAGGTTTTTAATGGCCTAACTGAGCGATTAATATTTTACAACTTCACCTGACATCCCTATACATATTGATGGCACCCACGGTCATTGTCGCTTCCAATTCCATCAAACCGAATCTGACCGGAGTCCACTCGTCTATCCAGACCGCATGTGTGCCTCTGAATCGTCATTAAAGCATTAATGTCCAAGTCTCGCGAGACGGGGTCCGAACGCATGTCTTTTAGGATTGTTTTATCTTATCATTATCATTATCAGGACATAAACCGCACCAATTAAAACCTGCCAGTGGTTCGCGTCACTGGCGCTGCGAAGCTACCCTAGCGAAACCCAGTCACGCTGCCGAGTAGTTAGTGGCATAGTATCACAGGTCCTTGGCTAGTCCTCGACGTCGAATATGTCTCGCCAAGCTGTTTTATCTCTGTCTCTGAGACTTGCTAGATGGCATATTGTTTGGACGCGCTGATAACATCCACTGGAAAGAGATTCACCAACAACAACAATCAATATTTTATTTTGTACAATGATAAATTTGAATTCCACGTAAGCAAATAGCATTTGAATTGTCTGGATATCAATCAAAACCAAAATGGAAATACCAGTTCAGTTCATTAATTTCAAACATTGTACATACCTTATTGTCAACCTTATTGACAACCATGGAAACATATTACATTAAATTTGAAGAGCAGGAGAAAAAGTAAGTTCTCTAAAGCGATGTATCCAAAGCGCTTTACACTTCTCCCTCAAGCAGACCTGTTCCTTCCAACACCAACGTGACTTATATTTCTTCCTCAGTCGGACCTGTTCTTTCCAACACCAACGTGACTTATACTTCTCCCTCAGTCAGACCTGTTCTTTCCAACACCAACGTGACTTCTCTGGGAAGTGGTAAAGAGTGTCTTATCTTATTACGGATTAAATTTTTTTTAGAACATTGCCTAAGAGTATTTTCAATATTGTTTTCAGTTTAGATCGTCGTAGAAAGTGATACCAGGAAAATGGTAGTTGACGTCGTTTATATTTGTGATCGGCCCTATCTTAGAGTACTTCAGTTCTGAAGCCATACTGGTTGCCATGCAAGAACGTTGGCAGTATGTGCTCGCATAGTATAGATGTTTATCGTATGGCAGTACAAAATAAAGTGTACAAATTTAAATAAAGTGATGCCATCTAGCGGGAAATAACTCTGTCATCCACACTGGTCAACCTACAAACCCACTACCAAATATTCACAGATTCAGAGCCCGTGGCCAAGGCGGGAAACAAGTATTGCGCAATTAGTCGGAGTATCGCTAATCATGTCGGAAACATCAACCCACTAATTCGCTGCCATCCGGATTGTTCTCTTCGTATCGTTGTATTACCAGCTGACACCAGTTCACACGGATACACGTTCTATGGAAAAGAATAGGTCCGGTAGCGCTTTGTTGCGAGACCATACAAAGCAATGATACAGTTGCCGTCCTTGAAACAATTGCGAAAGAGCAGTGTTTCCTGATGGGGTGATACTGATGGGGTGATACTGACGGGGTGATACTGATGGGGTGATACTGATGGGGTGATACTGATGGGGTGATACTGATGGGGTGATACTGATGGGGTGATACTGATGGGGTGATACTGATGGGGTGATACTGATGGGGTGATACTGATGGGGTGATACTGATGGGGTGATACTGATGGGATGATACTGATGGGGTGATACTGATGGGGTGATACTGATGGGGTGATACTGATGGGGTGATACTGATGGGGTGATACTGATGGGGTGATACTGATGGGGTGATACTGATGGGGTGATACTGATGGGGTGATACTGATGGGGTGATACTGATGGGGTGATACTGATGGGGTGATACTGATGGGGTGATACTGATGGGGTGATACTAGGAGTAGCTTTGCCAATGGTAGCTAATGTGCCGTTTTTTGCTCTTTGAAATTGAGCCGTACAAAAACAACGACACCACTGATAACAGTATTCAAAAGACAATGAAGACGACGTTGGACAAAGAATGACAACACAGATGCCATGCAGGTCTACTTGTCGGGTGTGCCTGCCTTGCCGCGTGCAGGACATGACGGATGGTCGCGGCTTAGCTGAACCAAAGATATTATTAAAAAATTGTATTATATATTTCTTGAACGAAGTAGGATGCGTCGCATTCATTCGGGGCATTGCTATACTTGGCTCCTTCCTACGTCGTGATATTATTTGGATTACCCAATTACCGTGTGCGTGTGTTTGTTTGCGTGCGTGTGTGTGCGCGTGTGTTTGTTTGCGTGCGTGTGTGTGCAAACGTTCGTTTGCGCGAGTGTATAAAGTTGATAGGTCCGTTTACTTCAGTTCGTATTCAACGCATTGTTTTCGAGACAAAAAGTATTGTATGTGCCTTGTTTTACATAGTTTCGTTTCGACTATTTAAATACAACAAGTTTGTATTTACATAGTCCAGAACACCAAAGGAACGTGTGTTTAAAAGAACCTTAACTGCGTATGAATACGTCCGGCAGTAAGCGCAAATCGCGCATTAACTATATAACAAATACAGATGCGTTGTTCTACTATTTAGCTACGTCTAGTCGTAAAGAATTTTCATATTCTCAGTAGTTGTGGTAATCAGCATCATGATTGACTGCTGTGTTATCGTAGTGTTTGTGTGTGTTTGCGCATATGTGTGTGTGTACGTGCGTGCGTGAGAGAGGAGCGAGAGAGAGAGGGGGGAGGGAGAGAAAGAGAGAGAGAGAGAAGGAGAGGGAGGGAGGGAGGGAGGGAGGGAGGGAGGGAGGGAGGGAGGGAGGGAGGGAGGGAGGGAGGGAGGGACGGACGGACGGACGGACGGACGGACGGACGGACGGACGGACGGACGGACGGACGGACGGACGGACGGACGGACGGACGGACGGACGGAGGGAGGGAGGGAGGGAGGGAGGGACGGAGGGTAGGAGGGACGGAGAGAGAGAGAGGAGCGAGAGGGAGAGAGAGGAGCGAGAGAGAGAGAGATAGAGAGAGAGAGAGAGAGAGAGAGAAAGAGAGAGAGAGAGAGAGAGAGAGAGAGAGAGAGAGAGAGAGAGAGAGAGAGAGAGAGAGAGAGAGAGAGAGATAGAGGAGCGAGAGAAGGGGGGTGAGGGGGATTTTAGTGTTATGTTCAAAGTATCAATAAAATTAGATATAGTGTCTTTATATAAAATTATGACAGAAATTTCGAGCAATTGCTATTTTCTCGAACAGTATATATATATATATATCCGGACGTAATTGAGAAAAATTCCACGAACCCATCTCATTGGTCTGGTTAGTTTTGTTTCGTGAACGCGGTGATGTCGCGATGACATCGTCGGACTGACGTACGAGCAGAATCTGGTCGGTGTTGGACGACGAACTGTTATCCGCATCGCGAGTGCAACGGAATATCGACCGTGTGTTAAGAGCACCCAACTTGTTTGTTGACGATTTCAAATTGGCGCCATTGTGACTCTGGCCCAACGCGGGCTTTACGTGATACTCGAAGACTGATGGGCAATTGATGCTACAGATTCAAGTGCAGCCTCTCAGTGCTCGGGGACTCATCACCTCAGCAATGGCATCGCACTTGACTCGGGTTTTACAATACTACGTAACGACGGGGGACAATATCCATGGTCAGGCATGTGTCACGATGGATGTCAAATTTGTCGGCCATTGTAGCGAGTGGTTGACTGATCGAAAACGGTAACCTATATGGTAACCTATATGGTAACCTGTATGGTTATGTTTAATTAAATGTTGCGTACGGGTTTACCGTTTCACGTTGTTACAAATATTAGCTGCTCGTACCCCTCCTTGCAACCAGACCTTCATAACATCTGTCTTTGCCACTCACTTCAACCAAATCCCCCTTTTACCCGTTACATGGCAGGATCTTGTGTCCACCTTCTCATATAAACTTTCATTAAAAAATACTCTTTCAACAGGAATAACTGGTTGAATTCATTTGCATTTAACGTGTACATTATCAGCTAATGTGCACTTGGAGCAGGTGCTTGTTCGCGCCATTCTTTGCACTTGTCTGGGTGCCACTCCTGCGTTTCACTAATCATAATGCTTCGACATCATTCCACAGTAAAAAGGTTAACTCGCACGACAGGAGATTATAGTATTGTGGAGCACATTCGACGAAACGTACTGGGGCGTGGGATTTTGTTTATATAATTTGCCGTGGGTGTTTCTTTTTTTCCAATAAATTCCTCGTGAACGATATGCTGACCATCACATTTTAGTAGGTGATTCACGGATGATATTACGGACACGACGAAAGGTCGTGGGTTCGTTCACTTACCACGAACAACAGACCGTGTGTGTGCAGTAGGCCTCGTAGCAACAAAAGGCGCCTCCTCCGATAACGGAAGCGAATGCCGCGCGCCGTTAGTATCGACGCCAGACAATTGGCTCGAGGCAAACAAGTAATTAACGATATTACGCCTGTCTACTGTGTGTCGTTACACGCTCACCTGTTGTCTTTATAGACCCGTGAAGTCGTAACGTGCATGAGCGTAAGTCAAAAGGCACGTACGCAGATAAACGTTCTGTCGTATATTTCGAAGCGATATGAAGCGTATATTTCAGTTGTGCGTTGATAATAGATTAAAAGTTCAAAGTGTGGTCGCCTTTATCGTAAAATCATGTTATGTAGTATAGAATAGATCTATTACAACATCTTCACCGTCCACATGTGTGTTAATGAACCACAGTTTGTTGATATCATTTGACTGACACTTCGTTGTTTTGTTTACACAGTGTTCTCCGTATTCACTAGGTAACAGGCTTTTTGTTTGCTCGTGCGAGCTTAGTAGAAAAGACATAGTTAGCAAGTATATTAGTCTAAAGTGTTCTTTTGAACACAAAAACAGCCTTATTCAAGGCTAACGTAGCAATCACATTAAGTCTAAATTTTGTCATGGCGCCGTGCAAACGGCAGGTAAAGGCCACCAGGCATTTAATATGCAACAGTTGTAGCAACTGGGTGGACTTCGTCAAGTCCGGGTGCGAGAAGTCCTGGGCTGAGGTTCAGGCGGATAGTTTTAGTTTTGAGTGCAGGGGATGTACGAGGATGAAGGAACTTGAGGTGGAGTTAGAACAACTGAGGCTGCTCGTTGTGTCAGTGGTGGGAAGATAGCAGGTGGGTTGCGCCAGTGGTTCTGGTGGGGGGACAGTAGAGGGGGGACAGTAGATGATAAAGTGGGGGCGACGAGAGAGATGCTAGGGAGAGCTCACCTCAGTATAGGAGGAGGCTGAGGGGATGTAAGGTGACAGGTCGTAGGAGACAGGATGTAAGGAGACGGGACGTAGGGAGACAGAACATAAGGAGACGGGACGTAGGGAGACAGACGAAAGGAGACGAGAAGGAAAGAAATGGATCGAAAGGAAAGGTGAGTGGGGGAGACAGAGGCGAAGGAGTCGGGGGGCAATGAGACGATAGTTAAGGCGATGGGAGTGAGGGAGACGGGAGGAAGGGTGTCAGGAGGGAAGGTGACGGGAGCGCAAGTTAGCCAAGCGACGGGAGGGAAAGGTGACAGGTTGATGAGTGAGAGAGATCCTGATAACAGTCTGCCACCAAGTGACAAGACAGAATGTGATGGAAGGGATCCATCGTAAGAGCTGTTCCGAGGCAGTGATAGAGGGGGTGAGAAAGAGAGCGAGGGTATTTGTGGGGGACTCAATAGTTAGGAAGACCGGCAGAGCCTGGGGCCAAAATAGAGGCGATAACTGAGAGGGTAGAAAAAACATCGTGGGTTCGGGCAAGTGTGGATCTGTTTTAGTACACGTAGGACAAATAACGTAGAGAGGGAGGGTACAACTACCATAGTTAGGAAATACAGGAATTTGGTCAGAACACTAAAGCAGACGCGGTTGAGCAGTTAGTACTGTCATGGATTTTACCAGTAATAGGAAGGAGGTATCGAAATTGCCCGGGGATGGCAATTAACATGCTAGTCGAGAAGCTATGTAGGGAAGAGGAAGTTGGTTTTGTGGATTTATGGGGAAGTTTTGTTAGAAGGGCGGATATGTACATGAAGGAGGGGCTTCATCTAAGTGGAAAGGGGGCAGCAGTATTTGCGGATGGACTCTCAGCAGCAGTAGACAGTGGCATGGGTAGCATATCAAATACTTCTGGTAGTAAACACTATTTAAACTAGAAGCGCAGGGGGTTATTTAGAGATGCCTCAAGCGGGACAAGATGCCACTAGTACAGATAAACCATTGACAGTATGTTCAAAAAACATGTCTGAAGCAGGTCATAGATGCGTGTGTTTAAATGCTAGGAGTATAGTAAATACGAAAAACGATTTAAACATTATGGTAGAAGATACTGACCCTCACATAATTGGTATAACCGAATCATGGGCCAAAACAGACATTTCAGATGCTGAATTAGGATTGACAGGATACGTAATGTTTAGGAGAGATCGAATAGGAAGAAGGGGAGGGGGAGTTATTGTATATGTTAAAGAATCTATTCAGGCTTATGAAATAAAATTAGAAAGCAAAGCAGATTACGATGAAGCTGTTTGGTGCAAACTAGTTTCAGGAAATTCAAAATTAACTATTGGATTAGTTTACCGAAGTCCAAACATAAACGAAGAGGATAACACAACATTACAAAATGCTATAAAGGAATTTAG
This sequence comes from Lamellibrachia columna, assembly GCA_963662155.1. NCBI lineage: Eukaryota > Metazoa > Annelida > Polychaeta > Sabellida > Siboglinidae > Lamellibrachia > Lamellibrachia columna. The sequence goes on from OY759265.1 coordinate 7,767,817, forward strand.
TAAAGGGGAATGTATCATAATGGGAGATTTTAACCATGGACATATACAATGGAAATCTCTAGAGAATACAGGGGGTGAGGACCGATCATTTCTATTTTTAAATCAGGAGAGCTTCCTTACTCAGCACGTGCTAGAACCAACCAGGGGAGAATATGTATTAGGTATAGTTTTATCATCACATAAAGAAATAGTGGACAATGTAAAAATACATGAACCATTGGGTAACATTGACCAAAATCAAATACATTTTGACATCAATGTAAAATCAGAAAGTAAAAATGAAAAAACGTATAGGAGACACTTCCACAAAGGTGACTACAAAGATATGAGAAAATACTTAGCAAGGCTAGATTGGAATAACATGCTGAAGAATAAGACGGCAGTTGAATGTTGGAATTTTCTAAAATATAAAATTGAAAGTATCATCGATATATTTGTTCCCTTGAAAAAACAAGAAAAACGGTCCAGAAAGAAACATTTGTCAAAAGAAGCTATTAGTAAAATAGTGTTTAAGCAAACTATGTGGAGGGTTTATAGGCGTACCAGAAAGGATGAAGACTATGCAAATTACAAAGAGGCACTTAACCTAGCTACAACTGAAATTAGAAAATCTAAAAGAACCTTTGAAAAAATTTGCAGGTAATATAAAAAATTACAGCAAGAGTTTCTATGCTTATGTAAGGAGTAAACAGAAAGTTCAAGATAAAGTCGGACCACTGGAAAACAACAGGGGAAACATAATTGCAGACGGGTTTCAAATGGCAGAGGTCCTGAATGAGTATTTCAGCTCAGTTTTTACCACAGAAGATATCAGCTCACTTCCAGTTCCATTTACTAAATTTGAAGGCAATACATCAGAACATTTAGGGTAGTTATTTGTAACTCCTGAAATGATAGCAAACAAAATTAAGAAGACGAAAGATAATAAATCACCTGGAGTTGATGGGATACCACCAAAACTGCTTAAGGAATATTGTTTAACTTGTCACTAGAAGAAGGAATAGTTCCTTCAGAATGGAAAGAAGCAAACATTACGCCACTATTTAAGAAGGGATCAAGGAACAAGCCAGAAAATTACAAACCAGTGAGTTTCACATCAGTTGTATGAAAATTACTCGAAACATTAATTTGAGACCACATGGTAGAATTCCTTGTAAAACATAAATTAATAAAAACATCTCAACATGGGTTCCTGAAAGCAAGGTCATGTCTAACTAATCTCTTATGTTTTTTTGAAGAAATTACAAAGATGACGGGTCACCAGTGGATGTTGTCTACTTAGATTTTCAGAAAGCTTTCGCTAAAGTGCCACATCAAAGATTGTTACTTAAACTAAAAGCCCATGGCATAGGTAATGATGTAATCAACTGGATAGAAAAGTGGCTTACACACAGAAAACAGAGAGTAATAGTAGATGGTGAGATTTCAAACTGGGGTACCACAGGGATCAGTATTAGGCCCTATACTGTTTTTAATATATATATATATATATATATATATATATATATATATATATATATATATATATATATATATATATATATATATATATATATATATATATATATATATATATATATATATATATATATATATATATATATATATATATATATATATATATATATATATATATATATATATATAAATGATTTGGAATATGACATATCAAATTTGCAGATGACACAAAAGTATTCAGAAAGGTTACTAATGATACAGATACTAATGATACAAAGTTTACATGATGATCTAGGTAAATTAGTTAAATGGTCAGAAAAATGGCAAATGTTATTCAATTTTGGGAAGTGTAAATGTATACACATAGGACATGGAAACATGTGCGAAGAATATAAAATGGGGGATACTATACTAGGTAGAACCACACAAGAAAAGGACTTAGGAGTAACATTTAGTGCTGACATGAACGTTTCAGAGCAATGTGGGATTGCTGCTTCGAAAGGAAATCAAATTCTAGGGCTAATTAGGAGAACTATCATGTATAAGGAGAAACAGCTAATTGTACCCCTGTACAAAGCAATAGTTAGACCACATTTGGAATATTGTATTCAAGCATGGAGGCCATATCGTAAAAAGGACATAGACAAGCTAGAAAGAATACAACGAAGAGCAACCAAAAGTATTCCAGAATATGAAAGTCGCTTATTACAATGTGGTTTGACAACACTAGAGACTAGGAGACTAAGAGGAGACCAAATAGAAGTGTTTAAAATAGTGAATGATTATGAGGATGTTGACAGGAATATGTTCTTCAAATTTAAAGAAGGCAGTAGAACCAGAGGACACAAAGCAGCATTAGTTAAGGAGCAGTGTAGGTTGGACATGAGAAAGTACTCTTTCTCACAGAGGGTGATAAATGAATGGAACAAACTGCCAAATGATTGTGTTAATGCTAGTAGTGTGAATATGTTTAAAAATAGAATTGACAGATATTTGATAAGGGCGGGCTACACATAAGTGAGAAAATTGTTGGACTCTCGATAAGCCAATGGCTTCCTTGTCCACTTGCAATCTGGAACTTGTTGTTTGGGATGGCAATCTTGTTCAATCTTGACTGTTATCTGCTGAATGTTTCGACTCGAATATCACGCTGACCGACAAGGTCAATATTCAAAAACAGATAACTCGATATTACAAAATCTAGTTCATTAAAACACATTTCCGTGGTCAAGATGTTTGAATAGATGTTAATTATTTGTTTAATAGATTCTCGGTTTCCACTCTTTGTCAAGAAACGCGTTTTGAGATGTCAAAATATATCTGTATTGATTGGTCCACGTCTATGGGTGTAGACTCGATAAACCTAGACAATTGGGTTTACAATCACTGGTTTGCGCTGCAAGTGGGACAACGTATAGTTTCATTTTGTTTCGGGTGAATGACCTATGGGTAACACTAACATATTACTGGACCACGAAGATGGATGAAAGATATGGGACGAAAAAAACATATTTTCCCGTGAGATAAATGAGGTTCCCGCAACGAACATACACTTGAGGGGATTAAGCACACGTAGATTGCATCGTCTGGCTTTCGAAATCAAGGAGTCCCACACACACTTAAGATAAAACGTGTATTGCTATTGTGATCGTAATTTATTATACGTACGTATTAAGCGAAGTTAATACAGTCGAACTTGTTTTAAGCGACCGCTCAAAGGATGATCGAAAATTGGTCTCTTAACGCAGGTGGTCGTTTAATGTGGGTGTACTTGTTAAAGGAGGAGTTGAATGTTGTCGTTCATGACAGATGGTCCCTTAATGCAGGTTTGACTGTATATTTAATCATTATGAAAACTCTAAACGTTTCAATACACAGAAAATACAAAGACAGCTACACATGTGGTAGCATGTACACTTATTACGCTAAACGGGTCGATGTCTATGATCTCCTGAAATATGGATCTGTCTACGGGAATAGCTGCGGTGATTGATATTACGGAGACACGCTTGTCGGCCATTTTATCCGACTTAGTGGTGCGTCGGTGGTGCAACATTTGTCACTTACCTGTCGATAGTATTGTATGCGCACAAGGACATTAGTATAATTGGCTTCCTCGTCCCACGCAACTGGCACTAACTAGCAATGTGTATGCCTCCAACGAATGCAATAACGAGACCGTTGATCGAAATTGCGGTCTGCCTACCTGATTTCCCAAAACGACTTTCGAGTCTCAAATATTTATTGCTAGCTTCGAAACGTCGGCTTGCAAATCCAGTTATGTGTTGTTTTCGTGATGGCCGACCTTTGGTGGTGTTACAGTAGAGAGGTTAAATGTCACATTTAGAGTGCTCATTTGTACGCTGACGCCTACGCGCCAATATCGTTGCTGTACACGAATCTCAAAATAGGTTGTCAGGTTTTGTGTTTTGATCACATATTCACTGATTGACATAACAGGCTTGTTCTCGCAATAGACAGCTGGTATCACCTTTTTAATAGTTTAGCCTTGATGTGTCATCTATATTGTGATATTGCCACTACTTTGTTTGTGTTGTCGTGCAAAAGACTTGAAGGTTCGACGTGTCAGATCTGGTTACGTCAACATGCGTGCTAATAAAAAATTGCAAGTACGAACCAATAATAGAACAACCAATGACGGCGTAGCTATAAAAGAGTTTTGATTAAATCGAATTTGTCGTAATTTATATTCAGTTCCACGTTTCTCTACTGCGCTGCTTTCCTTGTACTCGACTTAGAAAACCGACTCGGCTCCTGTACTCATATGCACTAAGCACATACGTGATTGCTCGAGCTATCCGCGAAATCGTCAAGATGTTGGGTGATTGGGTTATTGCTTGCTCGGTCGGTCTGTCCGCGAAGCGTGCGTTCGTTCCTATATCGTTAGCCATTCAAACATTCAGTTATCTATCTACCAACTTTCTCATGACATTGAATGTGTATTGATATAGGTGGTGGCATTCCCCAAATGCCTGACATTTTTGCAAAATCTAGCAGTCTTGAGGGTAATCGTATATGCAAAAGGAATACACAAGTATGTGCATTGGTATCAGAGTTACAATCGACGTTATGGAGTTTCATAATATATTTTATGAGTTCGTTTTCCTATAATCTCACAAAACGTTCACAAGGCCATCAGCAAGAAATCGGACCTTAGTCTTCTTCTTCTTGGCATGATTCTTTTTGGTCTTCGTTATGTGATGCACTTGAGGTTCTGAAACCAAACCAAACCTCTACGTGACGCGCTGCGCACTTTCTACACTGAATAGATCAGTATGCAAGTCTTCTCGTCAAATGACGCCCGTAAATGCACCGATCGATGCTAGAACGAGATTCAGCCGCGTCAACTGTTAATGAAAATCTGAACTATGACTGAGCGACGACTGAATGACGTAGATTGTGTTAATTTCTTGTCTCTTGATTTCTGCATTACATTCTCGACAAGAAGGTGACATAACCATATGTATATATTTCGTGTTCCTGTATTGTTTTGAAGAAGCATTCTAAATAACTCGGACATGCCATTAGATTTTGTCGCGTGTGTAATTTACAGATTCTTTCTCATTACTCGATATATTGTTTCTGTGGTATGTATTTAGGCTAGGCAAACTATTGCCATAGGTAAATGCCAATCAGTTGTTTGATTAAAACTCTGGAATCTCATATATTATTTTTGTTTGGCATAATTAAGCCATAAAGTACGTCACGCTATTTTTTACTTTTTTAGATCCCAACCCCTTGCCTCCGCTTCGTACCTCTGGCCTGCACACCACCACCACCCCCCCCCCGTTTTGAGAAAGACCCCTACCTATTATGCGTTCACTTATTTTGCACCAAGTTTCCAGACTTTTCGCGCGCCATTACCGACTTCAATGATGCATGGCAGACAAAGTCATCAATTCCTTTACCGTTCGAATTCATTTGAACTATTCCCAAACACTGGCATGACAATCAATACTATCAGTCTGATATCGACAGCTAGATAAGCAAAAAAACTTGTTTAATAACGAACGTAGCGATCGCTAAGACGCGCTGCTGATATCGTCGAGCCAAGATAACCTGTGCCTTCCTCTATTTCTTTTTTCAGTCATATTTATGTTCAGTGCTGCCTTTATATAACACAATCATTTTCACTTCTCATCACATAATTTATACATGCTACAATTGTGGTGATCTTGCTTTCCATGTACAGATGATATTTTCACTGTCTGTCCCATTTGGTGACACCCTGTACCATTCGTATGGCTTTCACGTCTGCTGCACTGATGATGCCATTCACAATGTTGTTCTTTCCTCTTGTTTTAGGACGAACGATCTATGTATCTGCAGCTCAACCCGTCCAAGGCGCAAATCGCCGATGTTTTAGTTGGCACGCTGGAGGCCAACCTCTGGCACTATGTGTGTCTCATCACCGAGAACTCTTACAACGAGGACGGTTTCTTGTCTTCCTTTCTCCACCTGACGAGCAACCGCCAAAGATGGCACATCGAGGCTCACGCCCATCTCTCGACGAAACGCAACGATCTCATCGACCGGACGTTGCGCGACTTAGTCGTGCTGCAGTCGCGCGTCATCGTCATGCATTGCGGCGTCGCTCTCGCCAGACGTGTATTCGAGAGAGCGCGAGAACACGGACTGCTGCAGCGCGGATACGCGTGGTTCATCACGGAAGACGCCATTGCGACGTCGCAGAGGTCGTTGCGGAATTATCCGGTAGGGGTCGTCGCGGTCACGTTTGATCACCGACGGAACTACCACGATCTTGTCGCGAATTCAGTGGCGCTACTGTCAAAGGCGTCGGATACCTCAGCTGGACTGGGCGGTGGGCAGACTGCGAGTACTTCTGCTTTCAGGTCGCAAGACTGTTGGGCGGAACCGGCGAAACATATGCAATCTGAAGAACGGACGTTATTTAGGTAAATGACGGTGTTTACCGTCGACACAAATAACATTTCTTTAGTCATACAAACATAATCAGGAGTAATATGTTGACTTTTTTTCGTGTTTAAAAGATAAATTACAATATGCTGATATAAATAACGCAACATGCGTTAACATGAAAAAGATCACGTATAGACAAACAAATCATTGGTTTGTCGAGACTCCACTAATTGTTCATCTGTGTGTGACCCGCCCCTGATAAATATATGTTAATTTTATTTTCATAATGTTGTAGATATTCCTTTGGCTGCTCGCTAACCACCTGAAGATTTGTCGTGAAGAGATTCATAATCTATTTATCTTTTAATTGTTTTTCACTGTTAATTTTATTTTTTTACCGTTTCGACAGCTTTCAGGTGTCTTAATACCAATAAGTGGTTGCATGACAATCGTCGTACGCAGTTGCTGCTACTGTCACCTCTAGCTTGACACAAAATGTTCTTTTCCTCAGCTATCTGAAGAACTCCTCAGTAACCAACACATTCGGCTCGCTCAGTTTCGACGCCGAAGGTCGCCGCCAGGGTGTCGATGTGAAGCTTCTGAACCTCGTCAGGCGGCGTTCCGGTCACAAGCGCTGGAGATTCGTCGGAGCGAACCGCAACGGCACGTTACGACTGTCCACGATCGTCTGGCCAGGGGATACCCTGGCCGGACCGCAAGGAGTCGGCGCGATGACCTTACGAGTGGTCACCAACATTGTCCCGCCGTTTGTCGTCGAGCAGGACGCCGTCCACGAGTCGTGCTTCACCGGGGTGCCGTGTCTGCGCGTGGAGACACACCGGAAGTCTGAGCTCGAGGCGGTGTTCGAGGACTTCGCACGGGGGGTACACGTCCCTGGACGGCCGTACAAGGTGCACTGCTGTCAGGGCCTGACGGTGAAGCTGCTGGATCGGTTCGCCGCAGACCTCGGCTTCCGCTACCAGCTGTACATCTCGCCGGACGGCGAGTACGGTGTCCCGACTGGAGAGAACGGATCGTGGACGGGAGTGGTTGGCGACCTGCTGAGCGGGGCTGCCCACATGGCGGTTGGCGCCTTGAGCATCACGCGCTCTCGCAGCGCCGTCGTCGACTTCACCGTGCCCTTCTTCTACTCGGGCTACTCCATCATCGTTTCGGGTCGCAAACGTCTGATACCGCTGTACGCCTTCATGGAGCCGTTTGACGGCTGGGTGTGGGTGAGCATCGTCGTCACTGCCACCATCGTAGCAGTAGCGCTCACCCTGCTCGAGTGGAACAGTCCGTTCGGCCTGAACCCGTGGGGTCGCAAGCGCAAGACCAACTACAGTCTCGGGTCAGGTCTGAACATGGTCTACGCCATACTCTTCCAACACACGACTAAGACGAAGTCGCCCAAGGCGTGGCCGTCCAAGTGGCTGCAGAACTTCTGGGCGGGTGCCTCTATATTCGTCTACTCGAGCTACACGGCCAATCTAGCAGCGTTCCTCGCCGGTCGTAATTCAGGCGTGACCGTGACGGGCATGCATGACCCTCAGGTGTGTGACCGACCGACCGACCGACCGACCGACCGACCGACCGACCGACCGACCGACCGACCGACCGACCGACCGACCGACCGACCGACCGACCGACCGACCGACCGACCGACCGACCGACCGACCGACCGACCGACCGACCGACCGACCGACCGACCGACCGACCGACCGACCGACCGACCGACCGACCGACCGACCGACCGACCGACCGACCGACCGACCGACCGACCGACCGACCGACCGACCGACCGACCGACCGACCGACCGACCGACCGACCGACCGTCCGTCCGTCCGTCCGTCCGTCCGTCCGTCCGTCCGTCCGTCCGTCCGTCCGTCCGTCCGTCCGCCCGCGTGTGTGCGTGTGCGTGTGCGTGTGCGTGTGCGTGTGCGTGTGCGTGTGCGTGTGCGTGTGCGTGCGTGTGCAATACATGTGCAAGTACGTGCGTGTGTACGAAATTACGCGCACGAGTGTCTCTGCCTGTCTGTTTGTCTCGTTCTCATCCGTGGTTGCAAAACTGTTGAATTAATAATGATGCCATTGTTTATCCCCCATGCCATGGTGACATCTTGCGCTGCAGTTACTGGAGCCGAACAGAAGGATCGGAATCATCGCGAAGACGGCCGTCGAAGGCTTCGTGCGACAAGCCAACTCAGAGCTGCTGCGGAATGTGAGGAAGTTCGCGCCGACGATACGAACAGACGCTATCCTGGCCATGCTCATGTATGTTACATGACGTGTCTCGTGTCTCATCTTTGATTGCATTTTATGAGCTTTTCGTGGACATTAACATTCATATTGAGGCTGCCACGTGTACACTTTTTATTTAGGCCAGATTTCAATAATTACATTACCACGGCTAATATCTATATAATTCGACCAACATCTTGTGACCGGTGTCTGAATTGTCGTTTGAACCATTTCTACCAGAATTCCCTAAGTCTTGTCCACCCACTGCAGGATGTAGCCGACCGCAGGCATTTCCATCTGTTTTTGTGTTTGGATGTTCTTGTCCACACTGCTCTTGTTTAATTAGTGATCTCGTCTTGCCATCGTTCCTTTTTCTTTTCCCTTTTCTGAGTTGCCACTCAGTTGATATGTTGGTATGTATGTCAGTCACCCTTAAGCACTGCCGATAGAGTGCTGTATGTTGACGGTGATGAGGCGTGTGCTGCCGGCAGGAACGAGACCTTGGACGCCTACTTGGACGACACGCCCGTGCTGCAGTACGCTGCCCTCACCACCGACTACAAGTGCCAGCTTCGACTCGTCGAGAACGGCTTCGGCGAGGACGCCTATGGTATCGGACTTCAGAAGGACTCCTGGCTCAAGGTGCGTGTCAGAGACACGATTATAACGTATTGATTGATTACTGTTCCTGCGACAGAATAGTCCGGACACATCTAAATGTGCAAGTTCAACCTCTAGCCACTTGGTTGACGAAAAACTGCAAGACACACATTAGTTCGACATAAATACTAGCCTAACTGACGCTAATATGTTGTTTTCCAGGAACGCGTCAACCGAAAGTTGTTGGAATACATCGAGAATGGCTTCATTGATAACCTGAAGGACATTTATTTCCAGCGAAGCTCGTGCGAGGGACAATTCTACGACGGCCAGAAGGTTTGTAGGAAGTGTTCCGAGTGGACAGCGATTGTTTCTACCAGCATTCAGTCATCCATGGTGTAAATTGTCAACTCTTCAAAAGGCAACTAGAATTGTGCCGTGCCTATGTAATAAAAGAACATTTATGTAATAGAACGACATTGTTCTTTAATCTCATCGAATGAATCACAATTTGTGTATATATATCTATATATATATATATATATATATATATATATATATATACATATACATATATATATATATATATACATACATATACATACATATACATATACATATATATACATACATATACTTATATATACATATATATATATATATATATATATATATATATATATATATATATATATATATATATATGTGTATATGTATGTATATATATATGTATATGTATATATATATATATATATATATATATATACATATACATATATATACATACATATACATATATATATATATATATATATATATATATATATATATATATATATATATATATATATATTATATTATATATATATATATATATATATATATATATATATATATATATATATATATATATATATATATATATATATACTAGGATTGACAAGTTACTGAATCCCATTATACAGAACATTATACAAACAATTAACGACATGTACCGTACGTCGAAATTGCGGCATCAATGGACATTAGCTTTATATAATTTTTAAATATACTGTTTTAATCTGCGTATTTATTATTTTATACGGACATGCTGATTGATTGATTGTCTGAAATAAAAATAAATAAATAAAAACATTATTAAATAAATAAAAACATATTATATATATATATATATATAATATGTTTTTTTATTTCAGACAATCAATCAGCATGTCCATATAAAAATACTAAATACGCAGATTAAAAACAGTATATTTAAAAATTATCCAAAGCTAATATATATATATATATATATATATATATATATATATATATATATATATATATATATATATATATATATATATATATATATATATATATATATATATATATATATATATATATATATATATGTATATATATATATATGTATATATATATATATGTATATATATATATATATATATATATATAAATATATATATATATATATATATATATATATATATATATATATTTATATATATATATATATACACACACAACTGTGTTCTACTTGCCCCCGTAGGCGATGCAGTTCGACCAGCATGCCGGTCTCTACCTCCTGCTCGTCATTGGCTTCTTCGTGTGCGTCTTCCTGCTGGCCCTGGAACACGCCACCTTCAAGTGGATGGTACCCTACTGGCGCCGCAAGCCGACCAACAGCTTCTGGAAGAGTCTCTCAATGATCTTCTGGAGTCAGGTATAGGATCTATGATTGGTGTGGTCTTCGTCGTCGTCGTCGTCTTATTCGGGTGCCGTGTCTGATGACAATGGTGATCACGACCCTCCAAATATTTGTTTTCCCTGATAATCGAACTGCTGTTGACTATCAATTGTTCTCTGGTGGGATACTTGTGTGGTACCAATAGTTCGCTGGTTGGGGTATTTGTGTGGTACCATTGCACTGAATATTCATATTTACCGCGTTTATTGTTTTTGTTACTCGAGTGAATATTACTTGAAACGTGATGTGTGCATCATCGGAAGAGCGTATGGTCCTGGAAGGGGAAGACCTCGAGACTGTGGGAGAGGTCTGCTTCTTGGGTAGCGTAGTGCGGTCTACGGAGATAGATTTTAGTCGACGCATAATCCTAGCATCGACAGCCTTTAGTAGATTCTAGAGGCAGACTATATGGGATCCTTAGAAACAATGTATTATCAATCAACGTTACGACCCACATATAATGTAAACGAATCAACGCCATGGTGGTAACAACTGCAGAACGAAGCTGGATTACCGCTCTGTTTATTAATTAAGAGCGCTATGTCTGACCTAATTCAGCACAAATACAGTACATTGCCGACATTAGCATAACAAGTAGTGCGTAGTGCATGCATAAGTTATGATGGTGCGCTAATTAGTTTGGTAAACGGAGAAGTGATATGGTTGACTACGACAGACGATATGGCATATTGACCCATCGCTGTCCTCCTGCAGGTTACGCCACTCCATCGTGCTGTGTCACCACGCACCGCTCTGTCATCAACATCGCTGTCCTCCTGCAGGTTACGCCACTCCATCGTGCTGTGTCACCACGCACCGCTCTGTCATCAACATCGCTGTCCTCCTGCAGGTTACGCCACTCCATCGTGCTGTGTCACCACGCACCGCTCTGTCATCAACATCGCTGTCCTCCTGCAGGTTACGCCACTCCATCGTGCTGTGCCACCACGCACCGCTCTGTCATCAACAGTGGTCCAAAACAAAGTCCAATATAATTCCTGATTTGGTCAATCCACCTCTCCATTGGCCTTCCCTTCTTCCACTGTCCCGTGTAGACTTGTGTGAAGGCTTATCTCAGGTTTTCTCTCGGAATATGGCACACGTGCCCAATACACCGGTCTAAGGTTTTTGTGTCAGGTGCAATCAGTGATGTATTCAGGTATGAACATGTCTTCTCTTACCTGGCAATTTTAGACCGCATTTTCAAAACCTCAAAGACACTTACATCGTGTTGACCATGCTATTTCAAAAGTGTCATGCTGACCACTGACATTTGATCAAATATAATATACTTGCGTTATGTATAGGGTCAAGTTTGGCATTCAAATATGTTGTATAAATATGTTCTCGCTAACGTCGTTGTATTTCGTACTACTGCAGCGCCTCTATCGGATAATCAAGAGTGAAGAACTCGTGTCGCCTCACGCCTCCGCTATGGAGATGATCGAAGTGGTTAAAAAACGAGAATTCACCAAACTCTTCCAGAAGAGCGTCAGAAAGGTAAACATACGGCAATCAGCCGGTGTAAAATATCTTGCTCGAGAAACATGATACTATACAGTTGGTGTTGCAATTGTCTGTGCTTCTTACGAGTTGTTCATTGCATGTTTTATCCAATTTATACTCCTGGCAACACAAACACTTTGGCTCGTAATGAGAAGACTCATATTTCTCACTTTCTCGGTATCGAATACATCATTTAAAGTTATATGGTGTTTGTAACATGTAACAAATGCTTATTGATGGACCAAATATTGAAAGATGTTGCCTAGAAGAAGAGTACGGTTTCATGAAATGCAGTGGCTCTTTAGTGTTCCTGCCTAATTCAACTGCGTGGTAATGGATTAACTTGGTGTGTGTTTCTTTGCAGCAGACTGAACGGCAGATGAAACAACGGAACTTGTTCAGTGTGGTTGAACAAGCTCAGTGGTAAGTCAATGCAGGGCAGCGCTGTCGTGACGCCGGTATTGACGCCGTGTCGTGACGCCGGTATTGACGCCGTGTCGTGACGCCGGTATTGACACCGTGTCGTGACGCCGGTATTGACGCCGTGTCGTGACGCCGGTATTGACGCCGTGTCGTGACGCCGGTATTGACACCGTGTCGTGACGCCGGTATTGACGCCGGGTCGTGACGCCGGTATTGACGCCGTGTCGTGACGCCGGTATTGACGCCGTGTCGTGACGCCGGTATTGACACCGTGTCGTGACGCCGGTATTGACGCCGTGTCGTGACGCCGGTATTGACGCCGTGTCGTGACGCCGGTATTAACGCCGTGTCGTGTCGCCGTCATTACACACGGCGGGCTACGTGTCACACACAGCCTAGTATTTGTCTTCTACATATACATATACAAGTATTTATGATGACGATATATACATATACAAGTACATATCGTCATCATAAATACATGTCATGTACATAAATACATATACATAAATCAGACCTGGGCCGAGTACATTTTCCTGAATAAAGTACGAGTAGGAGTACATTGCTCAAAGCCGAGTACGAGTACATTGCTCAAAGCTGAGGACGAGTACATTGCTCAAAGCTGAGTACGGGTACATTGCTCAAAGCCGAGTATTCCATTCAAAGGTGCGATTCGCATTCAAATGCAAATGTTCAGGGTAAGCATTCAGATATGGGTTAAAATGTATTTAAATTGAAAATACTTTTCGAAATACATTTTATAGTACAGCATAACAAGAGAAAATAAATGAAGATATATAACCATTAAATTGTTACTTAAACTAAAAGCCCATGGTATAGGCAATGATGTAATCAACTGGATAGAAAAGTGGCTTACACACAGAAGACAGAGAGTAATAGTAGATGGTAAGATTTCAAACTGGAAATCTGTTTTGAGTGGGGTACCACAGGGATCAGTGTTAGGCCCTATACTGTTTTTAATATATATAAATGATTTGGAGGATGACATATCTAGCAAAGTACTCAAATTTGCAGATGACACAAAAGTATTCAGAAAGGTTACTAATGATACAGATAAACAAAGTTTACAGGATGATCTAGAAAAATTAGTTAAATGGTCAGAAAAATGGCAAATGTTATTCAATTTTGGGAAGTGTAAATGTATACACATAGGACTTGGAAATATGGACGAGGAATATAAAATGGGGGATGCTGTACTAGGTAGAACCACACAAGAAAAGGATTTAGGAGTAACATTTAATGCTGACATGAAAGTTTCAGAGCAATGTGGGATTGCTGCTTCGAAAGGAAATCAAATTCTAGGGCTAATTAGGAGAACTATCACGTGTAAGGAGAAACATCTAATTGTACCCCTGTACAAAGCAATAGTTAGACCACATTTGGAATATTGTATTCAAGCATGGAGGCCATATCGTAAAAAAGATATAGATAAGCTAGAAAGAATACAACGAAGAGCAACTAAGATGATTCCAGAATTAAGAGACTTTAGTTACGAAAGTCGCTTATTACAATGTGGTTTGACAACACTAGAGACCAGGAGACTAAGAGGAGACCAAATAGAAGTGTTTAAAATAGTGAACGGTTATGAGGATGTTGATAGGAATATGTTCTTCAAACTTAAAGAAGGCAGTAGAACCAGAGGACACAAAGCAGCATTAGTTAAGGAGCAGTGTAGGTTGGACATGAGAAAGTACTCTTTCTCACAGAGGGTGATAAATGAATGGAACAAACTGCCAAATGATTGTGTTAATGCTAGTAGTGTGAATATGTTTAAAAATAAAATTGACAGATATCTGATAAGGGCGGGCTACACATAGATGAGAAAATTGTTGGACTCTCGATAAGCCAATGGCTTCCTTGTCCACTTGCCATCTGGAACTTGTTGTTCGAGATGGCAATCTTGTTAAATCTTGTTAAATCTTGTTAAATCTAAATATATATGATATATGAATCAATGAACACTGTTAGGCATGTTGTGGCTGGTAGTGACCACAAGTCCACAACTAATGTTTGCTGAGAGGGTGGATTAGCAATTGCCAATGTCCAGGGCTCAATATCCCCTTTGTACTTTAACTACACTCCAAATTGGCACCAGACAGTACTGCTGCAGGCTGTCTGACCTGAGTCACCAAACGTCTTCAGAAGACGACTCAGTTAGCACCACTTAACACTGTCACTTGTGAGAGCAACAAAGGCATTCTATGGCTAACTGATGAATGACCCTTTCATTATGGGCTTACTGGACTTCCTGGCTTAATTAAACAAACACAAGGATTATGGCCAGGACTGGTAACTAGTACAACTATGGATATGAACTAAATGTTTATGACTGGGAAAAGAATCAAAAGATGCTGCCTCTTGAAGCGAAACCTTTGTTGCTTCAGTGCATTTAACGTGCAGAAAAGTGATCAACGGTGTGAATTTGTGAAAACTCATCAGTATCCAGTAAAAATGAAACAACGTCTACTAAATGTAACAATAATAATTAATACGTATAATACGTATACTGCGTATCAGGGGCTATTACATTGCAATTAATATGATAGTTACTGCAGTAGAATTGACATAATAAAAGTGTTTTTAATGATCCTGGATTAGAAAACATATAACTCAGCTGATATGCAAGAACTTATGTTTGTTAATTTGATTAATATGCAGATAATACCATTTGCTACCGTACATTTTGAAACTATTGTTGTAGTTGTTAATGATTTGATAAAATAAGAAATAAAATAATTTTCACAATATCATATTGAAAAAGTACTCAGATGTACTTGTAATGTATTCTGAGTTCATTGAACACGAGTAATTTCTACGAGTATGAGTATTCCAAAAATGTAGTCGAGTACACGAGTACCGAGTATTTCGGCCCCAGGTCTGACATAAATACATATATACAAACACACACAAACATACATGCACATGCGCACGCAAGCACAAGCACGCACGCAAACACACAAACGCGTGCGTGTGAGTGCATGCGTGCGCATGCTTTCGTTTGTGTGACTGTGCGTGTGTGCGTGCGTGCGTGCGTGCGTGTGAAAGGAGAAATGCAGATTGAGTTTCAAGTACGAGTTCATCAAAGAAAAAGATGATAGACCTATGTGTTTTTACCACGCTCGTTTTTGACCTGTTATACAACCCATCTTACTACCCTTGACCATATAACGTACGTTTCAGGAAGAAACGGCGGGAGTACAGACTGAGTCAACAGACCAGCTTCCAGGACTCCCTCGACTCAGACACGACAGCCACGCCAATGACGCTCAGCCGGGACTCTCGGTCGTACGACGATGGCTACTACCACGGTGACTCGCTGCTGTCTCCACCGCCCGCCCCAGGCATGCCCTCGCTGCCCGGCAGGTCGACGCCTCTGTCTCGGCAGAAGCAGCGCCGTCCACCGCTAGTGAGGACCGAGTGTGTGAGGTGTGACTCCGAGCGAGGCACTTTGGACGCGAGCACCTCGCGGTCGGACGACGAGCTTTCTTCCGGCGATGGCGTCGACGACGTCTTGTCTGATGTCGACCACGGTCGGAGGAAAACTACTGCTGAGGACAGACGCTATAAACGAACGCCGATTCGGCAGTCCACTTCCAGCAGCAATGAACTAATCGTCCCAGATGCTACAACAGTTTACCGGCGACGCTGTCCCAACGGGTTGTTGACTCCGCTGCCGAACGGCGATGTGGTCGCTTGCAGTGAAGAACGTATCCTCTTTAACCGGCCGAAGGCCCCGACAGATGTCAAGAACCTGACCCCTAGCGCAAAGTCGATCGCCAAGACACTACCGCTGAAGGAAAACCGAGTGAAGACAACGGCACTGGGTAGTCGCAGGTGTGTCACGCTCGGCAGTATGCAAAAGCAGACCCAACTCGCTGCCACCGACGAGGAGAGCATGGCCGAGGACGGCGTCGAGCTTCGGCGGCTCTCGAAGGAAGACGTCGTTGAACTGTGGCGGTCGTCGGAACGCAGGTTGGGCGGGCAGCTGCGGCGGGCGTTGAGAGAGAAGGAGAAACTCAAACAGAAGCTGGCCATGTTACTACCCGAAACAGCCACTTGATGATCCCGAGGTGTTGTGAACGTGTGTGTCGTCCTTTTGTTCGTCTTCGAAAATGTATTTCTGATTGTTACGATTTGCGTCATCTTGTACTGTACATAACCACGACTTACAATGGTATCTCGCTATATGGACAACAGACATACGGAACAACCTCTTCAAAGGAACAACATTAAAATCCCCGTGCTGCCCTGCACTGCTGGTATCCAGGGATGTTAGGAACATCGGCTATATGTAGCACCTTGGCCAAATCCCAGTGTTCCATACAGCGAGAGTCCACTGTATTTCAGTTTCCAGATGAAGTACATTGTAATAGTGGCATTCCTAAAATGTCTGGAGAACTGTCGCACCAAACACGTATTTAATATAATGTTCTCTGCTATAGCTACCTTTTGAGTTTGGAACGTGGCATTTGTGTAGAACAATATAATATAAAATAATAATAATAATAGTGCCTGATTTTGCTTGTCGGTAACCATACAGTCACGATCATTGAAGCGATACCACCACAAATAAACAAAGTTTGCGTCCAACGATGAATTGTGCACATGTTGCACCAACAATATTGCTAGTTTGTGCTTGCAAGGTGTTGCGATGAGCAAGCTTATCGAAGCTTACTCATCATAAAAAATCTATTCGTCATTTGTCTGAGAAATCCAGCAGTGGTCGAATTTCAATGAATACAACTGTAGTTCCCATAAACAAGAAACTCCTCTCATATGTTGACGGATACCGTGTTTATTGTAGGGTTTTCTTCAACAAGTCTGATGCTCACAAGTGTAAACCAAAGCACACAGGAACGGGCAGCCATCGGCAGAGCGATTTTCTGGGAAGCATCTCTCGGGTGTAGCGACGGCTTCACGTCGCATGGATGGATTCCGCGTGTTGCCGACCCGATTCAGCGAACTTTCCGCAGAGGGTCGGTGTTGCTCGCTCAATTACGGTAACAATGGTCACGTGTTCGTCAACAGCGAATCGTGCGGAAGCTGAGCGGACTTTTGCGTGTGCCAAAACTATAAAATTGCAATTGACGCAGTGACAGCGTAATATTCATTACTTCATGGTTGCTGCAACCTGACGGCGTAGAGTTTGCTGTAAGATAGTGTTGGCTTTATAGTAACTGGGAACATTACACGTTGGTTTTGTTTCAGTCATACAGTTGCTACTGGATGGAAAACGGGAATTGTCGACTAATATTACTAGGACATGGTCTTCGTATACGTAATATATCATACATAATTATGACAGTGTAGTTGTGCGTAGTGGTCACGCCATAGCTGAATATATCCCCTAGAAACCAATATTTCCAGGGTAGGGCTTGCAGCCCTTTCAATTATGCACTTTGGTATTTCGGCACAATGTACAACATTACATTTGTACTGTGATCTCATTTTGACGTGTCTTAATTTTTATGTCAATCTTGGTTTTGACGTCAGCCTGTACGCAGTTTTATATGTATATTTGCCGGAAGTTGATCGCCTGGGCACGTTATGGTAGGTGAAGAAGACTGTGCCTTCGGATGGTGCATCTTAGACAATGCATCCAATTTGTTTAAACAAAAAAAAAGGTTTGAGGTAAATTTTAGGTTTTTCGAAAATAGTCAAATTGGGGGTTGGGATGAGCCCCAAACCACTTCTGGACTCACCATTGAGTCACCCGTGCAATGGTGTCGAACTCAATTTTACAATTATAATGTAAGATAATAATATATGTGTCCATGCACGCCAGGAACGAAATAGACATCATCACCTAACTAAGCTTACTGTGGGATTTTTATTTGTTTTTTATAAATACCATGTATATAATATGTTGACCCTTAGTTGTTATTTTTGTCTGTTCAGAGCATTCTTTTCAAACGGACAGATGGCCAGTTAATGCATACGGCCTACAGCGATTGTTACGTCAGCCGTCCTGTGTTAATTTACGTTTCACGTCAACCCTTGTCGATTCATAACCGTTTGATTGTTAGGTCGCCATCTTGTCGACGCCATTTTAACTTTGTCATGTTTTGCTAAAACCGAGTTGGGTATTATATATACTGGCGTCGCGTAGTTGTGTGTTTTATTTGTGAGGTGCTACAGGTGAAAATACTGGGAATTGTTGTGCCCACGTTGTTTCCCTTATATACATCAGGTTCTGCATAATTCGTCTTTTTCAAGAAATTAAATTAATTAATTGCCTTCATTATGACATTTGATATTTTGTAAATATGACTGATTGTTGGTCCTAACAGGGATCGTGAATTAGTATTTTACTCATTATATATGAGTACTATTCCTCGCAAGTCTATGTTATTGATATTCATGTTCATCAAATGCGTTGTTATTGTAAACAACACCTATTGTATTATTGTCGTAGGTAGAACAATAAACGACACACATTTTCGTGATTCCACTATATTAGTAGGCCTACCTATTATCGCGAGATAGACTCTACTAGCGAAGTCAAAATAACATTTGTAAATATGGTAATAGCTATTATTCGACTAGCCTGGAACATGTGAACGTGTTAACGTCTGTTTCACGTGAAAACGCATCTCTTGTTTCCTAAGAGGGTTAAGAAAACCGAGTTTATAAGCCTTGGAGAGAGGGTACTCGTGCCCTGTAGAAGAAGAAGAATTAGAATTCATACACGGTGTTGATTGATTTTCGTACTTGTATCAAATGTATACCGTAAACGAATAAAACGCGTTGGGGGTCAAATATGACCAGATTGTATCGAACGACAACAAGTGAGGTCATCCCGCGTCTCTTTCCTCCACCCCCGCCACACATTCAGATTCTCTTCAAGGATCAGACGGCAGTAGCTGTTCCTAGTTTGAGGAAATGGTAACATATTGCGTGATTGTAGAAATATAAACGTATATAACAAAATAATATATTTGTAATAGTTTGAGTTCTGTCGCAAACAAGCTCGCCGTCAAAACTTTTTTTTACAATATTAATGCGCCAATCTATATTTCGAAGAGAACATTCGAGATTATTTTTACTTTTTTTAACTTAGTATTCGTGAATCGCGCAGTTAGTGTGTTCAAATTTCCATGATAACTAATACGTGTAATCGATCGCTTGATTCAGGAAACTCAGCAAAGAAATACGATCGTATTTAGGATGTCGGGGGAGGGTGTGGGAAGCTAGGAGGCAAGAGGTGTGAATAGTCTTTAGTTGGGGTAGCCTTCCAATTCAGCATAGCCAACATACTTATCCAAAGACCAAGAGAGTTTGCCATGGCATGGTTACGACCCAATGCTGCCATGTATACGCCACTGCCAATCGCATTTCACTGATACGTACAAAGCGCTTTACATTCCATTCCCGGGTAGACCTGTTCATTCCAACAACAACTCGACTTCTCTGGGAAGTATTAAGCCACACTGCAATTACTGCGCAAAGACTATTCGTTCACATATCCGCCACTGTCTATAGCTAGGTACTCGCTTACATATAGGTGAACTGGGGCAACGTGGAATAAACGAAATGTCCCAAGCTTCGAGACGGCAGCAAAAGGAGTCGAAACCGGATTCTCTCGATTGAGAGTTCGATGTTCAGGATAGTTGGACAAACGACTAACCAGGAACAATTGCCAGAAATCACAAAAGCTATTCGTGTGCACTTTATCGACTGTGCCGTAGTGATTTCGAAATTAGCACAATAACGATTTACTCTCGGCTCACGCTTGCAGTGGCCATTTGGGTATTCTCATAATGCACAAAACCGCCACCTATTTTTTTGCCAATGTACGTAGTGTCAAGGTGAAGTATTGGAAATTGTTTCTTATGCAGTAGGTAACGTAGTAATTGTGGTCCATCGCAGGCACTTACAGTTTTCCTCGTAAGCTCGCGAGCAGACACGAGGTGGTGTTGGCCAGAATATATATGGTGGCTGGGAAAGCGAGGCCATCCATGCTGTTTGACCCACTTCATTGCACAGAGAAATATTTCAGCTACACGTTCAATGTTCGTATCGATATCGATATCGGTATCGGTCAACACATGTTCTGTTCAGCCTCTCAGGTTGATTGATTGAACAATGCCGTAGATTAGTAAGAACTTGTTCGAATTAGATCCTTTTGTAAGGTCTAAAAGCGTATCCTGCCAGCGATATGTAGGGGAAAGCAGTGGTACTTGAGCGATTTTTCTTTTTGATATCTAGGATATAATCATGCACACATAAACTATGATTATTAGTAGATAATGTTAGACCAAGATAATATTATATCTAGTATGCACAGATAATTAGATGTAGCTAATTCAAATAAGGTTGGTAAGCTGGGTCAACTAACACTTGGTGTGGGGTAGATTTAACAAGATTTGCCATCCAAGCCAAAGGCCCAGATGGCAAGTGGACAAGGAAGCCATGTTCATCTACGTGTAACCCGCCCTCCTGAGATATGTGTCAACCTTGTTTTTAAACATATTCACGCTTCTACCAGTCACACCATCTGTAAACAACTTGTTCCACTCATTTATTGTGAGAAGGCAAGTAGAGGCTATCCGACGTCCCAATTTGCTCGGGAAGATTAACTTCATGATGTATTTGTACAAGTTGCACATAACATTATAGCAGGACCGAAAAACAACATACCAGACAAGACATGTATAAACAAGACAGGATTGTCACAGCATAAACACAAACTCATCCGGTCCAGGGTAGCTGCAAAACAGACAGTATTTCTTTGAAAGAAAGAATGGTGTCATTATATCCACAATTGACCCAACATGTCGATACATTGCTATACGCACGAAAACAACATTGAACTGATGATAATTTTAAGATGACATAAATTGTAACTGAGCACATGCACTGGACGCTAAATAACAAGGAAATGTGAAGGATTCGAACGCGGTCATAAATTATAATTTCAAAATGGTTTTGAGAACTCGGAAAATGGTCCCGCAATTGTTCTTTGAAACACATGTAGAAACGGCATCGCTGCCATGGTTTTAATTCGGCAAACTTTTGCGGTGACACGATCGGTCGTTGCACATATCTGAATATCCACTGAACTAGTTCCTTCACATTGGTCCCAAGTACGTGTCACCTTTGAACAATTGCTCGATACGTTTTGCACGTTTCACCCGGAGTCAGTTGTGCTATCGCCGAAAACGTTTTAATGATCGCCAATGGTAAAGTAAATAGTAGTCTGATCACATTACTGCAATACAGGAGATTACGCCATGGATTACGATGCAGTAAAACCGCCATGGTTTACAGTGTCGTCCTGCCGTTACAGGAGCACTAGCGAGCGCATTATTCGTCTCAAGCGGCTCATTCCGGATGACACCAACCCGGCGACGACGTATCGGCAGTCTCAGGGAAACGCGCGTGACCATGCATAACTAAGCACTACTGGCTGTGCACTGTCAGTACCACCGGCACTGCTTGCTCTACACTTACCGTAGGGAGGAGATGAAAAGGTTTTGGCACAAATGAAAGCCAGTGACATTGGCTATAAAGTCAACATGTAAACACAATTTAATAAAAAACAAATTAATCGTAGGCCTACACATAAAGACAAAGATGAACTGTATATTTAGCTTCTGACGTTGACACTTACTGATATGCATCGTGTATCACGAGAAACGCGGGAAAGAAAACCGGTCCTTTCGTTGGTTGAAAGAAAACGTAATAAGTGACCAAAGAAGGAACGTTTACGCAATTTTATTAATTTGTCATTTTATTTGTAGCAATCACCACCGAAGGTGCTGGTGTGAGAAACACTTGACCTTTCAGTGACCGCAGCTGAACAATATTTAACAAGAGATTTAACAAGATTGCCATCCAAGACAAAAGGCCCAGATGGCAAGTGGACAAGGAAGACATTGGCTTATTGAGAGTACAACAATTGTTCAACTATGTACACCCCGCCCTTCTGAGATATTTTTAAACCATATTCACGCTGCTAGCATTTATGCAATAATGTAGATAATATGTTCCATTCAGAATAGTAACACGTAATAGCATAACTGGGGTTTTGAGTGCACTCGAGATACAACTAAAGAACATATATATGTTTTTGCCATGACCAAGTTAATTAGAAGTCATTAAAAAAGTTCAAACTAATCAGAACTTGTTGTGAATTAAATGTCTCTGGCTTTTAATGATTCCACAAAAGAATCGGACATGATCATGGGCGTGTAGGCGATGTCAACATTGTATGTTCTTACTAATGTATGAAAGGCCAGGCTGAATAAGAATAAGTTAATAATTATCAATCTAAGATTGATTGTAAGAAACTGTAGTTTTTATTTCAGTGCATTTTATTTAGATTGACGGCATGTATGGAGGAGGGTGTCAGCTTCATATATATATCTGTCGTAGGTTTGTTGGGAGACATAAATTATTCATCAAGCATGAGCATAGTCTTATAGGATATTGGCAGTGCTCAGTTCTTGGAGGTGAACCATAAGGATGATAAGGGCAAAGGCTGCATTAATTGATGCGCAAGAGCATCTCTTGGAGATGTCTCGGTAATCATGCACCAGATTGGCCTAAATTATTGACGCCGCTAAAAACACCCTTACCTCTTTTTGTCTATGCTAATGCGTTCATTTCATCACTCCACGTACCAAAAAGCATATATTATTTTTAAATATTGTGTTTTTGCGCACTTTTGTGGTCAACATAGCGCCGCGTTGTATCAGCGTCTTCTGCAGTGAACGTCAACAACAATTAATTAAACAAGAATGGTATCGATAACTTAACCATACACTAATAAAACACGTGTGTTTACTTTGCTCTTAAAAACTGTGACAGTGATTTGTATTTGAAATGTTTAATTCATACCTGCCAAAGAAAAATTAAACATGAAACATCATGCACATTAGATGTAACAACTCTTTTGCCATAACATGGTTGGCTCAGAATAGAGCTGTTCGGCTGTGGCTCTGAAAAGGGCCCTTTTTGGGATGAAGCTGCAAGTTTCCATTCATTCATGGGTACTGAGCTTGAATGCGACAGGCGCTGCTCGTGTTGCTTGGGGCGTTCCTGCCACATGAACTCTTTGACTTAGGTGTCAAAGAGGGCTCTAGTCGTGCCGAACTGGCGCCAAAGTTTAAGCTTCGTCCTCACCCAGAGGTTCTCCACGTTCTGCGTGTGGACGTTAACCGCCGAGTTGAATGGGATTCCTCCTTATATCCTCGGCACACACATCCCTCATAAGGTTTGACCAGTCTACTTATGATTTGAGCGAAATCGACAAAAGCCACTAGACGTTTTACACGGGGATGTCTGTCACTCAGGTAAACAAGAATCACACCAACTTTCACAGAGCAACCTTGCCCTTGAACAAAGAGTTGACCCATATCATGGAGTTCCTCGGCTGACACTGTCGGCACTTCCGTCTATAGAATAGCCGTCCTGCGCATCTTGTGTCACCAAACTGCATGGAATCACACACTGGCCGCATGTATAGATAGGTGTTCTGGAGCAAGCCGCTTCGTGCCAGTCACTGCATGATTAGTTTCACGTTGCCTTGCAGAATCACGCTCAGCTGGAATGGTCCCAGTCGCTCAGAGGTCAGAGCCAAGGCCCAAGCACCATCGCCCATGCTGCCATGATTGTAACCAGGCATTGGTTCGGCCATTGTAACTAATGTGTCAGACAAAAGCAGATCAAGCGGTATGCTGTACGTAATTTGTCCAATCGAACCATTGGCATTGGGTGAAATATAATGTCCGTCCTTTAATTTTGTCATTCAGCTTGGAGACAAAATCAAAAACACATGACGAAACACGGCGCCAGCCGCACTGAAAACGCGTACTACCCGACATTCTAAGTAGCTCAGTGCTGCCATCTGCCAGGAATATGTATCACCCATAGCATTCCTCCGCAAGATCACTACTATTGAGAGGTTAATTAAAACATAACATCTTGTGTAATTAAGTGAAGTGGACGATCTATAACGAACAGGAAGAACAGGCAACCAAGTAGATCACATTTAAATCAACCGGAGGTGGAAACAATCAACGAATGACATCAAGGTGATCGGAGGAGCAGATGCAGGCAGTGACAATCGTCTTCTCTTTTAAATTTACACTGCAGCTGAAACTCAGAAAAACTCAAAAGATGGAACAGCTGCTCAGCTCTCAAAGACTGAACGACACCACTAAAAAAGCCCAGTTTACAATGGAGCTCTTCAACAGGTTCCAAATCTAAAGGTCCCAGTAGATGATCTCAACGGACAATGCCAGAAAATTAATGAGGTTTTCTTGGACGCCAACAAGATCTAACATGTCTGTCACGGTGTCCTAGAATAGGACACCGGACAAAACAGAAGAAAGAGTGGATGACGGAGCCCTCCTGGGAGCTCATTGATGAGAGACGACTGGAACAAGAATGGCAGATGGAATTCCACCCAGGATAATGTCACAGTATTAGATACGGAAGAAATACTAAACCTATCAATTCCCACTGTTCATTAAGAGGCTAACACCTAGCGGTGGAGAGTAGTGTCAAATACCTAGGGCTTACAATCAACAACTACGTATCATGGAATACACCCATTAAAAGAAGTAGGGCTTACAATCAACAACTACGTATCATGGAATACACCCATTAAAAGAAGTAGGGCTTACAATCAACAACTACGTATCATGGAATACACCCATTAGAAGAAGTATGCACAGCCAAGGTTAATCGCACACTAGGATTCATCAAACATAATACGCACATAAATTCTTACCATACCACCAGCAAATTAAAATGCATCATATTGAACTGTTACCGATCGAGGAGATGAGCAAGGTGCGTATTGGGCCAGTACCACACTTCAAGTGTGACAGACATATTACATCAACTCGAATGTGTCACACTGCAACAGCGTTGCCTCAACTCCAGATTAACAACAACAATGCATAAAATAGTCAACGCTGTATGTATGAATCTAAATAAATACCTCTCCACGGTGACTCGTTGTTTCCGGATAAATACACCCCTTAATTTCATGCTAAAACCGATTAATAGGGTGTAATTTCTTCCAGAACTATAGTGAACTGGATTTACCTCCCCACGCGTTGTGCAGGCCCCTACATTTGAGACATATGGTATCGACAGGCGGGTCTCCCGGTCCTGGAGTGAAACACACATGTACCTTTTTTGTCTTTCTGTTTTCCTCTTCGCACCAGCACCCTGCGTATTAGTCCTCAACGAGATGACATTAGCGTATACGTAGTCTTTGGAAGAAGAATGGGTTTGATAATGTTTCCACGCTGCACAAAATACTTATATTATAACATATACGTCACACTCAATACGCACAGAACGCTGCCGAAATGACATAAGAGCGAACATGCAATCTCAAAACGACGTTGCTCACAGTGACTGCCCACTAATCTACGTACGGACGTCATTTTAACCTTGATATTATGTATTCTTTTGTACGGTTTTAACTGAAAGAACACGGCTTTACAACAGAAGCTTGAAGTGACGCATCAACTTGGTGATGTAACAACGGTTTCGCGTTTTATACTTACTTTTTTCTTTCTTTCTTTCTTTAGATTACTGCAGATGCCTCGAGTATCGAGGAATGAACTCTACGTGAGGAATAACGTGCGGAGGGTGCACTATTCCAGTGATTAAAAAACAAGAGTTAAAAAACGATAATCATAATGTAAAAAGTTAAGAACTTTTGAAAATGTCGATGATCTATTTGATGATCATATGTGGTGCCCCATCCATCCCTTCAGTGAAGACCTGAATGAATGTAGGAGTGTAGCTGATGATGCTTTTAGAGGTACCCTGTTCCAGAGACGGATTGACGAGGGAAGGAGTGTAGGTTTGTGTCAGTTCGACAGTGGAGGATTTGTAGCTTAGCTTGATATCCTCTAGAGCTGTGGTTGCTGGGTTCAAGAAGTGCAGCAGGGTTCACATCGACAAGTCCGTTTATGATTTTGTACATCATGCTGACTGTCTGATGTTCTCCTGAACTGCAGGTTCTCAAGTTGGCGCTGTGCAACCAATGCACTAGAGGTAGAGCTGAGCGTCGTTGCACCATCTCCAGTGAGGATTTAAGTGGAGATTCCACCACCGCTGCGTATTCTCGCACTGGTTGTACGAGGCCTTTGTAGCAGCGTGTTTGTAACGTACTCCACGTGTGAGTGGGTTTGGAAATTAGAATTTGATTTTAAAACCAACAGATTGATCTGAAAGTACATTATTTTTATAATATCATATTAATTTTTCTCTCTCACTAGTGGCGTATTTAGGAGGCCATCCGGCCACACCCCTTTGGCTTGTCTCCATTGAGCTGCTACATGATAGCATGGGTGACTAGGTTTGCCCCCCTTTTACCCTTTGCTCTCCCCCATTGGCCTCACCCCTTGCGAGATCCTTAATACGCCAATGTCTCTCACAGTATTGATTCGTGGTTTCTGTAATTTTTCACTTGTCTGCCTCTAAATGTGCATTATTCCAAATCCATGAATGCTTGCTTAATCTTGCAACACCAACGTGATGGTGCAAGAAAGAGGAACTCCCCTCCGATATTACATAATTATATACATCGTTTAATGCCTGCAGTCCACAATGAAATCTTCTATCATTATGTTACTACCGCGTAAGTGGCAGCACCTAATCTTATTAATACATTGCACAATTACTAGCAAAACATGCGACTTTTGAAGAACTATTTCTTTTTTAATTTTGCAATCTTCTCTTTCCTCTTTTTGATGTGCTTCGGGACTTTGCTCTTCCTTTTCTCCTTCTTGGCATCTTTCACGGCTTTCTTTCGGTCCTGTAAGCATGAAACACAGTTACCTCGGGAAAACAAATCAATGCACAAGGCTGTTTACTTAATAAATAATAATACCCTGCCTTCATATTAAAACAAATCAATATCAATATACATCAATTACATTAAAAAAATATTTTGTTAATAAACCAAAATTATCATTTTTAAAACTTATATTTAACCACGTAACATTAGCGTCACTACCAGCAGCACCTATTGGATTATATAGTAAATAATATGTTTAAATAAATCTAAAATGGCAACAAAGCTACTGCAAGAGCAAATGCTCATAGATGGATTGTATTCAGTTGCCTTATATGTAGTACTTCAATAACTTGTACAACAAGGTTCCATCGTAGGACCGAAATTATTTATAATGCATATCAATGACATTTTCAATGCTTCAAAACTGTTTTAGTTTATTTTATTTGCAGACGACACAAACATGTTCTATTGTAATAATGACATCAATGAACTTATCCAGCAGACAAAAGCCGAGCTGGATAAACTCAATGTGTGGTTTTCAGTGAATAGATTATCATTAAACATAACAAACAAATTACATGATTTTTGGATATCATGCATTGAAAACGTCTCTCTCTATAAAAATAACCAGGGTCACAATTAATAGACTTGAAGCAACTAAATTTTTAGGTATATTGATTGATGACAAATTAACCTGGAAACATCACATTTCTTTCTTGAAATCTAAACTTTCAAAGTGTTGTGCAGTTATGTACAAAACTAGTTTCTTAATTGACAGAAGTGGAATGTGTATTTTATATTATTCTCTCTTTTCGCCTTACATTATGTATTGTGCTGAAATATGGGGAAATGCATATACAGCAAACTTAAAATGCTGTCTTGTTACAGAAAAAGGTTGTATGATTAATATGTGGTGCTCAGAGGTTGGACCACACATATAGCCTATTTTATGATCTCTGCATTCTAAAATTGCCACATATGGTGAAAATAAAAACTGCTGAAATTATGTATAAGGCATTTAACAATTCATTGCCAAACAACATAAAAAAGCTTTTCATTTTGTATGACCCTATCTATATGACCTGACAAAATTGTGTTTTTAAATTGAAGTATGCACACACTAATTTAAAGACAATGTGCATATCAATTAACAGTGTAAAGTTATGGAATTCCCTTGACAGCTCATTAATTCATTGCAAGAATGTTCATCTTTTCAAAAACTATAGCGTTCAACAGCTATGATACCAAGGAGTAGGAAAGGTTTTGCAGTAGAATTTTTCATGTACTACACCTGTATTCTCTTTAAAAAAATTACAAATATACTGAGAACTGAATTGTACAATACACACTTACTTGTATTACTTAGTGTCACTTATAAGTGAGAGGGCAAGCAACATAAACATTATGCTTCTTCTTGCCCCTTTACAACTTTTTCAACTTGTACTATTGATGTTTAAAATTCAATTGTGTTTGTATGTTTACTGTTGATGTTGTTGAAAAATTAATTAAATTTATTAATATTATATTGTTATTAATAACAAGGCCATTCATGTCAAGTGGCTGGCTTTACAGCCATTTATGGAAGGCTACCACTATGATTACCAATGCTACACACCCTTCTGCTGTTTGGTGACTCGTCCCTATTTCGTGCCAGGGAAGCTGATGTCTTCCCCTCACCAGCCTCGTCCTTGTCTTCCTCATCTTCACTCCCCTCTCCCTCACTATCCGTGTCTTCATCCTCTCCTTCAGAGTTCAGACTCTTCTGTGAATCTTGCAGCAATGTTGGCGTCTTGAACCAAAACAATGCTTGACTTACAATTTTTAACACGAATGCTTAACATAGTGTTGGTTTTATACGTGTAAGTAAATAAAATAATATGCCATGGCCGAGTATTAGGTTACAGTTCTACATGAGTTGTTTGTCATTTCTTAGTTTCAAAGAAAAAGCAAACAATTTATTCTACAACTGCAAGTTGTTACAACTCGTGTTACTTGTGGTTGGGACACTGGGGACGTTGATAGTAAGGTATCTTGTTATCATCCATTTGGTGGAAAATGGCATCAATTCCATTTTCCAAGATAAAACAAAATAAAAAGTATTAAGCATTTTCTACAGCCTATAAAAGTAAAAGCACAATTAACCACAACTGACTTGGACCCAGATCTACCGTGTCTGCCCAAATTGCTGCTGACTCAGTCCAATACAGATGCAAACGATTCAAGTTGATCGTACTAATGGTGTGGTAAAAGACATAGATAAGAATGCCATCATCATCTAAACTTCTGTGATGTTAATGAGGAGAAAATGTTGTCAATCACCACTCACCTCCCTCGCTCCAGAGAGATCTGCCTTCATGCCAGTCACAGTCTGGTACATTATCTGGAACAAGACACAACTCATTGGCACATGGTACACTGGTCAAGTGTTGGGACCAGAATAATCAATGATGATTACAGTAATAATGTTAGCATTTTTAAGACCATGGAGACTTCAATAATATGCAGATATGAATGAAACTGGTAGCTGCAGTCTAATTAATTCAGTACAATTGATGATCAAATAAGAACTGACCTGATCCTAACATAGTCTCCTCTTTAAGTCTGAACAATTACAGCTTTTTGGCCAAAATTTAACACATGAAATGCTACAGTCTGGATTGGAGACATTGTGTTATGTTGTTAAACACCATCATGGAGAAAACACTGGTGACTGTGGAGTTTGACCTTGCTATACTGACCAGTCCTGTGTCCACACCTTCAGCCATTCTCTTCAAGTCCCGCTCAAAGTCCACTACTTCGTCGAGGGTGCGAGGAATATACGCCTGCTTGAAGACCTGAGATGGCCAACAACAGTGGTGCAAAGTGATTATGGATTTAAAACTCAAAATAAACATTAACATAAAATTTACTTTCAACCATTCATGATAAAACTTAAACAAGTCACTGTTAGCACTTCGCATTTACAGACTGTTGTTTCACATGTGAATACATGAACCAGTCATAAATAAAAACAAGACAATACATGTACTGAGTAAAATATTGCAGTGAATGTGCTAACAAAATCAAATCAAGGACACAATGTTATCCAGTGGAACATCTATTCTATATACAAAATAGGGGTCAAATTACGAGACCATTTTGTAGTCATTATAAGTATTGGTAAAAACAGCTACATTCAGCTGACCTAATTCACTTAACTTTATCCAATCAGCTCTCAGATGAATCACAAAATGGCACAGCAATTCCATAAATTCCCATGGAAATATAAAGTTTTCTAGAAGATATTAAAATGCACAAGATCTGGATTGACCCTTGAACTCCTCTGACCTGCTCTTCAACTTTCTGCTGCTCCGTGATGTCCTCGACAGCTCGCTGTGATGCCATTTCCATGGCCCGGTCGAGGTATGCAGTGATATTGTCATCATCAATGGTTGGGTCGGTGACAAAGTCAAACAACTCTTTCATCGTCATCCCACAAACCCCTTTCCGACCGAAGTAATCTGACAACAACAAGAATGTGTTCATTTTACATATAATGTACAGCTTTATGTTAGTATGCTCTGGTATCTGGTCCGTTAAGCTTGACATAAATTATACTATATACAAATTTCCAATACCTGTGGACAATGTTTATTGGATAACGTGAATGACATGATGTCATGGGATCACGTGAATGACATGATGTCATGGGATCACGTGAATGACATGATGTCATGGGATCACGTGAATGACATGATGTCATGGGATCACGTGAATGACATGATGAGCATGTCATTAATACCTGTACAATTATGTCCCCTCCACATGCTATGCAAAAATTACATTAATCCAAAAACATTCAAATTAAATGAATAATGGTCAAATTATATTTAAAAATTGCTTGGAGAAGAAACTAGAGATTACTTTGTGCAGAAATTTTACAAACTGGACCATTTTGCCAAATAGGCCAGCAAATTATGTTATTGATATGCTACTGCTGATCAATCAATCAATCAATCAATCAATCGATCAACCAATCAATCAATCGGTAGTTCATGGACTCTACTGCAGAGTTTACAGTTTTACTTATACGCTCATTCTACCTGCTTCACCAGCTCATACACTACCTGTGATGTTTGTGCAGTCTGTCCTCAGGAACTCAAGTGCATGGGGGTGGTCATGCTCCACTGACTGCGAGACGTCAATCAGGTACAACGTGCCTTCGTGGTATCTACAATGACAAATAGTATACTAAGGACACAATATTTACTACTAGTTTGACAAAAAATATCAAACCTTCATATTCCAAAAAATTAAAGGCAAATATGTATATTTGGATAAAAAAACACCCTGAATTAGTACTTTAAATGTTGAAAATGTTCTAAAATTTAAAAACATCAATGTAACAATGTTGCAACATAGTATATGACCATAATAACCATAAAAATATGTTTTAAAACATTTATCTATAGTAATAATGCTAAAGCTTTGTGTTTTTCTAACAAATCCATGGTGTCACCAAAGAACACTGATAATTGTATTCCACAATTTTTTATTTCCAAGATGTCAGACTGTATTACAGGCCGCATGGTGAACAGTCACACAATTTAAAACAACAGTAGTTCCATAGCAGTTCAACACGTGGCAGTGACAAGACGGTGGTCATATTTCACATGGAACCGCCATTTAAAAATTTAGTAAGCAGGCCTTGATCCCCTCTAACATTAGGTCTCTTTGTACGAATAGGTAAATTGACAAATGGCTCCTTAGTCCGCATTGTTATCAGTGTTTCCACTTTTATCAAAAGGAAGCAGTACAAATTTGTGTAAATATTATCTATTCTGTTGTACACATTATATAATACCTTGGCATGTTTTCATAAACAGATTTTTCTTAGATTTAAAAAAAAGTTTCTTTAAAAAAATGTATTTCAATATAAAGTGAAAAGAAAGATTCACTGCATTAATAAGCTTCATGCCCAACAGGGAACACACAGAATCACCAACAGGCCAGACAGAGAAGAACCTTCCAGAGAGACAGAGAAGAACGGCACTCACAGCATGTTGTATTCACTGAGATCAGCGTGTACGAGTTTGCACACTTGGTACAGTGTGCGCATGATCTGTATACACTCTGTGTACAATTCCCGCATCTTGGACTCTGACAGTGATGCATCCTTCAACTTTGGTGCAGCCCTGAAACAGAGATCAAAGGTCATTTAACTAGGCTGTGCAGAAACATTTGAAAGCAAAACATCTCCACAAATCCAACAAATAAACAACAATTGTAAGAGTAATAAGTGCATCAATATAAGAATAAGTGCATCAATATAAGAATAAGTGCATCAATATAAGAATAAGTGCATCAATATAAGAATAATCATTACGGAACATTGCTGTCTTTAGAATTTTTATTTCTAACCATTTTAATTACCGTTCTAACATAATTTGTATGGTTATCACTTCATTACAGTTATAATAGTAAAAACTTCAACCCTAATTATGATGTTACATTTTTATAAGCACATCGTTGTGCATCTGTACAGAATATTAGACAATACCAAGGTGTTGGACACTGTCACCACTCACCAGCCTTCCTTGCCGATAAAACCCATCACAAGAACATGGCTCCTCAGTAGAACTGGTTCAGGACACGGGATCCCAGATTGGTATATCCTGTAAGAATATTTAACAATATGAAACATCAACAATTATAACAATAATTTTATTATTATATACTCAATTTTATGAGGTAATCTTTTACTCACAAATCCATATTTTGTGACACATCTATCAACCACAGGTACTCACCTAGTAAGATTCCTCATCTCCTTCTCGGCCCATGTCTTCACCATCTTACGGGGGTTGTGCTTGCAATAACCATGACGAAACCTGCATCACCACAAGTCAACAGAGATGATAAGGACATCGTTAAATAAACATTCTTTCCACTGAACCTAAATCTAGTAAATATTTACCCAAACAGGGAAGACATTAAGTAACAGAAGTTACAGTATTATTTGTTTATTTAGAAAACACAAACAACACCACTGGTCTGGGATTTTGTTGGAGAAGTGCACCTTTCAAATAAAGCACACCAATGAAAAAACACAGCATAATTCCAAAGTATTTTCTACTTCAAATTACAGATGCAGTGTATTCAACAAGATCTGTGATCTTTAAACAGTCAGATATGAAATGTAGAATTATTAACCTGGCAGATACATTTTGTACAAGTTTATTAATAAGAGAATCTACCTGAACTCTCCCGTCACATATTTGTCTCTGTCTTTGAACAAAAGGATGGATGTTTTGTACACCTGTATAGAGAGGACATTGCATACATTAAATTGCACAATCACAACACATGACCTATCAAACTAGACCACACAAGGAAGACAACCTTGGATAATTCATTTGTTTTACCAAGAAATTACATAGTCAAATTACCTATAAAAGCAGGATCACCCATCATCTTTATTTGGAATTTTATTTTAATTTAATCCAGAATTTTTCTTAAATCCACCATGTTTGTATTTGGAAATAACAACTGCATGTTTCAAAATCCTACTACATTTCTACAATACAATATCTTGTGTCACCACCTTACCAAAATACATTCTAAATTTAAATTATACCACTATTTCACTAAAAACTAATTAAATTAAAATGCACAGTAAATATTTCAAGGACTGGTATTTTGAATGCGCAGTAAATCATATCAGAACGTCACCTTAATGGCTAGATGGACATCGTCCTTGGCTGCGGCGTGGTAGACGTTCGCCTCCTTGCCCGTACTGATGCATCCGTTCACTTCACTGATGATCTGTCTACTCAGCAGTTTGAAAAGAATCATCCGTGTGCGTGGATCCATGACCTGTTCTGCAGTTGCACGATCTGACTTATCACGCACCTTTTGTCTGTGCACAAAACAAACCAGAAAAACCACCTGTACAACAGTGTTTTCAGTAAACACCTGTACAACAGTGTTTTCAGTAAACACCTGTACAACAGTGTTGTCAGTAAACACCTTTACAACAGTGTTGTCAGTAAACACCTGTAAAACAGTGTTGTCAGTAAACACCTGTACAACATTGTTGTCAGTAAACACCTGTACAACACTGTTGTCAGTAAACACCTGTACAACAGTGTTGTCAGTAAACACCTGTACAACACTGTTGTCAGTAAACACCTGACCAACAATGTTGTCAGTAAACACCTGTACAACAGTGTTGTCAGTAAACACATTTGTAGGATGACATACAATATCTCAGCAATAAGCTGCTACCAATTGTAGATAGGTAGGCAGCAAAGCAGCAGATTTATTATTAAACTGTTTTTACAAAAACAAACAGGTCAATTTGGATGTTTAGATGTTATAAATAAACTAAAATTCATATGTCAAACAAAAATACAGACAGCAATCAGCCTTCCAATCTAAAATGTGAGCATATACTAAGAAAGTAGGCAACACACATTCTTCTGTTTAATCATGACACCTGGTGGCAAATTTTGGAACTAATGTGTAGGGGAACAGATTCGGGTGAGCCGTACTTTCAATATATACACAGATGGACAATGGTGCTCATTGTAGGACTATTTAAAACACATTTTTATTGATGCATTCTCTGAGTGTAGTGGCTGTTGACATCACAGAGATAATAATTGTGTCTCAAATATTTTACTGGTTTTCCATGCAAAAATCAGAACAGACATGATTGTATGCTGCGCTCTACAGACAAGCCTCCTTACCTGGCCATGTCTGCCTTGCGATTACTCTCCGCCAGCATGTTGCCTGCAGAACCCAGCAGTCTTGGTCCAGCGTACCTCTCTGGAAGACAGTTTCATCGAACATAAGAACACAACACACACACGTGGTAGCAAGGCATTTAAAACAGGTTGGCATATTCTTGCAGCATATGTTGAGCCACAATGTTTGTCATAATTGGCTCAACGATGACTGGGCCAGAAAGGGCGAGTGCAAATTCTGGGTAGCATTTGTGGTGCCACTTTCTAATGGTCTGTCGAGTTGAAATTATTTCATGAAAAAACTAATCTGATAATAACTGACTTTAGAAAATATGAAAGTTAAAAAATAATATAAATAGCACCACATGGCACCACATACCGACAGAGATCTTGCTGCTGAGTTTTACAAAGTTTTTGTTGTGCACTTGATATTTGGCGGCAGTCCGACCTCCTGACCTTGTGTGCTGGGCATTGGGCTGAAAAGGAGAAGATGAAGAAGATAGCAGACAAATGACAGCCAAATGATATTATTTCTCACCAATGTAAACTTACACTGTTTGTGAATACAATGTGATTTGTTTATGTTTTTGTTTGTAGGTGCAGACCAAATGTCAAATAAATTAAATTATTTTCGTCTGAGTCCAGTAGAAATTTGGCCAAAAATTGCAAAATTGGCTCCACCTCTGCATACTTTGACATACGGCTATTCCAACTTTCACAAGTTACTCGATTGGTAATGACTAAAGTCAATTCTTTTGAGGATTTAAACAAAAGTATGCACTCTTGTATTAGATTGACTGTACGAGTTACTTAACTGTTCACACACTACTGATCTGAACACCAACAAAAACCATATTTCTGATGGGCTAAATGACTTGATAAGGGAGCTTGAAATGCAGACAGGTGTGCTCTATTTGGGTGCAACAAAGATTTCCTTCGGTTTATGAAGAAATGGTGGTGTTTGTTTGACACCCCGAAGCCATGACTCTTTTGTCTGATACACTGTCAAAGTGACAGACACAAACATGCTGAATTGCCATAGATGTCACCTAGAGATATATGTCAACTCACCTGCTGGTGTTGGTAGAAGGCTTTGTACTTTTTTGTTATATCTACCAATTAAAAGACACAAATAAAATATCAACATTTGTTATGAATTGTTCATTACATGCATTCACGCCATGCAACATCTAAAGCAAAACAAAGGTCATGGTTTTGTGGCTACGCACCTCAGAAATATTAAAAACTAAAGACGTCCATGTTAATCAGCGCATGCACAGTTCTATGAAAATCGGGTAACCTAATCTGTGCATTGTGTACTTAAGTGATGCCAGTATACACAAAACATATGTTCAACTGGCAAAATAATTTTGTTGACTTTGCACTCATGGTCTGGGGCCATCAAACAGTATGAAGTGGCCCATGGAATTAAGACGATGTGTGTTCAACAAGGTATTCCTAGTAAACTACTAGAGTGATATTTTTTATTGTAGTTGCAAGGGTTATATTTTAGTAACTCTTATAGGTGTATAGGCCCCAAACCATGACTTTTGTTTCCCTTAAACTTTTATGTATGACATGGCTTGAAGATGAATTATCTTTCAATAAAAAGAAAAATATTTTTTTTTACCTTTTGAGAACTCGTTAATACAAAATGTTAGTGAGGTCTGCACAAAATATGACCAGGCTGTTTTTTAATACAAACATTTAAGAGCCTTATGCAGTACTAGACAACAATATAATCTGTTTTACTGCTTTACTTAAAAAAATATGTACTTCTGGGAAACAATATAGACATCAGTTAGCCATATTGAATTAGTTGAGAAAACAATGTAATTGTGGCTCACATTATGATAAACAGAATCCAAGTACATATTAGGTTCTGAGTAATTTCTGGAAGCAGACATACATTGGAATTTACATATTATCATATCTTGTAATTTGTAAAGCACATTAGTTTAGTCCTAAAATCTGAACTGTTTGTGGCTACATCACCATTACTGAACATCACAAATAATGTAAACAATCTAGAAAGTAATTGTTTCAACAAGCCTGTATTCATGAACTTGTCACTGAAGTCCATCTCCACAAATTCGCTATCCATTTACCTCAGTGGCATATTTAGGCGGGACATTTGGATTAATTATTTTTATTTGTTATCGCTATATAATATATTTTATTTGTTATCGCTACATAATATATTTTATTTGTGATTGCTACATAATATATGTTATTTGTTATCACTACATAATATATTTTATTTGTTATCGCTACATGGGTGACTAGGCTTGCTCCCTTTGTGAGCTTCTGAGTTACAGAAGTAACAACACTGGTATCTACTCACCACCACTAGTGTTCTCCCACTCGTAGTCTTCATCATCATCAGAGTAACCTTCCTCATCCTCCTCCCAAGTCTCATCCTCCTCATCTTCCAGCGACAGCTCCTTCACTGTATTGTATGACACACTCATTACAGAAGAAAACAGATAACCTAAAACTGGTCAATTTAGCAAAATTTTAACAAATCAAATCATTGCTACTGCTATATACCAGGGTTGAAAAAATCATGATTAAAAAAAGATATTCTTTTTTTATTTATTTGATTTTTTTTTAAATCTGGTATATAGACATTTATATAGGTCTTTATATTTATAAACTCTTTCAAACATGTTCTATTCAAATCAATTTGGGTACTTGTCTTAACAGAGGGTACATGATTTTTGCTTATATAATAATAACATAGTTTGATTTACAACAGCAACAAAACTGTCGTTTTAAAATACATGTATAATACTTATATATTTTATTTGATATAGTGCCAGATCCAATTTTAAATTGTTCATGGCACTCATTGGGATGAATCCACCCATTAGAAGATGTCCACAAGACCTCATAATTGCATAATTTGTCTTGGAAAGGAAAGCATGCTGTGTGTCTGTGGCTGTAGCCCTGATAATTATTGTTTGTTGAGAGGGTGGATTATGGGCCAGGGCTCTGCCTACTCTAAGGGTCTCAAACCAGACTGCAAACCGGTACAGTATTAGTCTGTAGCCCAGGCTGTCTCACTTGAGTCAACATACTAAATTGGTAACAACTAGCACACGCTCTCAGTGGACTTCAACTCAGGGCTTCTGAGTTGAAAAGATACTTCCTCTGGAAGACAAGTTTGTGTGGCTTCACTACATTCAGAAAGGGAATAGCTCAAACATACACAAAACTTTGTTGATCTCGATGCTTGTAAACAATTATTTGTGTTAAATTCATATAAATCAGTGATTAAAAAAAAAAAAAAATCATAAATCAATAATTTTTTTGGAGTGATTTAAATCATGATTTAAATCAAACAACCCTGCTATATACTGAACCTTTTCAACTGAATAGTGCATTGTTAGCACAAAAACATGATTTAAAAAAAGAAAAAAAATGTTCACAAACATTATTTTTGGTAATATGTTTGTACTTGTACGTACCATGTTCTACATTTGCGGTAGTGTCTTCAACGCCAACACGTGATGACGAAATGCATTCTGGGCATGTTCTACAGGGAAAAATTACAATTAGTACCTATAGAATGCAAAATATATATACATGTACTCCATCAATGCTATTCTTTTTTTAGAGACTATTCGCAGAGCAGCTCTGCGAATAATGGCCAAAATGTTTCTTATTTGCAGAGCAGTTCGGAAACAATTGGCTTTATTTGCAGAGTAACTCTGCGAATTATGGCAAATTGTAATTTTATTCTCAGAGCAGCTCTGCAAATTACGGCAAGTTGTTCTTATTCTCAGAGCACCTCCGTGATTTGTGAATTTCAGCAAAAGTTATTGTTATTCACAGAGCAGCTCTGCGAATTACGGCAAGTTATTCTACGAATTGTGGGAAGACTCATTACAGAGGCGTACCTTTAAACCTACACTAGTCTAAAAGTATGGCAGTCATTCTGCAGATGCTTTCAGATTTCCTATCACGTGAACAGTACTTTTTGTAGCACCATAGAGGGAGGTTGGCACCCCTGCCACATTATGGTATAAGGAATAGTATATGTTATATATATGGTATAGATAATATGGTATATATATGAATGAACACAAGGCAGTACTGTAGTGAACAACCAGGACAGCGTTTTATTAACTAATAACCATGCATAGTTTACAATGACATGTGAAATCCTGACGAAAGTATATTTTACAGATGACTTGAATACACAATACTGTACACATTAGCCTAAATACAATCAATCAAGATCCTGTTACAAAACACTAACGTTATACTTGTGTTATTATCTTGTTTATTCATTTGGTCAATTTAATAAATTTCTGTAAAACGTTGTTATATTAAATGGTGTTGCAATGAAATTTTGTAGCATATGCTAGCATAATATATTAAATAATTTAAATATTGTCTACATACTAACACAAACAGACATGGAACATACATAACAAAAACTGTCTAAATTCTGCTTTACTAATAACTGAAATCCTGGCACAACATACTAACATAACATACTAAATTAATAATTATTAATCATATCAAATGTATTGTCTACATACTTATACAAAAGACCACAATGATTAGTTGATTCCTGTTCTGTAAATAAGGATAACTTTTGCTGTAATTTGCAGAGCTGCTCTGCGAATAGCCAGTGCAATTCTTTTCAACCATAGGCATATAGCCATAGAAAGCAACTTCTGCTTCTGTCAAACCTTCTATTTTGAACATTGCGATCACACTAGTTGGTGTTCCCTCTGCTGCTCAAGTTGATGTTATGAGCGCAAATACCAATATATAAGAACTTAACTTTTGCTTTGCCAATTTAAGATATAAATACCAACAATTATCTATCTATTATTCATCTATCTTATCTACTATACTTAAACTAACAAATGTCACCACTGCCACTTGCACCAATAACGTCAACGAGGTTGTCTGACATAAAATAATGGACGTTGG
This sequence comes from Lamellibrachia columna, assembly GCA_963662155.1. Taxonomy (NCBI): domain Eukaryota; kingdom Metazoa; phylum Annelida; class Polychaeta; order Sabellida; family Siboglinidae; genus Lamellibrachia; species Lamellibrachia columna. The sequence goes on from OY759265.1 coordinate 7,808,163, forward strand.
CTCAAAACCAGAGTACGGTTGGAAATAACAGCGAGAAATAGTGAAGCAACCATGTGCTCGTTCTATATTATCGCTCACACGACTTGGACATTCCCAGCTGTAGATTTTTTATAAGTTCTGATTCATTAATTCCGAATCGTTGTTGATGTTTTACTTGCCTGTCATCCTCTGCGTCGTCGAACTGTCCCTCTACGGGTACGGTTTGTGCCATTTGTAGCAATATGCTCCTCGATTACATCGCTCTCAACCATCGGCCATTTAATAATGTTTGACCAATCACCTCCTTCGATAGAAAGGTAAATCACAACAACTCATGCACGGTGCACATTTGAAGCATCCTGTGATTCAGACGCCTGCTAAAGACGCCAAGTGAGGTGAGAATGTTTTCAGTTTCACGCATTATAACCATGATAGCTACTGTGTGAAAATGTTTAATGCATTTAGTAAAGTGAGTCTTTGCTGGGGTGTTTTATTCAGTCAGTTGTCCACCAAGTAACCCGACATTATGAAGATATTGATAATCAATAAGACACTGCCTTGATTTTCATCTCAGCAGACGATGTCATGTCCACCAAGTGCCACACGAGTAGGGTCATAAGGACGGCGGAAGGCCATATAGAAAGTCGTCATTACATAATCAGTGATATGTTAAAATGGCATCATTTATGTAATGTACTGACGAGGGGGAGGCATTCTATGATATTAAGGGCTAGGCCTGGCCCTAGGCTAGGACAGGGCAGTTGTCTTAAAATAGCTGACACAAGTATTTACCCCCAACATTTTTTTTCTCACAAATTTACAGTCGATAAACTAGCCCCGGAAGCATTAACTTTCTAGTATTGAAATTACTCAACAAGTATACCATTCCTATTAGCAGTTGCGTAAGACTACAAGTAGTTTAAAATTTGTCTCCTTTGTTTTCCCTGCAGGCAGATCAAAGTAGATATATGTAACTACATATTGACAATGTCAACGTCTCAGTACATTTGCCTGTGGCTGCTGCTGTCATCACAAACCCTGGTCGGTGACAATCAACACTGGTACCAGAAGGCTGAAGATGGAACACTGGCTGGAGATGTCCAGAACTGGGCCATGCTTATTCAGAACTACATACTGCAGGTGAGTGGCCAGTAGGAGTCTGGACCTTAATCAACATGCGATTTGTCATTGTTCTTGCTATGTTTACATAGAGCGCAGTGTAGATTTGTCATTGTTCTTGCTATGTTTACATAGAGCGCAGTGTAGATTTGTCATTGTTCTTGCTATGTTTACATAGAGCGCAGTGTAGATATAGCGCAGAAAAAGGTATCATAATTATTTGGATTGTTCCAAGGTAAAATGCACTGAATATTGTTTACAGCTTGAATTTTCTATGCATAAAGTGACATAATCTGAAAATACTATTATATTTGTCTAGGTGCCTTCCTAGAAGCCTTGTCATGTGTTCTGTGGGCACACCATTTCATCAGTCTTTTCTTAGGATAAACTGGTAGAATTTAATCTTTCCAAAATACTTTTGCTGTCTTCCGACATGCAGTCATCTTTAGCCGTGTCTGTATCTTTCTTACACCAGTAACCTGGAAAGAATACAAAAAGAGCAAGTAAACTCATGGCTCAATCTAATATATTTATTGTTTAGCTATTTGGGTAATTGTGATTTTTTTTTAGCCAACCTACTGTTTCCAGCAAAACTGGCAAAAGGTCTTCTGTTTTGTTTAGCCAAATTTAATATTTTTAGCCATTGGTGAATGGTTAGCATGAGCTTAGAAACTGAATGCTTGCTAGGCCACTATGATCCCTACCGGCACACAGAGGAAGTATTGGTTGTAAATTGTTGTCACTGTGGAAGTTGACTGAATGATTTACTGAATTATATGATAACTGCAGTACTGTGTGTGTGTCCCCCGGCAGCTGGCGAGTGAGGGCATTAAGCGCGAGTACACACAGAGCTTGTTTGACACGGCCAACTACACATTTGAGGAGAAGGATGGTGATGTTCTCATGAGACAGGTGAAAGAGAGTCTCGGGAACTATTTCCACAGCAAGAGGATCACTGCACGGGTCAGTTACATACAACATGATTGGTTAAAGAAGCCTGCATCTTTTTATAGATAACTATACAGATCTGGGCATAATTTGATTTATTTATATGCAATTTAATGTTCTATTATTCAAAATTAACTTATCGTTATTATTAAGCATTTATTAAGATTAATATGCTTGGAAAGGTACCATCTATAAAATGTGGATCTTATTTGAATCAGCTGTGGGGAATGTGGTGTTTTGTTATATGTGTGTACACATTCAATGGCTATTTTATCAGTGGATGTTTGTGCCTTTAGATATCAAACTCTGCACACGAGAGCAGGTCAGTTAGAAAAAAATTAGCCTTACCTCATAGTTGAATCTCAACAGGCTATCAAGTTGACATGGTATATTGTTAGGTAAACATAAAGTTCTAAAGTTTAAAGAAAATAATTGAGTGTGTATTTGCAGAGAATCGCTGAAAAAGCAGTGGAAGCATATGATAGAATGTTACTTGCAAATGCAACTATTCCTCCAAAACTGACCAAGGTCGGCTTGGAGATGTATCGTGATACAGACATCCCATCAAGACTCCCCAAAGACCTTGGCTTCAGTCCGTCAGTATCTTTTCATAAAATAATAATAATTTCTATGTAGAATGGTGTTATTATACATATATTAGAACACAAAAAGTGACAACAATATGACATATGAATGCTAAATGAAACTATAAGTTGACTAGTTCTTACTAATGTATTAGTATAATAATATTTATGCAACTTATTATGTATTGTATTAATTAGTATTTAATTGTTGTGGCAAATGGAACATATATAAGGAGAAACATTAAACAATTATGTAGCTGCATTGAAAGATTCATATGTGAGCACATGTCATACTCCATTGTATGTACTGTATGGTTGGCTGGACATTGACCAGGTGCTTGCTATTGCCACCACAGTTATTTCAAGCAGACAGTCAGTTTGACGTCGTCAGCAGTAAAGATCCCAGATGAAGTTCCCAGGGATGACCCAGCCACAATTAATACAGTCGTTTGGACGTCACAACTCGATGATGTCTTCAAGCTGAATGCTGCAGAGGACACACAGATCAGGTGTGGCTCACTTTAACACAAGCTAACTGACAAACCTTTGGGTAGTACTAGTTAATGAATTAGATTAAGGTGAACACTCTAAGTGTACACTCATACCAGGTAATAAGGAAGTCAATGCTGGAAAAAGGTGCTTTCTGATATAACATGGTATCCAGTCACTGGGACTGCTCAAAGCACTTTACAATTCACCTCCGGCAGACCTGTTTATTCCAACATCATCTCGACTTCTCTGGGAAGAAATCAGCCATGCTGCATTTACTGGGTGAAGATTATTCATTCACATATCCACCTCTGTCTGTAGGCAGGAACTCGTTCATACAGCTGAAGCAACATTGTCAAAGCTTCAAAACAGCAGCAAAAGGATTCAAACCTGCATTCTCTCGATTGATAGCCGGACACTCTAACCATTATCCTACCACACCCCCCAGAAATGCCCCTTGTAAGGCCTACGTGTTTATTTTAGTCTAACTATTTTCTGTTGGCAAATAAAAAATTTAGAGTTTACCCTTACCTACACTTACCCTATTGGTTTATAAGTGTGTGTGTGTGTGTGTGTGTGTGTGTGTGTGTGTGTGTGTGTGTGTGTGTGTGTGTGTGTGTGTGTGTGTGTGTGTGTGTGTGAGTGTGTGTGTATATATATATATATATATATTTGTTAATATATGTTTATGATAATACCTGGATAATACCTGCACTTTTCCTAACCTACAAGTTTGTTTCCTGTCTATTGCTATGGCAAATCATTGTGGAATTAACTCAGGAGTATAATGTCATACTTGTTTGGTGTACTTGGCGTTTCGGTGCAGATGGCAGTATTTTGGGTCGAACGTGGGCCTGACCCGGATGTACCCAGGCCGAGAGTGGGACACCAACTTTGCTGGCTTCTATAATGACTATGACCCCCGAGTGAGACCCTGGTATATAGCAGCAACAGGCGGACCTAAGGATGTCATCATCATCCTAGACTGCAGGTAATTCATATTAATTCACGAGTGTTGTTTGCATCTAACACATTGCATCATGGGAACACATGTTGTCAAATACCTGTGGTGCATTTAAAATAGATTAGCTATATATTTTTGGTAACATCAGAAATGTTCATTTCAAATACGCTACGAGGTACTTGAAATATTTAAATACTTTTTTAAATACTTCAAAATATTTTAGCATGTATGAACTCAGTGTGTAATATGTGAAATCAGTAGTTGTCTCATCCATATTTGGCAGTTTTGCACCATTTCATCAAAGCACTGTACACTTTACCCCCTGGAAGGTATGTGATGATTACAGCATGAAAGAAGAGGACATTTTCATGGGTATCCACAGTTCAATGTAATCAGAAGTCATGTAGGAGAGGTGGTCTGAGGGTAAATGACCAGTTTGGTTTACAGTGATGTTTTGAGATGGTATCCTGCACATGTTCCATAATGCACCTCTCATTGCAGCCTCTCAATGAAGGGTGAGAAGTTTACAATTGCGCAGGGCGTTGCAAAAACTGTCATTAATACCCTGACAAAGCAAGACTATGTCAATGTCATCTGCGCCCGGGCCAGTCATTGGGACGAAGTTGGCAAGTAAGTCTATAGGTCGACAACTAATTCTAAACATTGGAAAATATATCCTGAGACTGTCAAATCAGAAATAGTTAATATGTGCTTTTTTCCTATATCATCTCTATTTCAGTTTACCCCCTACTTCTACTGTCACTGCTCCTTGCTCCTCCCTCTCCCCCTCTCTTCTCCCTCTACTATCTTTTTTCTTTCCTTGCTCTCCTTTCCATTCCCCCCCTCTATTCAAACAGACTTCCAAGTTTAACAAGATTTGCCATCCAAGCCAAAGGCCCAGATGGCAAGTGGACAAGGAAGCCATTGGCTTATCGAGAGTCCAACAATGTTCATCTACTTATAGCCCACCCTCCTGAGATATGTGTCAACCTTGTTTTTAAACATATTCACGCTGCTAGCAGTTACACAATCTGTAGACAATTTGTTCCATTCATTTATTGTCCTCTGTGAGAACGAGTGCTTCCTGATGTCCAATCTACATTGATCCTTTACTAATTTTACCTCATGTCCTCTAGTTCTGCTATCCTTCTTGAGTGAGAAAAACATATTTCTATCAATATTTTCATACCCATTCAATATCTTAAAAACTTCAATCTGATCTCCTCTTAACCTCCTTGTCTCTAGAGTTGTTAAACCACATTCTTTCAGGCGTTCTTCATAACTAAGGTCTCTCAGTTCTGGAATCATTTTAGTTGCTCTCCTTTGTATGCGTTCAAGCGTATCTATATCCTTCTTATGGTATGGTCTCCATGCTTGTATACAGTATTCTAAATGAGGTCTAACTATTGCTTTATAAAGGTATAATTAACTTTTTTCCCTTGTATGTTATGTTTCTTCTAATCAATCCAAGAATTTGATTACCCTTTGAAGCTGCAATACCACACTGCTCTGAAACTTTCATATCAGCGCTTATTGACAAAGTGCCACATCAAAGATTGCTACTTAAATTAAAAGCCCATGGTATCGGGGATAGCATAACTGACTGGATAGAACAATGGCTGACTGACAGAAGACAACGAGTTGTAGTAGATGGCGAAGTTTCAAATTGGAAATCGGTTTTGAGTGGGGTACCTCAAGGATCAGTATTAGGACCTATATTATTCTTAATTTATATCAATGACTTGGACGAGAGTATAACAAGTAACGTACTGAAATTTGCGGACGACACAAAACTGTTTAGAAAGGTTAATACTGATGGTGATAAACAACATTTACAAAACGATCTAGACAGATTAGTGAAATGGTCTGAGAAATGGCAGATGCTGTTCAATTTTGGGAAATGTAAATGCCTACATACAGGACATGGGAACTTGAATGTAAACTATAAAATGGGAGCTACTGTTCTTGGTACTACTGTAAAAGAAAAGGACTTAGGAGTTACAATAAGCGCTGATATGAAAGTTTCAGAGCAGTGTGGTATTGCAGCTTCAAAGGGTAATCAAATTCTTGGATTGATTAGAAGAAACAACATATAAGGGAAAAAAGTTAATTATACCTCTTTATAAAGCAATAGTTAGACCTCATTTAGAATACTGTATACAAGCATGGAGACCATATCGTAAGAAGGATATAGATACGCTTGAACGCATACAAAGGAGAGCAACTAAAACGATTCCAGAACTTAGAGACCTTAGTTATGAAGAACGCCTGAAAGAATGTGGTTTAACAACTCTAGAGACAAGGAGGTTAAGAGGAGATCAGATTGAAGTTTTTAAGATATTGAATGGGTATGAAAATATTGATAGAAATATGTTTTTCTCACTCAAGAAGGATAGCAGAACTAGAGGACATGAGGTAAAATTAGTAAAGGATCAATGTAGATTGGACATCAGGAAGCACTCGTTCTCACAGAGGACAATAAATGAATGGAACAAACTGTCTACAGATTGTGTAACTGCTAGCAGCGTGAATATGTTTAAAAACAAGGTTGACACATATATCAGGAGGGCGGGTTATAAGTAGGTGAACATTGTTGGACTCTCGATAAGCCAATGGCTTCCTTGTCCACTTGCCATCTGGGCCTTTGGCTTGGATGGCAAATCTTGTTAAATCTTGTTAAATCTATTGTAACTCCTAAGTCCTTTTCTTTTACAGTAGTACCCAGAACAGTATCTCCCATTTTATAGTTTATATTCAAGTTCAAGTTGTCATAAATAAAGATATTTTTCTTAATCATACTGATACTAACAAAGATACGTTTGTGAAGATCAGTATGAACGGGTCACTGGTGCCATGTAACCATGTTGGTGGTTATGTAACAATAAGTCTGTGTAGACTGTAGCCTGTGTTGGTGTAGCCACCATCTGTGTACCATATTCATCCATTTTTTCTTGCAGGTTTTTGTACTTTTTATTTTTAACTCCTTGCTGTAGTTTTATCAAATGTATATCCATATCTTTGGACCAGGTAAAGGTATTATTATTATTATCTGCCAATCATCCTATCTCTCCGGCAGTCTGTCTCTCTGCCAGTTTTAAGTTGGCCAGTTTTCATGTATATATTGCTTTATTGCCAACTTGTCCTGGATTAGGACACTGTGTGTAATGTGTATATGTTGCCAGGTGGCATTATTTCTCCACCAAAGTCCTCAGTTGCCAGCAGGAGCGTCTCGTGCCTGCGACTGTAGCACACAGAAAAGACTTGATTGAGAAGACATTCAAACTAGAGCCAGGAGGAACCAGTGAGCTAGAGTGAGTGTTTGGCAATCATGATAGTATCATCTTAGTTCTAATGAATTCAACAGTGTTTCATGGCTTTGTGGCACTTTACTGTTGTGCTTATCCTATGCAGATGAGGCATGTCACTTTTGAATTGATCGAAGTGTAAAATGTAGATTCTACATAGAATTTTTTTAATATTATAATAAATTTTTTTGATTGTATGTATTTAAGATCGCAATTCAAAATTTAAAGGTTGTGAAGCATAAGCCTGGAGAAATTATATGGGATGCAGTACCATAAGGATCATACTTTTTAATCAGTGATTATTTAATTAAAACTCGATACATCTTCTTGGTTCTGAGTAATGTAAATTCTCCATGAGTCATTTTCTTACTTAATTTTCCTTTTCATGTGGCATATAGGCTTGCACAAGAATCTCCACCTGCAGTCATTTCCCTGTGCAGTTTAATTTCCCACCAGAAACACATGTTGTAGTATTGTGAGATAGTTAATGCCCCATGACAGTTATTGCTGAGCGGTCAGGCAAACTGTTGTTGTTATGGCGGGCCAGGAGGGGATTCGAGGTGGCCTTTGACCTGCTCAATGGCAAGGCCAAGACGGGCTGTCAGTCAGTGATCATATTCGTGACAGACGGCAAGGACACGGATGGAGAAGAGGTCAGATGTGGACCAGGTCTGTCCCACATGATCCTCTGTATTAGGTTGGAATTGTAGTTGGCCACCATGTTGTGAGGATGCTGAGAATTCTGTACCTTTTATTTGTAGATGTGTACATTTGTTTTGAGACAGTTGTAGATTGTGTTGTATCTAGATTGTGTTGTATCTAGATTGTGCTTAAGTTATTGGTGTAGTTAGCTGTACACATTTAGTTGTATATGTAGAGTTGTGGGAGGAATGTTTCTATCTTATTCTAGTTATAACTCCAACAGTGAAGTTGACTACTCAAGTTGTCTGTATGTGCCCTGTACCCTAGTTGTCGATGACTGTGTGGTACAGTTGCTGGTATGTGCCCTGTACCCCAGTTGTCAATGACTGTGTGGTACAGTTGCTGGTATGTGCCCTGTACCCTAGTTGTCAATGACTGTGTGGCACAGTTGCTGGTATGTGCCCTGTACCCCAGTTGTCAATGACTGTGTGGTACAGTTGCTGGTATGTGCCCTGTACCCTAGTTGTCAATGACTGTGTGGCACAGTTGCTGGTATGTGCTCTGTACCCCAGTTGTCAATGACTGTGTGGTACAGTTGCTGGTATGTGCCCTGTACCCTAGTTGTCAATGACTGTGTGGCACAGTTGCTGGTATGTGCCCTGTACCCTAGTTGTCAATGACTGTGATACAGTTGCTGGTATGTGCCCTGTACCCTAGTTGTCAATGACTGTGTGGTACAGTTGCTGGTATGTGCCCTGTATTCTAGTTGTCAATGACTGTGTGGTACAGTTGCTGGTATGTGCCATGTACCCTAGTTGTAAATGACTGTGTGGTACAGTTGCTGGTATGTGCCCTGTATTCTAGTTGTCAATGACTATGTGGCACAGTTGCTGGTATGTGCCCTGTACCCTAGTTGTAAATGACTGTGTGGTACAGTTGCTGGTATGTGCCCTGTATTCTAGTTGTCAATGACTATGTGGCACAGTTGCTGGTATGTGCCCTGTACCCTAGTTGTCAATGACTGTGTGGTACAGTTGCTGGTATGTGCCCTGTATTCTAGTTGTCAATGACTGTGTGGTACAGTTGCTGGTATGTGCCCTGTACCCTAGTTGTAAATGACTGTGTGGTACAGTTGCTGGTATGTGCCCTGTACCCCAGTTGTAAATGACTGTGTGGCACATATGCTGGTATGTGCCCTGTACCCTAGTTGTAAATGACTGTGTGGCACATATGCTGGTATGTGCCCTGTACCCTAGTTGTAAATGACTGTGTGGTACAGTTGCTGGTATGTGCCCTGTACCCTAGTTGTCAATGACTGTGTGGTACAGTTGCCCTGTACCCCAGTTGCCACATGCTTATTATTATGCCCACATATTTGTGTTGTGGCGTAGTGTTGTGGCGAAGTGTTGTGGCGTAGTGTTGTGGCGTAGTGTTGTGGCGTAGTGTTGTGGCGTAGTGTTGTGGCGTAGTGTTGTGGCGTAGTGTTGTGGCGTAGTGTTGTGGCGTAGTGTTGTGGCGTAGTGTTGTGGCGTAGTGTTGTGGCGTAGTGTTGTGGCGTAGTGTTGTGGCATAGTGTTGTGGCGTAGTGTTGTGGCATAGTGTTGTGGTGTGTTGTAATAAATGGTACTTTTTAATTTGTAGTTATGAACAATTGCAAACAATGCAATATATGTGCATATGTATATATTTTATGTACATCTATCTTATAAAAAATATAAAAAGTCTTTAATAATGTTTTTATATATATTTTATTACAAGTGCATAGAAATATGTATATAATGTATATTTTGTTATACTAAAAATTTATATAAATATTATTGACGTAAAATTATATAATACAGCAACACAGTGTATATGTATATATATATATATATGTATATATATATATATATATATATATATATATATATATATACATATATATAAAGTCAACCCTATCTCCAAGGCTTATATACTCGGTGTGTGCACACATGCTAAAGTACAGTAAGAGAAAGTAATAAAATATTTTGAAGAAAGAGAAAAGTTGATAATGTGAAACTGCAATATCAATTAATGTTGCAAGCTGGAGATCTGTCTGAAAATCTCCAAACGAGGCACTGTAGCTGCGTTGGCTGGCAGGTTGTTCCAGTTATTGTACGGGGTAAGAAGCTGTACAGGATGAATTGCTTAGTGATTAACGGGAGTTGAAAGGCTTTGGAATGCGTGTGTAAAGAGGGCCTCACAGGGGAGGGGGTAAAAGTTGGGTGAAAGGTGAAATAACACTGGGTTTTTAATTTTCCTGGCCAACATTGAGATTTCTTTGTAGGAAAGCTAAGGATGCATTTACTTTTTTGTGACACCATCAATATGGTCATTCCAGGACAGTGTTTTATTTATGAACACACCAAGATATTTCGCGTTGTCCTCCTTTACTGGTTATGTTTAGGACACTACATTTGTGGGGATGGAACTCCATGTGGCCAGTTGGTCTAGATCTTGTTGAAGGGCTGTCGCATCAGTACTGTTGGATATTGTCATGTAGATAATAGTGTCATCAGCATTGCTGACAGTTGATATGAGGCTGTTAGGTAGGTCGTTTATATAGATAAGAAAGAGGATGGTGTTGTGTTGTGTGCTTGTCATCTCTGTCTATAGCAGTGGGGCCTAGCACTACACTATATACCCATTAGTTACATTTGTAAGCCAGGGCTGAGGGACATATATGTTGGCGCCTTCTAGGTGATGCATGTATAAGAACACTACATTCCTCTGCAAGTTGCTTATATACTCTCTTTAGTATAATATAGAACTAACAATTTCTAACTAGTCAAAGAGATAGTCACTAGTACAGACAATGTCTGTCAAGTCCAAGATAATCATTCGTGGCTGAATATTATTTCTAGATTGTCCAAATAGAATTGTATTATTAATGTTCGCTATTTAGCCGGTTCTTAAACATCTAACACTATTTCGCCAGTTCATAAACATCGAGATGTGTGGGGGTCTTCCTCAGTCACGATCATTGCCAGGGTTCAGGGGTCTTCTCAGCTGAAGATGCATTGCTGCATGTCGCCTCAAGCTCAGCATACGATGCGTTGCGTCAAATTGGCCTAGGTGAAAAATTTTCGTAGTTGACCCATACACCACTATCTTGGTCTTTCCCTTGGTTGGGTGGAACTGCGTGAACTTCTCTTCATCGATCACGTTGATGCTGGCTCCAGTGTTGATCAGCATGTTTAGCTCAATGTTGTCGACTGTCACCCGAGCGTGGGGTAGGGCGATATCCGAGCTGATGGCGTTGATGGAGTAAATATACTCGTGACTATCATAGTCCTCAGCTTCGGCCAAGTGATTTACGCATTGCTTGCAGCACTTCATAGGCCGTGCAGCGTGTGCTTTTGCAGCTCTTACACCATCGAGCGAAGTGATGCAACTGGTGGCATTTGGAGCACGCAACTCTTTGGGTGGGGCATTTCACCGCAGTTGAAACAGGGTCGAGATGGCGGTATCTGTTTCTGTTGTTGATGACTGGGCGGTCGTTTACGCCAGGCGGGGGCGCATTGTAGCTTGCTGACAGCTGCTGTTTGGCGGACTGTCAGTTCCAGCATTTTGGTGTACATGCATGTACGGAAAAAAGAGCTAATTATACTTGTGTATAAAGCAATAGTGAGGCCTCATTTAGAATACTGTATACAAGCTTGGAAACCATATCATAAGAAGGATACAGATACACTTGAATGAATGCCTAAAAGAATGTGGTCTAACAATCCCAGAGACAAGGTTAATATGAGATAAAACTGAAGTTTTTCAGATATTGAATGGGTATGAAAATATTGATAGAAATATTTTTTTCTCACTCAAGAAAGATAATAGAACTTGAGGACATGAGGTAACATTCGTAAAGGATCAGTGTAGATTGGATATCAGGAAATACTCTTTTTCACAGAGGACAATAAATGAATGAAACACATTATCTACAGATTGTGTAAATGCTGGCAGCGTGAATATGTTTAAAAACAAAGTTGACAAATATCCCAGGAGACCAGGTTATACATAGATGAAACATTTTAAAACTCTTGATAAGACAATGGCATCCTTGTCCAATTGTCATCTGGGGTTTTGTTTTGGATTGTAGTCTTGTTTTGGATTGTAGTCTTGTTAAATCTTGTAGTGAATATATCAATTGTTAATAAATACATACATTAATTAATAGGTTACTACACCCGGAGTGGCTACGTTCCTGGCCCCATCTGCAAATACAACTGGTCAAAGGCATGGGACGTCGCACACAATAGGAATGAATATATGAACCCACAGGTATCTATATCACTATTTACATAAATATTTTAGTAGGAAGGTATAGGTCATTCAACTGTATCAAGTATTGTGTCCAGTAGACTGCTGACAGACTGACAGATGGAAACACAGACAAACGGATGGATGGAAAGATATGGATGATCTGACAGACAAGCATACACATGGACGGACAGGCAGACGGATGGACCCACAAATGGATGGATGGACCAGATGGATGGTTGGACATATAGATAGATAGATGAGCAGACAGATGGATGGACATACAGACCAAAGGATGGATGGGCAGACAAATAGATAGATAGGTGAACAGACAGATGGATGGACATACAGACTAAAGGATGAATGGTTGGACAAATAGATAGATAGGTGAACAGACAGATGGACGAATGGTTGGACAAATAGATAGATAGGTGAACAGACAGATGGATGGACATACAGACCAAAGGATGGATGGGCAGACAAATAGATAGATAGATGAACAGACAGATGGATGGACATACAGACCAAAGAATGAATGGTTGGACAAATAGATAGATAGGTGAACAGACAGATGGATGGACATACAGACCAAAGGATGGATGGGCAGACAAATAGATAGATAGATGAACAGACAGATGGATGGACATACAGACCAAAGGATGAATGGTTGGACAAATAGATAGATAGGTGAACAGACAGATGGATGGACATACAGACCAAAGGATGAATGGTTGGGCAAATAGATAGATAGATGAACAGACAGATGGATTGACATACAGACCAAAGGATGAATGGTTGGACAAATAGATAGATAGGTGAACAGACAGATGGATGGACATACAGACCAAAGGATGGATGGGCAGACAAATAGATAGATAGATGAACAGACAGATGGATGGACATACATACCAAAGGATGAATGGTTGGACAAATAGATAGATAGGTGAACAGACAGATGGATGGACATACAGACCAAAGGATGAATGGTTGGACAAATAGATAGATAGGTGAACAGACAGATGGATGGACATACAGACCAAAGGATGAATGGTTGGGCAAATAGATAGATAGATGAACAGACAGATGGATGGACATACAGACCAAAGGATGAATGGTTGGACAAATAGATAGATAGGTGAACAGACAGATGGATGGACATACAGACCAAAGGATGGATGGTCAGACAGATAGATAGATAGATAGATGAACAGACAGATGGATGGACAGACAGACCAAAGGATGGATGGTCAGACAAATAGATAGATAGGTAAACAAACAGATGTATGGACATACAGACCAAAGGATGAATGGTTGGACAAATAGAAAGATAGATGAACAGACAGATGTATGGACATACAGACCAAAGGATGAATGGTTGGGCAAATAGATAGATAGATGAACAGACAGATGGATGGACATACAGACCAAAGGATGAATGGTTGGACAAATAGATAGATAGATGAACAGACAGATGGATGGACAGACAGACCAAAGGATGGATGGTCAGACAAATAGATAGATAGGTAAACAAACAGATGTATGGACATACAGACCAAAGGATGAATGGTTGGACAAATAGATAGATAGGTGAACAGACAGATGTAAGGACATACAGACCAAAGGATGAATGGTTGGACAAATAGATAGATAGGTGAACAGACAGGTGGGTGGACATACAGACCAAAGGATGGATGGTCAGACAGATAGATAGATAGATGAACAGACAGATGGATGGACAGACAGACAAAAGGATGGATGGCCGGGCAGATAGATAGACGAACAGATAGATGGATGGACAGATATGTGTTACCTTACTACCCAGTTTCCCTCTCTACAGGCTCGTATCTTCAGCTACCTGACCATAGATGATGGTGAGGTGTTCCCTGGACGTCTCGCCTGTGACCACCGGGGCAGCATGAAGAAACTGACCAGTGGAGAGAACCTCATCTCAGAGATGAGCAACTACTTTGACTTCCTGTCTAGTAATGCCAAGAACACTGAGGGTCTGTGGACGTCTCCCTACCTTGATGCATGGGGCCTCGGTCTCATGGTCACCTATGTTGTGGCATGTATAAGCAAGGTGGACGGCAGGTGAGTAAACAGAAAACATATTGAGACAGGTTTAAGTTGGGGGACAGAGTGCTCTTAATTCAACAGCATTGTGTTACATTAACTGGTTTAAAATTAATTTTTTCATGAAATAACTATGTTGCTATTTATATAGCCCATCATTTCCAACTTAAAATGGTTTGCCTCACCACAAAGACTGGATGTTTTTTGTGACAGCGGGTTCTTATTCATTTACTTGTTCCCACATCAATCCATTTGTTTATCCATCCGTCTACACATCCACCTATCCACACAATCTACCCATCATTCATCCATTTTTCACGATTCAACCATCCATATTTCACTCTACCCACTTTTCTATTGATTTACTTTTCCATGATCCATCACCACATTCATCCACCTTTCCATGATCCAGACATCCACCTTTCCATGATCCAGACATCCACCTTTCCATGATTCCATTCAAAAACCAACAACCCAACCATCCAGCTACATACATTGGCAGTCTGGAATAACTCAGCGGTCTGTAGTCTCCAATATAACGTGCTAACCGTCCATCCAGCATGACAGTCATACGTATGCTATAAGCTCACTGTACCTGTAAGTACACCACATCCTTGTGTTGTAGAACAATAGGTGTGGCCGGGATAGACGCCACCCTGGAGGAGACGGAGAACTTCCTTAGTCACCACCAGTGGGGCACGGTCTACTCCTTCCTCATAAACAAACAGGGTGAAACTATATTCCACCCTCGTCTCAAGCCCAGCACCAACGTAAGAAAGATGGCCAACATGTGGCAGTTTCATATACATATATGTGTCATCTTTTACCTACAATTTACCTGTAGTATGAGGGTTGTGAAAGCTGATGTCACGAAACAATGCTAAGACTCCTGCTGTCAGTTTAGAAATCATCAGCAAGTTTTTGGTGAATATCACAATATAGAGATGAATATTATAATTATTTCAAGCTAGTCATTATAGGCAATCACAATTAAGAGACAGCAGGGTTGGCATGTAACAAAGTAAAAGTACTTCGTTACAATACTTGAGTAGTTATTTCAAGTAATTGGCATGTAACGAAGTAGAATTTTTACTAAATACTTTTACTTGTAACGAAGTAGTTTTATTTAAAGTAACATGACTTTTTACTTCGTTATTTTTATGTACTTCGCAATATATTTTCGTAACATTTTTAGCAAAACCGCTGCTGCCAGTGGCGCTCCATCATCAATGACTTTTCATAAACTGTGCATAGTTGCCAGGCCAAAAGCTATTAATATCATCCAATCGCAGGCCAGGTCTCGATCATATTTGCATACAAACCTCTCTTTGGGAAATCGACACAACCATTGTTTTATATATACATCAGTGAATGAAACATTGGCATAGGTTAGGTCAAGGCCGTTGACATGAAATGTCACTCCGAGCATACAACGCTTGAACGCCATGTCAAACCACAATTCAAATGTCTCCGTTGCATTATATAAACTATTAATCAGTAAGTTTCCAACATGTGTTATAAATATAAAAATTTGCAATTTCGACAATGTATTGACAATCCCCATACACTGACACAATTCTGATATTCGTGAGCGAATGCGCATCGCCATCGAACTTCACCGATTTTCGCCCATCATCTGCAACGACCTTACCGGCTTGCATCAGCATTAAATAGCATTTTTCTTTCACGAATAAAATTCATATTAAGATGTTTAATAAATTCATAGTAATGATTACTCTACAGAACTAAAGAGTAACGAATTTATACTCTGCCATTTGGCAGCATCTTTTCCAAGCAATGGCTTATTGAAGCTGACTCATAATATTCAGGGACAGGGACAGGGCCCTGATAGGGACAGGGACAGGTCAGGGACAGGGGCCCTGACAGGGACAGGTCAGGGACAGGGGCCCTGACAGGGCACACTTTTAATTGCAATTAGCAACAGCATTCCTCTGTTGCACTGGTCTGCCTTCTGGTCAATTCTAGCCCCAGCTGGTACCAGGTAACCAACACAGCTAGCTGCTAAAACTTGTTGTTTCAATGTTTGTGTGAGCTGATAAGACATGTCTGGGAAGACATGAGAAGGTGGGTGTTCACAAGCCAGATGGCTTCATCAGCTAGGCATCAAATGTCTTTGTTAATTTTACTATGGGCATTGCTAAGTTGTATTACATCTGACCGGAGAGGCTACTACTACTACTGGACTGACCCTCTACCTACTACATACAATCACACCTGCCTATACATATCCTGTTTTACAATCTAGCTCCTTCCATACCCCAGTGGAACAGGTCAATAAAAAGAGAGATTGTGCCTCATCATTAATTAAGTTATGTATTTAACTGAAATTATTTGATGTTGTGAGCTCTCATTAATGATAATGTAATTTTCCAAGCATCCAAGTGAGCACCATGTTCTAGGGTGGCAGACCTATTGACCAGGGCTAAGGCTGTCTGGGAACACTTTGTTATAGGCAGACTGGTTGCAAAACAGTTGCCAGATGCAAGCTGTGTAATTTATTTAATATTACTCATGATTTTGTTGTTATTTCTGAGTGTTGTACTTTTACTTCTGCTTTTACCTCAAGTACTTTTGAAAAGTAGTTTTACTTTTTACACAAGTACTTTTTTTACAAAGTACTTTTACTCAAGTAGTTTTTAGGTGAATTACTTCTACTTTTACTCAAGTACAACATTAAAGTAATTCAGTCAACCCTGAGAAACAGCTATGCTTGTATAAAATTGTACGGAAATGTTGTATTGCACAATATTATTTATCTGACAATTGGTGCCATAATGAATTGTTGAAATAAAAATATGACACCACTATTGGTGTTTTCATTTTTGTATAATCTGCCTTAAATTAGAAAGCAAAACCGACAGACAACTGACAGGGGGTGTCACATGTACATTGCAAATTTAGCTAAATATTAAAAAATATGAAATGGAAAGAATTTTGCCAATTTACCAAAAAGTTATAAAAAAAAATTAATTAATTAAATGTCACCTGTACATATTTCAAACTTGACTGTTGTACTACCCTCTTAATCCTGAGCCTCTTCCAGCTTGTGGATGATCCCATCTTTATCCCTATCGAGCAACTGGAGCAGAAGGGTGGGAAGCCGGCAGAGTTTTCCAAGGTGGTGCAGGGAATGAAGGCAGGGAAGACCGGGCATCTGACTATAGAGAGGGCTCGCAAGGGTCTGGGAAAGGTGAGATTGATTATGGTTTGTGTTAGGGAAGCTACTCCTTGTAAGTCAACTGGGAATGTGAATGGATCAGGTGGTATTAGTATAATTACTTGAGTCAAACGGTTATGCACAACTCAAACAATTCTGTGAAATTCACTCCCTGTTAGTGTCACGTTAGCAGGAAATACAATCACTTTCTGACATCACCAGAAGAGGCTAGTGGTTCAAAATCATCACATCACATTTCAAATTTGTATGCACGGTTTGCGAGTTAGATGCATTAAACATCTAATTTTACCTATAAATAAATTGTTCATAGTTTTTTTATTTTGGCATTTGTACATATAATATTAAACTTTGTGCACACACCTAAAAAGCATTTAACTAGTGCCTTGTTAATCCCTTTAAGTCCTATGCACTAAATGACTTTACTCAACTGCAGCAGTATAAGACTGTTAAATCCTGTTATATATAAGACTATTCTGTTTCTCCTTCACAACTCCATGTAATATTTAAACATCAGAAACTTGATAGTTATAACTGGTCAACAAAGACTTTGTTGCTTTGAGATTACGTTAGTTGTATAATTTAATCTGTCTGTTTTTTGCAGGACAAGTACATTGCCGCAACATATTACTATGCTGCCCTTAATGACTCCGAGTACGCCTTTGCATTCAGTTTCTCCGATACTGATAAGGTGATCAATGGTGCTGAACTGTCTCACATAACAGTAATCTCTGTTGAATTTTGCAACATTTAATTGACCCTCTAATTAATATATTCTATAAATCCAGTAAATTACATAATTTTTATTATGTTTATATTACTAGATTAATTAATACTTTAATTTTTTATCTCACATACATATGCACAGATGTACAAAAAACTGTCCACGAAAAATATTGTGCTGTAGGACATATATAATATTTATCAGATAAAATATTTCAACATATTTCTTTCCAAATAACCAGTGCCCCTTTTCAAGATCGAACTTACTAGCTTCATAATTGTTTTAGAATACACTGTCAGAATATGTAGCAATGAAAGTAGTCTGAAAAGAGCCCAGGAATCATTACTAACAACATTGTGAGATGTTAAAAGGAAGCTGTTATCCTGTTAGGTGTTCCGACGAGCTCAGGAGCCAAGTGACAAAAGCCGCTACGACAAGAGTTACTTCAACCTGTTGATCGAGTACAACTCAACCCTGGCTCGACAACAGTTGCCAGGTACCTTTGAGTACCTGCAAGTACGTGCCAATGAGAAGAAGTACCCTGGCTTACGTGTCTCGTATCTGCACTCAAGTATCTTCCTTGCTCCGAAGTGCCACTGCGATCCAAACGCGTACTTCTACGATGACGACCTGGCTCGCAAAACTCTCGATGCCCATCTGTATATCAATGGAATGGGACTGGACGTCGGGTGCGAGGGTGGGGGAAAATATCAGAAGGGCATCAGGTGGGTTTTCAAATGATTTATTTAAAATCGTACGATTGAGAACTTGTTGTTCTGTATAAAGGTCCTTCGGCAATTAGATTTTTTTTGCTCATCTCATTTCAGGCCCATTTCACAAAAGCCTGTCTGGTATCCACTATGCCATGCTGGCTTTTTTGCATAAATCTGTTATTTAATTTTTTTTTAAATTATCGAACAAACTAATCAATTAATTTTGACTAGGTCTGTTAAAAATTGTGACAATGGTGGTATAGCTCTATATACTGTACAGTGACCCGATGTAACGATCAGACAATTCTTTTGATGATTTTTATAAAAGTATACCCTCTTTTATTAAGCAGACTGTGCATATTACTCAAACTATTCACACACACACACACACACTGCACATTTTAACATCAATAAAAAACATTATGTTCTAAATCAATGGAGGTGTGAGTTTTAAGAGTGAAAATCATCTCGCCCTGGCATATATCTTCACTGAAATGCTGTTTAAGCTTCTATTAAAAAGCACTAAATTAGCTACAAATATTTTCGTGGAAATAAATATGCTACTGTCAATACTTTGGTTAGTGCCTTGTGTTAAAAAGAAACATGGATGAATTCAAATTTCACTGTAGCTCGTTTAACCATGCAGTTCAGCTATGTGTTGAGTTGTGCAAGGCTGAGTTGATGTGATCGGTGGTTGCAGGGCAGATGCCTTGATCACCCAAGCTGTTGAGAAACTCTGGCGTAGTCGGTCATTTGAAGGCGTCGATGACGTCAAGTGGACATATGTGGGCATGCGAAGTGGTCTCTTTAGGACCTACCCAGCCCACAGGTCCACCCGCACATATGACCCCACCAAGTAAGTCAACCCACACATATGACCCTACCAAGTCCACCCACACATACGACTCCACCAAGTAAGTCAACCCGCACATACGACCCCACAAAGTAAGTCAACCCGCACATATGACCCCACCAAGTAAGTCAACCCACACATACGATCTCACCAAGTAAGTCCGCCTGCACATATGACCCCACCAAGTAAGTCCACCCGCACAGTAATTTGCAAAAGAAAACAGCAGATCCTGAAAGAATATGAGCTCTTGATATTTTCCGTGGAGTTTGGCAGACATATTTTTTACTTCTTCATGAACACGACTTGACAATTTATGTATTAATTGGTTTATGATAAGCATCTCGCTCAAAGGTGTATATTTAAGCCTGATAAAAGTATGAGCTGTTCAACTGCTGTTCAACTGCACAAATTTCAGCAGATATTTTGTTAAAATTCCAGACGGTCATGGTACAAACGTGCCACATCCAACCCGTCCAAGACCTCCATCTCGACAGCCTACATGGATGCAGCCGGGGTTGGGAAGATCATCACCATCTCACAGGCTTTGTTTGAGGGAATCACCTCACGCACCACCAAGGAATGCCTCAACATCTCTGCCTCAGGACCATGGCCTGGAGGCTGTCGGTGCAACACAGACGAGGACTGTATCATTGGTAAGTTTACTGTTAAAATTAATAGTAATAATAAGTGCCTTTATATTGTGCTGTATATTTGGACAAATTCCATTAAGAGGCCCTTAAAATACGTAGCTGCTAAAATTCCTAGTAAAATATTTATATACAGTGGACTCCGCTTAACAGAATAATGGATAATAGAATCAGCTGCTTAGTAGAATCAAATATATTGGTTGTTCTGGCTCCAAGTGACTCTGTTAAGCGGAATCCACTGTAATTATAAATTAATTAGTTATCTAATAATAAATGATATAAAAGATGACTCATACATACAAATCAAGTGCATATTCATCATATGTCTCATGAAAAAGGTGGGTATTTTTAAAATTATTAAAGACAAGATATATTAATGTTACATATTGCAATCTTGTAGGGCTAACTTGTTCAAGTGTTTTTTATCTTCACATAGTACTTTCTTCAGAAACTTTGTCCACTTATATTTCCAAAACCTGAACATGGAAAACGTGTACTAGTCAACTTCCTTCAAGACATTATCAATGCCATTTACAGTTAAATCTTCTTGAACCAGGTATGGAATATTACTTGTTAGTTATATAAACCGTGAATGTAGTGACTGTTGTTGTTTGGCGTCATCGCCCCCTCATTCATTCGACGTATTCTTGATATAGGTTGTTGCTATGTGAGTCAGGCCCCGGGCGCCAACTCGGAGCACCCACGCTGTGCGACAGAGCGCGTCGAGGCGGTCACTAGTCTGGACATCTTGTACAGCCGATTCCACGAGATCACCACATCACACATGCAGGCCAGTGACCTGACCAAGTCCTGTGGTCAAAAGTACTCGTGTCCAGATGGAGAGCCTGACTGTGAGACACGGTCAGTTGAGGGGTAGTCATTATTTATTTGGGGTGGTGATCATATTATAGGGGAATGTTATTGTAGCCCCCAACCTTGGGCAGTCATTGGTTATTTTATTGCTAGGTGGTTGGCATCATCTTAGTCAATTTGCAATGTTTTTCTGGTCAAGTATGTCCAGTGAAGCATTCTGGCCCACTCTGTATGTTCTTGACGCAAACTTGTTGTATTTTTTCTGAATATTTCAACCGACCTACTCAGTGTTTGTCGGTGGACTGATGTTGCTACGAAGGATGTAAGAATACTGGACCATGAGGAGAACTGGGTTAGGAGGAAAATTAAACAAGCAGTAAACATTCATCGAACGAAACCTGCCCTGAACCGAGACATCGGCCAGGAGCTCCACCAGTCCTTCTCCAGCCTGAGTCATGTGACCTTGCTGCCTGGAGCTCCACCAGTCCTTCTCCAGCCTAAGTCATGTGACCTTGCTGCCTGGAGCTCCACCAGTCCTTCTCCAGCCTAAGTCATGTGACCTTGCTGCCAGGAGCTCCACCAGTCCTTCTCCCGCCTGAGTCATGTGACCTTGCTGCCAGGAGTTCCACCAGTCCTTCTCCCGCCTGAGTTACGTGACCTTGCTGCCAACAGTGACATCAGTCCTTCTCCAGCCTGAGCCACGTGACCTTGCTGCCAATAGTGACATCAGTCCTTCTCCAGCCTGAGCTACGTGACCTTGCTGCCAATAGTCACATCAGTCCGCCGATGAACATTGAGTGAGTGGCCGAAATATTCGGAAAGAATACAAAAATTCTTTTGAGAGGTAATTATCATGCTAAATATGTGGAGATATACTAAGACACACTGTTTTACATCAGTTTCCCCTTCCCTTTGCAGCTGCTACCTGTTTGACAACAGTGCCAAGTTGATCACTGACCCAGACTTCATCACGGCAGACAACCTGGACGAGAGCAAGTACAAGAGTGTGTCTATCGGCCGCAAGGAGGGCGAGGTCATGAAGGACCTCATCTACAAACATGGCTTCTTCCGACGCACAGAGGCCATCGACTTCCAAGGCGTCTGTAGCATATCACCTTATGCACCCAAGGTATGTTTGGTGGAGTAGTCTGGTTACTGTGCTGTCCTATGGGTGGTGAGGATACTTATATATATATATATATATATATATATATATATATATATATATATATATATATATATATATATATATATATATATATATATATATATGTTGTAATTGTGGAACAACGGCCACAAAGATGTTGCGGTAATTCTCAATGTCTGATGTTATAATAGTGGGCCAAATTAGCTGGACGTGCACACACGCTTGCAAACATTCATGCACATGTGCACACACTGTTTCAATGTCGGATTTTTACATTGAATTATTGGTGGATCATGGTATTTCAATACAACCTGACCCTTATCCAAAGGCCTAATTTTCACAATGTTTGATTTAGGATATATTTCTTAGTTGTAGACAATGGTGGAATTATGTGAAAGAATGCAATAATTGTGACTGAAGGCTTCCCGAAGAAGTTGAATTAAAGTAGAATGAATAGGTCTGCCATTGATGGAGTATACAACATGTTATGCATTCCTAATGACTAGATACCATGTAAGATCATACCTTTGTAACAATTAAAGGCATACATTGCTGTATCATTGTGGTCTTGCACTAGCTGCACATAACGGTTCTTTTTACATAATTATACAGACCATTTGTATCTATGCTCTCTGTTCCTATCCCTCTCGTTCTCCCTCTGCCCATCCTCCACCTCCCACTCTCTCTCCCCCTCCCTCTTCCCCTTTATCTCCCCCCTCTCTCCCCCTCCCCCAGATAGAAATGTCATAGAGTATTTTAAAAATTTCTCAATTCATTCACAAGCAATGCTTCATCACAGAAATATCTTTATTAAATGCAGACAAAATATAAAACAATATCTAATGTAAACTGGTATAATATGTGATGGGTATAAACGACTTGCCAGTGTGTTCACATTTGAAACATGCATTCTAGAGCAGTTGTCTGTTGCTCTTTGCCATGGAAATAATAACACATACCTCATTACCCAGTATGTGTTTTCTTTTATCTTTTTCATTGCACGTTTTATTTCTGTTTTAGGCAACTTTAAAGCAATAATAATTCAAAGTTTACCTAAAATTATCTTTAGAGTTACATGCACTTGTTGAGACGCATATGTGTCACTTGCCATCATACCAAATTACCCATACACAGTGTCACTTGCCATCATACCAAATTACCCATACACAGTGTCACTTGCCATCATACCAAATTACCCATACACAGTGTCACTTGCCATCATACCTATACACAGTGTCACTTGCCATCATACCTATATACAGTGTCACTTGCCATCATACCTATATACAGTGTCACTTGCCATCATACCCATACACAGTGTCACTTGCCATCATACCCATAAACAGTGTCACTTGCCATCATACCCACACACAGTGTCACTTGCCATCATACCCATATACAGTGTCACTTGCCATCATACCGCTACACAGTGTCATTTGCCATCATACCCACACACAGTGTCACTTGCCATCATACACATACACAGTATCACTTGCCATCATACCCATATACAGTGTCACTTGCCATCATACCCACACACAGTGTCACTTGCCATCATACCCATAAACAGTGTCACTTGCCATCATACCCACACACAGTGTCACTTGCCATCATACCCATATACAGTGTCACTTGCCATCATACCCACACACAGTGTCACTTGCCATCATACCCATATACAGTGTCATTTGCCATCATACCCACACACAGTGTCACTTGCCATCATACACATACACAGTGTCACTTGCCATCATACCCATACACAGTGTCACTTGCCATCATGCCCCTACACAGTGTCACTTGCCATCATACTCCTACACAGTGTGACATGCCATCACACTCCTACACAGTGTGACATGCCACCATACCCATACACAG
This sequence comes from Lamellibrachia columna, assembly GCA_963662155.1. Lineage (NCBI taxonomy): Eukaryota > Metazoa > Annelida > Polychaeta > Sabellida > Siboglinidae > Lamellibrachia > Lamellibrachia columna. The sequence goes on from OY759265.1 coordinate 7,832,512, forward strand.
TGTCACTTGCCATCATACCCCTACACAGTGCGACATGCCATCATACCCCTACACAGTGTCACTTGCCATCATACCCATGCACAGTGTAATTTGCCACCATACCCACACACAGTGTCACTTGCCATCATACCCGTATACAGTGTCCCATGCCATCATACCCATACACAGTGTCACTTGCCATCATACACATACCCACACACAGTGTCACTTGCCATCATGCCCCTACACAGTGTGACATGCCATCATGCCCCTACACAGTGTCACTTGCCATCATAACCCTACACAGTGTGACATGCCATCATGCCCCTACACAGTGTCATTTGCCATCATACCCATACACAGTGTTACTTGCCATCATACCCATAAACAGTGTGACATGCCATCATACCCATAAACAGTGTGACATGCCATCATACCCACACACAGTGTCACTTGCCATCATACCCCCACGCAGTATGACATGCCATCATGCCCCTACACAGTGTGACATGCCATCATGCCCCTACACAGTGTGACATGCCATCATGCCCCTACACAGTGTGACATGCCATCATGCCCCTACACAGTGTGACATGCCATCATGCCCCTACACAGTGTGACATGCCATCATGCCCCTACACAGTGTGACATGCCATCATGCCCCTACACAGTGTGACATGCCATCATGCCCCTACACAGTGTGACATGCCATCATGCCCCTACACAGTGTGACATGCCATCATGCCCCTACACAGTAATGTCCCCAGCATTCTTGGTCGGGTGCATTTTTAACTCGTTCATTGAGGCACGGATGGTCCTCGACTCGGACTCAAGTCTTCCAATTCTTGCCTGCAAGAAGACATGCACTCTGAAAGTTTCTAGCACAACCGTCTAAATAGTGTGTAATTATGTTAATGCGAAACAAAGTAATGGTTTGTGGATATATTCACATAAAAGATTTAATAAAAACTAATCATTTGCGACCTCAATCAAGATTATAACCCTAGTGGTTTTCTTAGAATTTGTTCTAAAAGTGTGAAATTCCGCTAAAAATATCCATTTAGCTGGTGGCTGACATGCTTTTTATTTTATTATTATTATTACTAAAATTTATAAAGTGCCATATATCTGAGATCAGCCGGTTCATAAGCGCGTACATACATGGAATCATAATATAATAAATATAATATTATATAGTTTAAAAATATATATATATATTAAAAATAGTGTATTCTATTAAGATTAATAAATAGAATGAATAAATTATTGTAATAAATAAATATATAAAATAATATTCATAAAAAGCATCCTCGTTCAAAGTTATTCCTCATTAAAAATACACACGCCTAAATAAAAAGGTTTTCAATATGTTCTTAAATTTACACAGTGTATCTGCCTGCCTTATGTAATCCGGCAAAGAATTCCATAATGTCAGTCCAGACACCGAGAAAGCATGTATGCCATAGCCCTCCAGTTTGTGGCGTGACACGACACCAGCAGACACAGATCTGCAGATCGAAGGTTGCGTGAAACCTTGCATCTGCACACGTTAACTCATGGGATGTATTGCGTTTCCGGTTTGGTGCTGCGATGACAATAGCATCAACCTTAATATCATTTAGCAGAAAATTGTGGTGAGTCATCCACTGCGTCACTTCTTCGATGCATCACTCGATACAATCGACTGCATCCGAAGCTTCTACATCCTGCATTCCGGTGAAGTCAAGGCATATAGATGATATTGCAGGTTATGCTTCCTGAAGATTGCTCCAAAGGCAAAGAGTAAATGGAGAACAAAATTGGGCCCAACACAGACCCTTGTGGGATGCCAGATTCAATCAATATTCTCCGGGAGTTGTGGCCGCCTACTGTCTCAGTACATGTATGACTCCAGCCATTGAAGAGTCGTGCCCTGGCTGCTTATGCTGCGCAGTTGGCTTATTGAAATCTAATGGTCAACAGTGTCAGACGTTGCACTCATATAGAACAGCACTACAAGCACACCTTTCTGTCTATGGAACAGAGACGGTCATCCTGGATGCACACCAGCGCCATCTCAGTGCTATGATATTGTCTATAAATTATACACTTTGGAAAGTATCCAGAATATTGTTATTTTCTAGCTGTACTGCCATGTGGCGCTCCAATAACTTTGGCACAAATGATAAGTTTGATATTGGCCGGTAGTTTTTCATTGAATCTGGATCTGTACACAAGTAATGTGCTGCTATGTCAGAAAGGGACTAGTTTTGTAAACAAAGGCCAAAGGTACCGTTGGATAATAAGGCCCAGTGTTTAATAAGGCCCAGTTGCTGATTTACACACTTCTACTTATCTTTTGAGAAATTTCAACTATTTTTAGCAGTTGGGTCATGTGACATCAAGAATTTTCCCATTTCCTGTTTCTAGTCACTGTTCAAACAGAAAGTCGCTTCGAGTGAACTCTTGTTATAATATTTCATTCAGGTAAGTTATGGTATTGTATCATTGTCAAATTTCGATAAATACCGGTTGTTTGCATAGAACCACTTGATTATTTCAAAAATGTTTTCATGTTAAGTTTAAATTAATTATGTGTATCAATGATCAGTAATAGCTGATTATTCGTCGTGACCCACTTTTGGCAAATAAGGCCCAGCAGCCGTTGGGTAATAAGGTCCAGCAGCCCGTCGAGTAGTAAGGCCCAGCAGCCCGTCGAGTAGTAAGGCCCAGCAGCCCGTCGAGTAGTAAGGCCCAGCAGCCCGTTGAGTAGTAAGGCCCAGCAGCCTGTCGAGTAGTAAGGCCCAGCAGCCCATGGAGTAGTAAGGCCCAGCAGCCCATTGAGTAGTAAGGCCCAGCAGCCCATTGAGTAGTAAGGCCCAGCAGCCCATTGAGTAGTAAGGCCCAGCAGCCTGTCGAGTAGTAAGGCCCAGCAGCCCGTTGAGTAGTAAGGCCCTGTTGAGTAGTAAGGCCCAGCAGCCCATGGAGTAGTAAGGCCCAGCAGCCTGTTGAGTAGTAAGGCCCAGCAGCCCGTCGAGTAGTAATGCCCAGCAGCTTGTTGAGTAGTAAGGCCCAGCAGCCCATGGAGTAGTAAGGCCCAGCAGCCCATTGAGTAGTAAGGCCCAGCAGCCCATTGAGTAGTAAGGCCCAGCAGCCCGTCGAGTAGTAAGGCCAGCAGCCCATGGAGTAGTAAGGCCCAGCAGCCCATTGAGTAGTAAGGCCCAGCAGCCCATTGAGTAGTAAGGCCCAGCAGCCCGTCAAGTAGTAAGGCCCAGCAGCCTGTTGAGTAGTAAGGCCCAGCAGCCCGTCGAGCAGTAAGGCCCAGCTCTATCAGTGGGCCTTATTAACCTTATGATATTTTCACCAATGCTGAAGGTGGGCCAATGTCTGCTGGACATGAATGACCAATGAAGTAATTCATTTTACATTACTCATGGTGCATTGATCTAATAAAGCTGTAAATTGTAGAAAATTTACCATGTCCATACATGCCGGCTAAACAACTTCTAATTTTGGGTGTTTACAGACACTAGAACAAGCTACATGAAGTTACTTATTGAACATATGAATACAAATAGATTTTCCCTTCTGCAGCCACTGATGGGCGTGTCATGCCCCCTAATAAACGAGCCAATTGGACTAAGGAGCAACTCTATAGAGCCATTGATTCCATTAGAGATGGGATGTTGTAAAGAGAGGCGCAAAGACTCAAATCCCACGGAGGACATGGAGAAGTCATTTGACGACGGGCTCTTTGAAAAGGAAGTTTGGTTGTAACACTATCCTCTGTCCAAGAAGAACTAGCTGAAAGGATCATCAGATTCAGTAAAAATCGGCCACCCAAAACTGTTGCACAGATATGTGTATAAGTATGTAACAATAAATACCATTGCTCATAAATTCAACAACATCAAGAAAAAAAATGGGACGGGATTGATGCAGAGGGTTTCTAAAGCGACACACCGAGATCAAAAATAGGAAAGTCCATGTCATGAATCCTGGAAGAGCGGCAAAACTGAACAGGTTCAACGTCAAAGATTATTTTGACAAGATCAATGTGGAAATGACCAATATGGACGAAAAGCCCTGCAGGTTGACTTTACACAACCCAAGACGTGTGCTGGCGGAATAAGGAGCCAAGAAGGTTAAGATCATTTCGTCTGAGCATGCCGATGTGACAGTAGTAGGATGTGCTGTTCCGCTCATGATACTCTTTAAGGGTATTCTGATGAAAGGTGCATTTTTGTCATGGATTGCCCCCAGGATCAGCAGTCCAAATGAACCCCAAAGGATCCATGAATACCAAGATGTTCAAGGTATGGCTGGGCTGAGGCACTTTGCAAAGTACAAGGTACAGGGAAGAGTATTACTGATCTTCGATGGTGCCAAGTGTCATCTCAGTCCAAGCATTGTGGCAGAGTCTTCTGTTTGCTTAGTCAAACAACCCACGAACTGCAACCTACGGATAAATCATGTTTTGCACCTTTTGAGACTTACTGGGCTGACAAAGTCCTGAAATATCTCAGATTGAACCCTGGCAGACAGTTCACAAAGGGTCGATTTGGATCATTATTGTCACCTGTGTGGGCAAAATGCATGACAATCACAAACATAACAAGTGGCTTCAGAGCAACAGGAATTTATCTGTTTGAGAGAGATGCAATACCAGATAAGGCATTCCTTCCGAATGAGGCAACACTTGGTCCAGTTACAGCGGAATCTCACTTGTCGCCATCTTCCAGTGAGGATGAGTCCGATGGTGAGTCCTCACTGCTTACAGCTTCCAAGTTACCCAATGTGTGGCAAAGGTCCCAGCCTTAGCATCCACATAGTGCTAGACAGCAAGAACAACTCCCTCCATCACATTATTTACAGCAGGGCTCTTCAACACCAAATAGAGCACTCCTGTCATCTCTGCAGACAGTACCTCATCTCCCTTCAGAGCAACAACCCTTGATGCGCAACAGCAACTTCCATCAAGCAATAATCATGTTGTGGTCAATCATTAGCGTGCACCACCATAACCCATTTAATCAATCTCTGGACATAGCGCTAAGATGAACACCAGCTTTTCAGAGTTGCTGCCCTCGCCACGAACAAAGGAAAAGACAGTGAAAGGACAAAGGCAGAAAAGTTTCAATTATGTGGCTTTTGAAATGGATAGTAACAACTCAAAAGCAACAAAAGAGAAAAAGGACACCCAGAAAAAATGCAAAAGGAACCTAGTTAAACCAAATGGACAGTCAACTTTTGCAAAGAAAGGAAAGATCACTGTGGACGGAAATTAATGGTACTGTCCCTATTGCAGAGAGAGAACAGGGTTGAGAGCATGCGTCAATGTCTGAAGTGCAATGTGTGTTTACATGAAGAGTGTGTTGGGTTGGATTCAAATGATGAATTTGTGTGCCCTGATTGTTCTGTTTTGAAACAATTTGCATGTATTGCATCTGTTCTGGTCAGTAAAACTATTGGACTTACATTGACTCTTAAAACAAATCTATCATAAATGCTTGTGTAACTTTTGCAACTTTCTGCTACAGGAAAGACTTCATTGATTTCATTTTTATTTGAATTTGTTTGCACAATATTGTTTTAGTGGCTGCTGTACTGGTAGCTTATTGGTTGCTGTACCGGTAGCTTATTGGTTGCTGTACCGGTAGCTTATTGGTTGCTGTACCGGTAGCTTATTGGTTGCTGTACCGGTAGCTTATTGGTTGCTATACCGGTAGCTTATTGGTTGCTGTACCGGTAGCTTATTGGTTGCTGTACTGGTAGCTTATTGGTTGCTGTACTGGTAGCTTATTGGTTGCTGTACCGGTAGCTTATTGGTTGCTGTACCGGTAGCTTATTGGTTGCTGGACTGGTATTAAGCTACAATGAACATTGAGTTTTTTTTTATGTAAATTTAATCACATATTTTTGTGTGACTATATTTGTTGTTCTGGTTTAAAACTAATTACTCTTAAATGTTTGTGTGGTTTTGCATACAGATAAGACTTAATTGATTTTTTTTTATTGAAGTTTTACACAGTATTATTTTAGTGGTTGGTGTAAATATTATATTTTTTAAAGTAAATATAATTGCTTATTCTTTGTTTCATTATATTTTTCTTGTAATTAATTAACTAAAAAACAAAATGTATAGAAAGAATAAAATTATGGGCCTTAAATACCCACACATTATTTTGTTTCTAAATATAGCTTCAGTAATGCACTCTCCTCACATTATAATCCTCACTGAGATGATCATGCTTTTCAAATACAATATTTTGACATATTTATCTTAGGTGGATCTTATTACCTGAAGGTACATAAGTTCAGTTTTGATGCATACACCATGGCCATATCTTACTGGCAAGTATGGAATTAAGTGTTTACAAATAGATTTTCATTTGGTGATTTACTACCGCACTCATGAGTTGGGTTATCTGACAGTATGGCGCAGCCCATGAAATTAAGATGCTGTGTGTTCAAAAAGGCTTTCCTAGTAAACCACTGGCGTGATATTCTTAATTTTTAGTTGCAAATGGTTATGTTTTAGTAACTCATAGGTACATATGCCTAAAACCATGACTGTTGTTTCCCTTTAAGGTGACAAACTGTTAGTAGGCATCATTCAACTAGCCAGGCATTTCAACAAGTTACACCTTACTTAGTTACTCCCTCTTTGCACCGTCAGGCACACAAGGCAGAGATTAATCAACGCCATCCATCTCTATCTTCAGCCATTCTTTCAAGCTAGGTCTTGTGTCTTAATTAAGTGGTGAAATTATAACCTGGCAATGATGAATTGTTGCATCTGTGGGGCGGTAGTTATGCACATTATTTTTGAGAATGTCACAAATTGATTTGTTTGGAGAGATTTGATGGGCATTCATACGTAGGCATTGTGCAGTTGCATCTCTGCAGAATCTGCCCGCTTCATCTCATCCTGCAGATGGGCGAGAATGTCCTCCATCTAAACACATCATGGTGGCATTTATCACGCAGCTTCAGTTTATGTTATAGTAGGCAAACAGACAGAGTATGGTCTTTATTTGGCCAGCATAGAAAATGTATACATAAATTTTTCCTTTACATGGTATAATGATTGATATTAAGATGATGTATGTTTTATGACAGTTTAATCAACAAGTGAGGATGTATGGTGTTATTTGACATAGGAGTTCAGTGGATACATAGGAGTTCAGTGGGAACATAGGAGTTCAGTGGGAACATAGGAGTTCAATGGGAACATAGGAGTTCAGTGGGAACATAGGCGTTCAGTGGGAACATAGGAGTTCAGTGTGAACATAGGAGTTCAGTGGGAACATAGGAGTTCAGTGGGAACATAGGAGTTCAGTGGGAACAGAATTAGCTGTTTAGTGGAATCAAGTATATTTGCCGGGCAGGGTTGTTCGATTTAAATCTTGATTTAAATCATTCATTTAAATCATGATTTAAATCGCTCCAAATTTTTTTTTTAAATCATTGATTTATGATTTTTTCCTTTTTTTGACTTCTGGTTTTTTAATCGTTGATTTATATGAATTTAACACAAATAATTGTTTACAAGCATCGAGATCAACAAAGTTTTGTATGTTTTTAATACAAAACACAAAGTGCGCACACTTGTGTAGCTGTATTGACACCAGATAGCCTGATAGTCAAATATTTTATGACATTATGTATGTTTGAGCTATTCCCGTTCTGAATGCAGTGAAGCCACACAAACTTGTCTTCCAGAGGAAGTATCTTTTCAACACAAAAGCCCTGAGTTAAAGTCCACTTTTAGCTTGTGCTAATTGTTACCAATTCAGTATGTTGACTCAGTTGTTTAATACTGTAACAGTTTGTATTCTGGTTAGAGACCCTTAGAGCACACAGAGCCCTGGACAGGTGCTAATCCACCTTGTAGGCAAACAATAATTAGCACTGCTACAGCCACAGACACACAGCATGCTTTTCTTTCCAAGACAGATTATGCAACTACAGGGGGTGAGGCCTTGTGGACATTGTCTAATGTCTTTATACAGTGTATAAGCCAAAATCATGTACCCTCTGTTAAGACAAGAACCCAAATCGATTTGAATATAACATGTTTGAAAGAGTTTACAAATTTAAACATCTATATAAATATCTATATACCAGATTTAAAAAAAAATAAATAAATAAAATAAATCAAATAAATCCTATTTAAATAAAAAAAATCCGATTTTTTTTTTCTTCTAAAAATCATGATTTTTTTCAACCCTGTTGCCAGGACAAAATCATTCCTTATTCCTACTGTATTAAAATGTTTTGATTAATTGAATCAGCTACTTAATAGAATAACATTGCTCTGGCCCGAAGTGATTCTATTAAGAGGAGTCCACCATACTACAAGCTTGATAACATTAAAATTAGTCAAATGGTAATTAATTTGCAGTGTTGGTTTGAGAATGATTATTAACATCAGTGGTGGTTGTTAGTTCAGTCATTGTAGCCACTGTTGACTATGCAGTAACTACCAAGAGTGACTAAACTGGCAGCACTAATTCACCACAAACATATGAGTATGGGGCAATTTTCATCAAATACACAACAATGATGATGCTTTTTGTTTGATAAATGGAGGATTATGAGACTTGTTTGTGCAAGAAAATCAAAATAAACTGTCTAGCCAGACTGAGGGTGGAAACATTGTCACTGCCTGCTTTGGAGAGGGTGCAGCCCACAAGAACAGTATTAATGACAAAGACGGGTTAAAGAATATCTTTCCATTCACTGTGGATAATGGTTTTATTACACAAGCATGAATGATCTGGCTCGCTTATTTAGACAACAGACCTTCGCATTTTGCATGTGACATAGTTTCACAAAATCTTAACCTCCAATGATGCAAGCGGTTTCACCACTGACCCTTATTTGTTTACTTCACCACTGACCCTTATTTGTTTACTTCACCACTGACCCTTATCTGTTTACTTCACCACTGACCCTTATCTGTTTACTTCACCACTGATCCTTATTTGTTTACTTCACCACTGACGCTTATTTGTTTACTTCACCATTGACCCTTATTTGTTTACTTCACCATTGACCCTTATTTGCTTACATCACCACTGACCCTTATCTGTTTACTTCACCACTGACCCTTATCTGTTTACTTCACCACTGACCCTTATCTGTTTACTTCACCACTGACCCTTATCTGTTTACTTCACCACTGACCCTCATTTGTTTACTTCACCACTGACCCTTATCTGTTTACTTCACCACTGACCCTTATCTGTTTACTTCACCACTGACCCTGATCTGTTTACTTCACCACTGACCCTCATTTGTTTACTTCACCACTGACCCTTATCTGTTTACTTCACCACTGACCGTCATTTGTTTACTTCACCACTGACCCTTATCTGTTTACTTCACCACTGACCCTTATCTGTTTACTTCACCACTGACCCTTATCTGTTTACTTCACCACTGACCCTTATCTGTTTACTTCACCACTGACCCTCATTTGTTTACTTCACCACTGACTCTTATCTGTTTACTTCACCACTGACCCTCATTTGTTTACTTCACCACTGACCCTTATCTGCTTACTTCACCACTGACCCTTATCTGTTTACTTCACCACTGACCCTTATCTGTTTACTTCACCACTGACCCTCATTTGTTTACTTCACCACTGACCCTTATCTGTTTACTTCACCACTGACCCTTATCTGTTTACTTCACCACTGACCCTCATTTGTTTACTTCACCACTGACCCTTATCTGTTTACTTCACCACTGACCCTCATCTGTTTACTTCACCACTGACCCTTATCTGTTTACTTCACCACTGACTCTGATCTGTTTACTTCACCGCTGACCCTCATTTGTTTACTTCACCACTGACCCTTATCTGTTTACTTCACTGCTGACCGTTATCTGTTTGCTTCACCGCTGATCCTTATATGTTTGCTTCACCACTGACCCTTATCTGTTTGCTTCATCACTAACCCTCATCTGTTTGCTTCCACTTCCGTCGATCTTGTTCAGTCCAGCACGTAACTTCTTGGCGAGCCCATCGAACTGGCGGAATTGACAAAATGTATGCAATTAATTTGACATATCGTTCTTTCCCATACACTGAGTGTTTACATTATTAGTTTTAAGTGAACACAAAAAATATTGAAATGCTGCAATAATACATACTGATGTCCTACACAGACAATAATACATATTGATGTCCTACACAGACAATAATACATACTGATGTCCTACACAGACAATAATACATACTGATGTCCTACACAGACAATAATACATACTGATGTCCTACACAGACAATAATACATACTGATGTCCTACACAGACAATAATACATGCTGATGTCCTACACATACAATAATACATACTGATGTCCTACACAGACAAACGCATCTTTACACAAAGTATTTATTTCTCAGAAAATGCTGGCATAATATTATACTAAAACTTCTATAGCGTCTAAATCCTCAAGAACCCAAATTCAGAGGCACAACAAACCAGAATCATTAAGAATGATAACATGAACAGGGACGTGATAACATGAACAGGGACGTGATAACATGAACAGGGACGTGATAACATGAACAGGGACGTGATAACATGAACAGGGACGTGATAACATGAACAGGGACGTGATAACATGAACAGGGACGTGATAACATGAACAGGGACGTGATAACATGAACAGGGACGTGATAACATGAACAGGGACGTGATAACATGAACAGGGACGTGATAACATGAACAGGGACGTGATAACATGAACAGGGACGTGCAGAAGTCATCAGCAGAGCGAGAGACTGCCAAGGATTTAGGGTAGAAATATAAGTGTTTTTATATTTTGAGAATTTTGCGGAAGGTAACTATGATTTCAGATTTTAAGGTGATAAGAAGTTTGTTCCAGATGTTGGGTGTGTATACATACCTAAATATGTGGCTTATGAATAACTGTTTTTATTCAGACTTATTGCAAAGTGCAAAGCTGATAAGAAGCAATATCACTGTACCAGATGTTCTATTTATCAGTATTTGTTGGTAAACATTAATGTAAATAAAAAATAATGTTAGTTATGAGATAAGTAAAAGGTAACTTACTAAGCCAATACTGTCATGCATCCTGATTCCTCCTTCACTTAGGGTGTCCTGCAACAGAGAAACATAGTTCCATTTGTTATATACCTACCCACACATTGCACCCCCATACGCAGGGTACCTCTGAGTACCCATGTGACATGTATTTAATAATGCATTTCACAATAAGTGAATTCATCTACCTATCCTGCACAGCCAATTCACTTTGTGTGTACTCACCCCCATCATAGACTATAGCCAATATTGGCTCCTCATGACGTACCAGAATTAGATGATAGACACAAATGTGCCATCCATGAAACATTATTAACTCGATGTCAGTACACACAAATTTGGAATAACAAAGGAAAACAATAAAACATTTGATATATGCCACAAATCTCATGACACGAGACGCAGAAAGAATCACGCAGGACATAGAAGCGTAAGGGAATGAATGTCAGATTCTCATTGGAGAATGTTCAAATCCTCTTGCTGCTGTTTCGAAGCTTGGAAAAATTGGTTCACTCTAGATTGCCTCAGTTTTATTGTGCAGACAACAGGTAACTTATGAAATGTATCTGTAGATGCTCACTTACCCTGTGGTCAAACTTGTGTGTCTCCTGCATAACACCAAACAAACAGTTGTTAAATTATTCCCCACATATAACAAAAAACATTAACAAATTCTAAGACAAATGTTTTGATGCAAATATTAGCAACCTACTGTTGACATTTGATAACTATACCACCATGGTCTGGCAGAGAGCAAACTAACCAATCATTATTAAAGCATTATTTTAGCTTCATTTGTTATTTGTTTAAAATTTTATTAATTGACAGATGTACTATTTCTGTACTTGCTGTGTTCGTAATGTGAGAAAACACAGTTTTCTAGCCATGTTGTGTTTCTCGTAAATATGGCATTTTACTAACCGACCCTCCCTGTATTCTTGAAATGGTTGCCAATCGCCCTTTTCGCCGTTCACTAGCTTGTGACACCTGGATCTGAAAGAGGATGATAAGATAGGAACTAGTACATCTCCAGTGGTCTCCAGTTTAAGATAAGATAAGATAGGAACTAGTATATGTCCAGTGTTCTCTAGTTTATGATAAGATAAGGAACTAGTATATCTCCAGTGTTCTCCAGTTTAAGATAAGATAGGAACTAGTACCTCTCCAATGTTCTCCAGTTTAAGATAAGATAGGAACTAGTACCTCTCCAGTGTTCTCCAGTTTAAGATAAGATAGGAACTAGTACCTCTCCAATGTTCTCCAGTTTAAGATAAGATAGGAACTAGTACCTCTCCAATGTTCTCCAGTTTAAGATAAGATAGGAACTAGTACCTCTCCAGTGTTCTCCAGTTTAAGATAAGATAGGAACTAGTACCTCTCCAATGTTCTCCAGTTTAAGATAAGATAGGAACTAGTACCTCTCCAGTGTTCTCCAGTTTAAGATAAGATAGGAACTAGTACCTCTCCAATGTTCTCCAGTTTAAGATAAGATAGGAACTAGTACCTCTCCAATGTTCTCCAGTTTAAGATAAGATAGGAACTAGTACCTCTCCAGTGTTCTCCAGTTTAAGATAAGATAGGAACTAGTACCTCTCCAATGTTCTCCAGTTTAAGATAAGATAGGAACTAGTACCTCTCCAGTGTTCTCCAGTTTAAGATAAGATAGGAACTAGTACCTCTCCAATGTTCTCCAGTTTAAGATAAGATAGGAACTAGTACCTCTCCAGTGTTCTCCAGTTTAAGATAAGATAGGAACTAGTACCTCTCCAATGTTCTCCAGTTTAAGATAAGATAGGAACTAGTACCTCTCCAGTGTTCTCCAGTTTAAGATAAGATAGGAACTAGTACCTCTCCAATGTTCTCCAGTTTAAGATAAGATAGGAACTAGTACCTCTCCAATGTTCTCCAGTTTAAGATAAGATAGGAACTAGTACCTCTCCAGTGTTCTCCAGTTTAAGATAAGATAGGAACTAGTACCTCTCCAGTGTTCTCCAGTTTAAGATAAGATAGGAACTAGTACCTCTCCAATGTTCTCCAGTTTAAGATAAGATAGGAACTAGTACCTCTCCAATGTTCTCCAGTTTAAGATAAGATAGGAACTAGTACCTCTCCAGTGTTCTCCAGTTTAAGAAACCTATCTAGTGGTAGCATTCACTACGACACGCTAGTTTGTGCAAATGTGTTGTTTAGTTTTGATGAATTCATCAGATATACTATTAAGTTATTTTCGACTGCCCCCCAGTCAAAAATCGGTGAAAGGGGCAAAAGTGGCTCCACCTATGAATATTTTGACATAGTTTTATTCACGCTTATGCAACCCATCTAACAACCAATGTCAATTCTTGCGATTTTAACAAAAGTATGCACTCATATTGCTTAAGCTATTTACAAACTACACATTTGAACATCAATGAACCTGATTCAGGGTGGACTAAATCAGTTGAGGAGGGAGCTTTCATTTATTTTATCAACTTTGTGCAACATATGCTGGATAAGTTTATTTTAATTAAAAACTTGTGATGGCAAATTTTAATGATCAACTTGGGAAGCCATGTTATAGAGTAAGAAGAACTAACTGTCATCCATGGAACTGAACCTAATTATTTAACTTGTTAGGTATAAGACTGTTAGAAGACTACTATTCTAAATAGTGACAATGTCAATGGATAGCTTGCCTATTTGTGGGCAGGTGACGGAAGGGTGTGATATGCCCAATGGGTTGTAGCACCTTGATAGTTTTCTGGTTTTCTCTGGTACAAATGGAATTACTATTTTTCTCCACTGGACAGATCTAAGAAGCAAATAGTATAGCCCTATATGATTCACCTCCCTACCCTGACATGGCTCAAAGTAACTAACCTCGCCAAGAGAAGTGAGTTTCCTCTCAGCCAGGCTGGCCCGATGCCTATGGCATTTTACTGAATCATCCATCTCTGCCACCTGAACAAGAACAGCATTTACAATAGTTTGAGTCACAGTGGCAACTCCAGTGTGATGAGTTGCCCCAATGTTGGGCACAATTGCACAGTGGTTAATGTCAGACTCAATCGAGAACGCCAGGGTTTAAATCCTCTTGCTGCAGTTTTGTTTACTCCACATTGCTTCAGTTCACTCAGTTTTGTTTACTCCACATTGCCTCAGTTCACTCAGTTTTGTTTACTCCACATTGCCTCAGTTCACTCAGTTTTGTTTACTCCACATTGCTTCAGTTCACTCAGTTTTGTTTACTCCACATTGCTTCAGTTCACTCAGTTTTGTTTTCTCCACATTGCTTCAGTTCACTCAGTTTAGTTTACTCCACATTGCTTCAGTTCACTCAGTTTTGTTTACTCCACATTGCTTCAGTTCACTCAATTTTGTTTACTCCACATTGCTTCAGTTCACTCAGTTTTTTTACTCCACATTGCTTCAGTTCACTCAGTTTTTTTACTCCACATTGCTTCAGTTTACTCAGTTTTGTTTTCTCCACATTGCTTCAGTTCACTCAATTTTGTTTACTCCACATTGCTTCAGTTCACTCAGTTTTGTTTACTCCACATTGCTTCAGTTCACTCAGTTTTGTTTACTCCACATTGCCTCAGTTCGCTCAGTTTAGTTTACTCCACATTGCTTCAGTTCACTCAGTTTTGTTTACTCCACATTGCTTCAGTTCACTCAGTTTTGTTTACTCCACATTGCTTCAGTTCACTCAGTTTTGTTTACTCCACATTGCCTCAGTTCACTCAGTTTTGTTTACTCCACATTGCCTCAGTTCACTCAGTTTTGTTTACTCCACATTGCTTCAGTTCACTCAGTTTTGTTTACTCCACATTGCTTCAGTTCACTCAGTTTTGTTTACTCTACATTGCTTCAGTTCACTCAGTTTTGTTTTCTCCACATTGCTTCAGTTCACTCAGTTTAGTTTACTCCACATTGCTTCAGTTCACTCAGTTTTGTTTACTCCACATTGCCTCAGTTCACTCAGTTTTGTTTACTCCACATTGCCTCAGTTCACTCAGTTTTGTTTACTCCACATTGCTTCAGTTCACTCAGTTTTGTTTACTCCACATTGCTTCAGTTCACTCAGTTTTGTTTACTCCACATTGCTTCAGTTCACTCAGTTTAGTTTACTCCACATTGCTTCAGTTCACTCAGTTTTGTTTACTCCACATTGCTTCAGTTCACTCAGTTTTGTTTTCTCCACATTGCTTCAGTTCACTCAGTTTAGTTTACTCCACATTGCTTCAGTTCACTCAGTTTTGTTTACTCCACATTGCTTCAGTTCACTCAGTTTTGTTTTCTCCACATTGCTTCAGTTCACTCAGTTTAGTTTACTCCACATTGCTTCAGTTCACTCAGTTTTGTTTACTCCACATTGCCTCAGTTCACTCAGTTTTGTTTACTCCACATTGCCTCAGTTCACTCAGTTTTGTTTACTCCACATTGCTTCAGTTCACTCAGTTTTGTTTACTCCACATTGCTTCAGTTCACTCAGTTTTGTTTACTCCACATTGCTTCAGTTCACTCAGTTTTGTTTACTCCACATTGCCTCCGTTCACTCAGTTTTGTTTACTCCACATTGCCTCAGTTCACTCAGTTTTGTTTACTCCACATTGCTTCAGTTCACTCAGTTTTGTTTACTCCACATTGCTTCAGTTCACTCAGTTTTGTTTACTCCACATTGCTTCAGTTCACTCAGTTTTGTTTTCTCCACATTGCTTCAGTTCACTCAGTTTAGTTTACTCCACATTGCTTCAGTTCACTCAGTTTTGTTTACTCCACATTGCTTCAGTTCACTCAATTTTGTTTACTCCACATTGCTTCAGTTCACTCAGTTTTTTTACTCCACATTGCTTCAGTTCACTCAGTTTTTTTACTCCACATTGCTTCAGTTTACTCAGTTTTGTTTTCTCCACATTGCTTCAGTTCACTCAATTTTGTTTACTCCACATTGCTTCAGTTCACTCAGTTTTGTTTACTCCACATTGCTTCAGTTCACTCAGTTTTGTTTACTCCAC
Organism: Lamellibrachia columna; assembly: GCA_963662155.1. Taxonomy (NCBI): domain Eukaryota; kingdom Metazoa; phylum Annelida; class Polychaeta; order Sabellida; family Siboglinidae; genus Lamellibrachia; species Lamellibrachia columna. The sequence continues at coordinate 7,848,555 of OY759265.1, forward strand.
ATTGCCTCAGTTCGCTCAGTTTAGTTTACTCCACATTGCTTCAGTTCACTCAGTTTTGTTTACTCCACATTGCTTCAGTTCACTCAGTTTTGTTTACTCCACATTGCTTCAGTTCACTCAGTTTTGTTTACTCCACATTGCCTCAGTTCACTCAGTTTTGTTTACTCCACATTGCCTCAGTTCACTCAGTTTTGTTTACTCCACATTGCTTCAGTTCACTCAGTTTTGTTTACTCCACATTGCTTCAGTTCACTCAGTTTTGTTTACTCCACATTGCTTCAGTTCACTCAGTTTTGTTTTCTCCACATTGCTTCAGTTCACTCAGTTTAGTTTACTCCACATTGCTTCAGTTCACTCAGTTTTGTTTACTCCACATTGCCTCAGTTCACTCAGTTTTGTTTACTCCACATTGCCTCAGTTCACTCAGTTTTGTTTACTCCACATTGCTTCAGTTCACTCAGTTTTGTTTACTCCACATTGCCTCAGTTCACTCAGTTTTGTTTACTCCACATTGCTTCAGTTCACTCAGTTTTGTTTACTCCACATTGCTTCAGTTCACTCAGTTTTGTTTACTCTACATTGCTTCAGTTCACTCAGTTTTGTTTTCTCCACATTGCTTCAGTTCACTCAGTTTAGTTTACTCCACATTGCTTCAGTTCACTCAGTTTTGTTTACTCCACATTGCCTCAGTTCACTCAGTTTTGTTTACTCCACATTGCCTCAGTTCACTCAGTTTTGTTTACTCCACATTGCTTCAGTTCACTCAGTTTTGTTTACTCCACATTGCTTCAGTTCACTCAGTTTTGTTTACTCCACATTGCTTCAGTTCACTCAGTTTAGTTTACTCCACATTGCTTCAGTTCACTCAGTTTTGTTTACTCCACATTGCTTCAGTTCACTCAGTTTTGTTTTCTCCACATTGCTTCAGTTCACTCAGTTTAGTTTACTCCACATTGCTTCAGTTCACTCAGTTTTGTTTACTCCACATTGCTTCAGTTCACTCAGTTTTGTTTTCTCCACATTGCTTCAGTTCACTCAGTTTAGTTTACTCCACATTGCTTCAGTTCACTCAGTTTTGTTTACTCCACATTGCCTCAGTTCACTCAGTTTTGTTTACTCCACATTGCCTCAGTTCACTCAGTTTTGTTTACTCCACATTGCTTCAGTTCACTCAGTTTTGTTTACTCCACATTGCTTCAGTTCACTCAGTTTTGTTTACTCCACATTGCTTCAGTTCACTCAGTTTTGTTTACTCCACATTGCCTCCGTTCACTCAGTTTTGTTTACTCCACATTGCCTCAGTTCACTCAGTTTTGTTTACTCCACATTGCTTCAGTTCACTCAGTTTTGTTTACTCCACATTGCTTCAGTTCACTCAGTTTTGTTTACTCCACATTGCTTCAGTTCACTCAGTTTTGTTTTCTCCACATTGCTTCAGTTCACTCAGTTTAGTTTACTCCACATTGCTTCAGTTCACTCAGTTTTGTTTACTCCACATTGCTTCAGTTCACTCAATTTTGTTTACTCCACATTGCTTCAGTTCACTCAGTTTTTTTACTCCACATTGCTTCAGTTCACTCAGTTTTTTTACTCCACATTGCTTCAGTTTACTCAGTTTTGTTTTCTCCACATTGCTTCAGTTCACTCAATTTTGTTTACTCCACATTGCTTCAGTTCACTCAGTTTTGTTTACTCCACATTGCTTCAGTTCACTCAGTTTTGTTTACTCCACATTGCCTCAGTTCGCTCAGTTTAGTTTACTCCACATTGCTTCAGTTCACTCAGTTTTGTTTACTCCACATTGCTTCAGTTCACTCAGTTTTGTTTACTCCACATTGCTTCAGTTCACTCAGTTTTGTTTACTCCACATTGCCTCAGTTCACTCAGTTTTGTTTACTCCACATTGCCTCAGTTCACTCAGTTTTGTTTACTCCACATTGCTTCAGTTCACTCAGTTTTGTTTACTCCACATTGCTTCAGTTCACTCAGTTTTGTTTACTCCACATTGCTTCAGTTCACTCAGTTTTGTTTTCTCCACATTGCTTCAGTTCACTCAGTTTAGTTTACTCCACATTGCTTCAGTTCACTCAGTTTTGTTTACTCCACATTGCCTCAGTTCACTCAGTTTTGTTTACTCCACATTGCCTCAGTTCACTCAGTTTTGTTTACTCCACATTGCTTCAGTTCACTCAGTTTTGTTTACTCCACATTGCTTCAGTTCACTCAGTTTAGTTTACTCCACATTGCTTCAGTTCACTCAGTTTTGTTTACTCCACATTGCTTCAGTTCACTCAGTTTTGTTTTCTCCACATTGCTTCAGTTCACTCAGTTTAGTTTACTCCACATTGCTTCAGTTCACTCAGTTTTGTTTACTCCACATTGCTTCAGTTCACTCAGTTTTGTTTTCTCCACATTGCTTCAGTTCACTCAGTTTTGTTTTCTCCACATTGCTTCAGTTCACTCAGTTTTGTTTACTCCACATTGCTTCAGTTCACTCAGTTTTGTTTACTCCACATTGCTTCAGTTCACTCAGTTTTGTTTTCTCCACATTGCTTCAGTTCACTCAGTTTTGTTTTCTCCACATTGCTTCAGTTCACTCAGTTTTGTTTACTCCACATTGCTTCAGTTCACTCAGTTTTGTTTACTCCACATTGCTTCAGTTCACTCAGTTTTGTTTACTCCACGTTGCCTCCGTTCACTCAGCTGTTTAAGTGAGTTCCAGGTTATAAGACAGTGGTGGATATATGTGAATAAACACATGACCAAATAGGAGCGCAACCCCCTTTTCCAGAAGTGACACCATGCGCAAAACATCTAGATTTTCAGGAATGAATGCGTGCTAAATGCATTGGATGGCAACACTGCTGCTGGCGCCACCTTGCAGACTCTTCAGATAGTTCACAGTGCATATGCGCTGTCATCCACAAGATGCATGCCATATTGCTATCATTAGCAGTGCTTTTCGCTAGTTGTTGCTAGGACTGTATTTATTTATATTATCACTCATTCGCTGTTGGGAAATCAAGTGAATTAGAATTTCCTGTGGCACATCCTGCAAAGTCTATCTAGCCCCCTCAATGAATTGAGTGGTGGCCAGCTGCCATTTGTCTGGAAGTAGAAAGACCACGAATGAACGAGTTGTATTGTGTGTTCTTGCCATGTGTCGATCGAACGTTGGTCAGTTTGGTAGATGTTGCCTGGGGTGGAGTTGCACAATTGTGACATTCATGCAGTTTGTGGTCTGCCCACATCCAATGGCTTGCATCACTTTTGAGAAACTAATAGACGTGCACCCAAACCTTCGCACTCATGCACTATTGGGAACTATATGGTAGACTTCATGCAGTAATTGCAGTGTGGCTAAATGCTTCCCAGAGAAGTCAAGTTGGTGCTGGAAGGAACAGGAAAATTAAAAGCACTGAGTGTTCATAAGGATTGGATACCACGCTATATAAGAACCTCTTTATAATAGCTGTATCACTTTTTTTTACATCGTTTTGCCTCTCAAAACACTGAGATTCTGTCTTCGAATATTTAACCCAAATCTATCAGCCTTTAATTGGTGGGCTAACATCACAGTGAGCATACCACATGATGAAGGGATCTCCTGGCTGATGTCTCGTTTCAAGGCTGGTTTCACTCTGTGGAACTTTATTGCTTCTTTGATGTGCATTCCAAGCAACCAGAATGTCAATCCATTCAAGAAGCTGTATCATTGTTATCATAATTGGTCATCGAACAGTCATCACTGTATGTGAAGCATTAAGACCATATATCGTAATGACACTGACCCTGACTTTCATGTTATACAGTTCGTCGTCCTTCTCGTGGTATGCGTGCTCCAACTTCTTCAGTTTCTGTTCGAGCGCTTCAAATTCTTCATGCATATTCTCCTGCAGGCCAACATGTGCAACATTTTATTTTACATATACAATCAAGAAATTTTGCACAGAGCCCAATTTATTCTAACCATTTCCCCTGCTTTTTCAACTCTGCAGAGCATGCAATATCAGGCAAAGTAACTAATGCTCTGAACAGAAACCTTTGTCTGGTCTAGCTTTGTTGACAGCACGTTGTGATGACATTGATAATATGTGATGGGGACAGGTGTAGCAAGTGAACACTGGTGATTAACTAAATCAGTTGGATTGATGGGATATTGCCAAACTTTTGAAGACATCTCATTATTAAATTGATGATAGAAACCTATCTTTTTAATCCTGCCTATCCTCCTTTGCTTCTTGGCATGTCCATCCATCTATTGATTACATTTTGTATTGTACATGATCATGAGAATGCCTAATCCTTTGGTTTTCCGAGGATATTGGCGCCAAAGAAGTCATTTTATTATTATTATTATTATTATAAAAAGTTGCATAACTTGCATCAAGTTATCGGCATGTAAGCTGATTCCGTATTCTGTTACATTCATATTAAAAAGTAAGTTTGTTACCTGTCAGAATACTTGTTGTGCTGAACGGAACTTTCGGGACCTTCCTGGTCCCTTCATCAGCATTAGAATGCACTGGTGAAGGGACCATGAAAGTCCTGAAAGTTCGGTTGAGCACAAGTATTTTGACATAGATAACAAACTTTCTTTTCAATTTGCATCATGTTCTAAGACTTAATTTATAATGTGAATATAAAATGTGTGTATCCTACGTTTTGTTGACATAGAAAGTTAATTGTTTATTTAATTGGATAAGTTAATTTAATTTAACTGCAGAGTTTGTGACATTAATTTAGCTGGAAAGTGTCTGTGTTAATTTAATTTAATTGATTAACTTTTCAAGTCCACTACCCCTTGTCCAGTAGCGACAGTGTACAATGTGTTGAGTTGCCCACCTTAGCAGTCGTTAGTCTGTGTTCAGCTGCATATGCTCGTCTCGACTCTTCCTTCATTCGTTTCTCCAGATCTTTCTCCTACAACACCAAAAATCATGTCCCATACAAGCATCAAACAATTTACAGTGGCCTATGGCATCACACAAATATCTTTGCACCACATTCAAAGAGCTTTATAAACCACTGTTTTACTGTTAAAGTCAAATTTGACTAAGTTTTGAATGAGACTGTATTAGCTCCAAAATGCAATGACTTTGTATTCATTGTCAAAGAACTAGTAATTTAATGAATGAGAAAATCATCATCTATATAATGAAAGATCATTTATAGTTTATACAGCAGCAGTTTCTTTTGATCAAATCTCCCTTCGTCTATGCTGAGTAACATTTGATAACTGTCCTTATGTGAGAATTGGCTAATAGTATGCTCATAACTAATTTTTTAATATCAAGTATTAAAATATATTTATATTAATTGGAAGACACTGAAATCTATTTGTGTAGAGAGATAAATTACAGTATCACATGATAAAAAGGACTGGCTACTGTCTGCTTCTATCAACCACAATGGCTGACCTTCTGAAGCAATGCTGCAATGGTTTCTTCTTTGTCAGTCAGCATCTTCTGAAGAGAATCGACCTTTTCTTCAAGTTTGTGGAGGTCTGCACTAGCCACCGTCTGCAACATGTCGTGCATGCATCTCTTGCAGTGTGTGTTTTTTTAGTAGAGTAAGTGAGCATGTTAATGAATCTTCATATAGAAGTGATATATTGTTGCAGTTCCTTACAGTTAAAGCAGGTGTGGTTCTGACACAGTGGACTGTTGGAATAAGGATAGCTATTTTGTTCCTATTCTAGTTAATCATGTAGGATATTTTACTTGCATATTGTAGAAGTTTCAAATGTAGGATATTTTACTTGCATATTGTATAAGTTTCAAAGATGACTACTTAAATTAACAGCCCATGGTATCGGGGATAGCATAACTGACTGGATAGAACAATGGCTGACTGACAGAAGACAACGAGTTGCAGTAGATGGAGAGGTTTCAAATTGGAAATCGGTTTTGAGTGGGGTATCTCAAGGATCAGTATTAGGACCTATATTATTCTTAATATATATCAATGACTTGGATGACAGTATAACAAGTAACGTACTGAAATTTGCAGATGACACAAAACTGTTTAGAAAGGTTAATACTGATGGTGATAAACAACATTTACAAAACGATCTAGACAGATTAGTGAAATGGTCTGAGAAATGGCAGATGTTGTTAAATTTTGGGAAATGTAAATGCCTACATACAGGACATGGGAACTTGAATGTAAACTGTAAAATGGGAGATACTGTTCTGGGTACTACTGTAAAAGAAAAGGACTTAGGAGTTACAATAAGAGCTGATATGAAAGTTTCAGAGCAGTGTGGTATTGCAGCTTCAAAGAGTAATCAAATTCTTGGATTGATTAGAAGAAACATAACGTACAAGGGAAAAAAGTTAATTTTACCTCTTTATAAAGCAATAGACCTCATTTAGAATACTGTATATAAGCATGGAGACCATATCGTAAGAAGGATATAGATACGCTTGAACGCATACAAAGGAGAGCAACTAAAATGATTCCAGAACTGAGAGACCTTAATTCTGAAGAATGCCTGAAGGAATGTGGTTTAACAACTCTAGAGACAAGGAGGTTAAGAGGAGATCAGATTGAAGTTTTTAAGATATTGAATGGGTATGAAAATATTGATAGAAATATGTTTTTCTCACTCAAGAAGGATAGCAGAACTAGAGGACATGAGGTAAAATTAGTAAAGGATCAATGTAGATTGGACATCAGGAAGCACTCGTTCTCACAGAGGACAATAAATGAATGGAACAAATTGTCTACAGATTGTGTAACTGCTAGCAGCGTGAATATGTTTAAAAACAAGGTTGACACATATCTCAGGAGGGCGGGTTATAAGTAGATGAACATTGTTGGACTCTCGATAAGCCAATGGCTTCCTTGTCCACTTGCCATCTGGGCCTTTGGCTTGGATGGCAAATCTTGTTAAATCTTGTTAAAGTGCATCTTGTATGGTTTTGCAAAATTCTTTTTCTTCACATGCAATACTGTATTAGGTGATATTGACAAGCACCAGTCCAAGGGTTGGCATGTAACGAAGTAAAAGTACTTTGTTACAATACTTGAGTAGTTATTTCAAGTAATTGGCATGTAACGAAGTAGAATTTTGACTAAATACTTTTACTTGTAACGAAGTAGCTTTATCTAAAGTAACGCGACTTTTTACTCCGTTACTTTTATTTACGTCGCAATATATTTTCGTAAAAAATTATTTGCGAAACCGCTGCTGCCGATGGCGCTCCACTGTCAACGACATTTCAAAAACTGTTCATAGTTGCCAGGCCAAAAGCTATTAATATCGTTCAATCGCATGCCAGTTCGCGATCATATTTGCATGCATACCTCTCTTCGGGAAATCGACGCAACCACTGTTTTATATATACGTCAGTGAACGAAGTCTGCCAAATATTGGCATAGGTCAGGTCAAGGCCATTAACATGAAATGTCACTCCCAGCATACAACGCTTGAATGCCATCTCAAACCACGTTGCAAATGTCTCCGTTGCATCATATAAACTATTAATCAGTAAGTTTTCAATATGTATTATAAATATTAAAATTTGCAATTTTGAAAATTTATTGATAATCCCCATACACTGACACAATTCTGATATTCGTTAGCGAACGTGCATCATGGATCGAGAACGAGAACAAATTTTCGCCCATTGGTATTATCAGCAATGGCCTTACTGGCTTACATCAGCATTAAACAACATTTTACTTTCACGAATAAAATTCATATTGAGATGTTTAATAAATTCATAATAATGATTACTCTACAGAACTAAACAGTAAAGAATTGATACTCTGCCATTTGGCAGCATCTTTTCCCAGCAATGGCTTGTTCAAGCTGACCCATACATAATATCAAGGACTTTTAATTGCAATTAGCAACAGCATTCCTCTGTTGCACTGGTCTGCCTTCTGGTCAATTCTAGCCCCAGCTGGTACCAGGTAACCAACACAGCTAGCTGCTAAAACTTGTTGTTTCAATGTTTGTGTGAGCTGATAAGACATGTCTGGGAAGACATGAGAAGGTGGGTGTTCACAAGCCAGATGGCTTCATCAGCTAGGCATCAAATGTCTTTGTTAATTTTACTATGGGCATTGCTAAGTTGTATTACATCTGACCAGTTTCCCTGAGAGGCTACTACTAGTACTGGACTGACCCTCTACCTACTCAGATACAATCACACCTGCGTATACATATCCTGTTGTACAATCTAGCTCCTCCCATACCCCAGTGGAACAGGTCAATAAAAAGACAGATTGTGCCTCATCATTAATTAAGTTCTGTATTTAACTGAAATTATTTGGTGTTGTGAGCTCTCATTAAAGATACTGTAATTTTCCAAGCATCCAAGTGAGCGCCGTGTTCAATGGTGGCAGACCGATTGACCAGCTAAGGCTGTCTGGGAGCACATTGGTATAGGCAGAGTGGTTGCAAAACAGTTGTCAGATGCAAGTTGTGTAATTTATATAATATTAATCATGATTTTGTTGTTATTTCTAAGTGTTGTACTTTTACTTCTATTTTTACTTCAAGTACTTTTGAAAAGTAGTTTTACTTTTTACTGAAGTACTTTTTTAACAATGTAATTTTACTTTTACTTTTTACAGTCAACCCTGCCCCTGTCATTATTTCTCTGCCACTATTTCTCTCCACCTCTTTCCCTCCTCTCCTCCCTCTCCTCTTTCTCTCCACCTCTTTCTCTTTCCCTCACATTCTCCTTCTTTCTCTCCCTCTCCTTCTCTTCCCCCCTTTTTATCTCCCTCTCCTCCCTCCTCTTTCTCTCCCTCTCTTCACCCTCTCCCATCCCTCTCTCCTCCCTCTATCCTCCATTTATCCTCTTTCTCTCCCTCTCTCCCTCTCCCTTCTTTCTCTGCCTATCTCCTCTTTCTCTCCCTCTCCTTCTCTCTCCCCTTTATCTCCCTCTCTCCTTCTCTCCTTCACTTCTCCCTCTCCTCTTTCTATCCCTCTCTCCAAATCTCCCCCCTCTTTCTCTCCCTCTCCTCTTTCTCTACATCACTCCACCATCTCTCCTCCCTCTCTCTCCCTCTCTCTCCCCATCTCTCCACCATCTCTCCTCAATCTCTCACATTTCTCCCCCTCTCTTCTCTCTACTCCCTCTTTTCTCCCTCTCCCTCACCCTCTCCTCCATCTATCCTCCCTTCTTTCTTCTCCCTCTCTTCCCTCTCCATTTATCTCCTCTCTCTTTCGTCCCTTTCTCCTCCCTCTCCATTTATCTCCTCTCTCTTTCGTATCTTTCTCCTCCCTCTCTCCTACTTCTCCCCTCTCTTCTCTCTCCTCCCTCTCTCCATCCTCTTTCCTCCCTTCTTTCTCCCCCTTTCTCCCTCTCCCATCCCTCCTCACTCTGTTTTCCTCTATCCTTCATATTTCCTCTTTCTTTCCCTCGCTCCTCCCTATCTCTCCCCTCTCTTACCCTATCTCCACCATGTCTGTTCCCTCTCCTTCCTCCCTCCTCACTGCTCCCTCTCTTCTCCCTCTCCTCTCTCTCTCTTCTACCTCTGCACCATCTCCCCTCCCTCTCTCATCTCTCGCTGTGCCCTCTTTATCTCCCTGTCTCCTCCATATCTCCTCTTTCTCTCCATCTCTCCTCTATCTCTTTACAATCTCTCCACAATCTCTCCCCGCCCTTTCTCCTCCCTCTCCCCTACCTCTCCACCATCTCTCCCTATCTTCTCCCTCTGTGCACCACCTCTTATCCCTCTCTCCTCAATCTCTCCACAATCTTTCCACTCCATCCTCCCCACCTCCATCTCCTCTCACTTTCTCCTCCCTCTCTCCTACCTCTCCCCTTCCTCTCTGCCTTTCTCCTCTTTCTCTCCCTCTCCTTCTCTTCCCCCCTTTTTATCTCCCTCTCCTCCCTCCTCTTTCTCTCCCTCTCTTCACCCTCTCCCATCCCTCTCTCCTCCCTCTATCCTCCATTTATCCTCTTTCTCTCCCTCTCTCCCTCTCCCTTCTTTCTCTGCCTATCTCCTCTTTCTCTCCCTCTCCTTCTCTCTCCCCTTTATCTCCCTCTCTCCTTCTCTCCTTCACTTCTCCCTCTCCTCTTTCTATCCCTCTCTCCAAATCTCCCCCCTCTTTCTCTCCCTCTCCTCTTTCTCTACATCACTCCACCATCTCTCCTCCCTCTCTCTCCCTCTCTCTCCCCATCTCTCCACCATCTCTCCTCAATCTCTCACATTTCTCCCCCTCTCTTCTCTCTACTCCCTCTTTTCTCCCTCTCCCTCACCCTCTCCTCCATCTATCCTCCCTTCTTTCTTCTCCCTCTCTTCCCTCTCCATTTATCTCCTCTCTCTTTCGTCCCTTTCTCCTCCCTCTCCATTTATCTCCTCTCTCTTTCGTATCTTTCTCCTCCCTCTCTCCTACTTCTCCCCTCTCTTCTCTCTCCTCCCTCTCTCCATCCTCTTTCCTCCCTTCTTTCTCCCCCTTTCTCCCTCTCCCATCCCTCCTCACTCTGTTTTCCTCTATCCTTCATATTTCCTCTTTCTTTCCCTCGCTCCTCCCTATCTCTCCCCTCTCTTACCCTATCTCCACCATGTCTGTTCCCTCTCCTTCCTCCCTCCTCACTGCTCCCTCTCTTCTCCCTCTCCTCTCTCTCTCTTCTACCTCTGCACCATCTCCCCTCCCTCTCTCATCTCTCGCTGTGCCCTCTTTATCTCCCTGTCTCCTCCATATCTCCTCTTTCTCTCCATCTCTCCTCTATCTCTTTACAATCTCTCCACAATCTCTCCCCGCCCTTTCTCCTCCCTCTCCCCTACCTCTCCACCATCTCTCCCTATCTTCTCCCTCTGTGCACCACCTCTTATCCCTCTCTCCTCAATCTCTCCACAATCTTTCCACTCCATCCTCCCCACCTCCATCTCCTCTCACTTTCTCCTCCCTCTCTCCTACCTCTCCCCTTCCTCTCTGCCTTTCTCCTCTTTCTCTCCCTCTCCTTCTCTCCCCCTTTATCTCCCTCTCTCCTTCTCTTCTCCCTCTCCTCTTTCTATCCCTATCTCCAAATTTCCCCCTCTTTCTCTCCCTCTCTCCTCTCCTCTTTCTCTCCATTTCTCCACAATCTCTCCTCTCTCTCTCTCCCTCTCTCTCCCTCTCTCCCCATCTCTCTACCATCTCTCCTCCCTCTCCTCAATCTCTCACTATTTCTCCCCCTCTCTTCTCTCTACTCCCTCTCTTCTCCCTCTCCCTCACCCTCTCCTCCCTCTATCCTCCCTTCTTTCTTCTCCCTCTCTTCCCTCTCCCTTTATCTCCTTCTCTCTCTTTCATCCCTTTCTCCTCCCTCTCGCCTACCTCCCCCTCTCCTCTCTCTCCTCCCTCTCTACATCCTCTTTCCTCCCTTCTTTCTCCCCCTCTCTCCCTCTCCCCTCCCTCCTCACTCTATTTTCCTCTCTCCTTCATATTTCCTCTTTCTTTCCCTTCCTCCTTCCTATTTCTCCCCTCTCTTACCCTCTCTCCACCATGTCTGTTCTCTCTCCTTCCTCCCTCCTCTCTGCTCCCTCAATCTCTCCACAATCTCTCCCTCCCTTTTTTCCCCCTCACTCCTCCCTTTCCCCTCCCTCTCCACCATCTCTCCTCCCTATGTTCTCCCTCTGTGCACCATCTATCATCCCTCTCTCCTCAATCTCTCCACAATCTCTCCCCTCCATCCTCCCCACCTCCATCTCCTCTCTCTCTTTCTCCTCCCTCTCTTACCTCTCCCCTTCCTCACCACAATCTCTTCTCCCTATCTTCTCCCTCTCTCCACCATCTCTCCTCTCTCTCCCCTTCCTCTTTCCTCCCTCTCTCCTCACTCTTCATCTTCCTCTCTCCATATTTCTTCTTTCTCTCCCTCGTTCCTCCCTCTCTCCACCATCTCTGTCCCCTCTCATCCATCTCTTCTCCCTCTCTCCACCATCTCTCTTCCCTCCTCCAACTATGTCTCATTATCAACCAAAGGCATCAAATCCAGCAAGCATCTCTACCCACGTGTCCATCATAGCCATGAATAAAACAACAAGAGAAAATGTCTCTTATAAAGCACCCAAGTAGTTGAAAACTATGAATGACTAAGGCAATGATACTAACCAATGCACCATTCGGATTGCAGTAGATAAAGCAAAATGTTGTTGGTGCAGAAACCTTCTACCCTGTAGCAACAGACTGACATCAGTGGTTGAAACAATGCCCTTTCAACCACTGTTTGACCATTTTACAACCCATTTTGTCAACCGAGTTGTCAGATATGCACTGAATTTAGCATTTGACCTGTGCTCTCTATGTGATTATAATTACACCCCGCCCCATACCTGTTGTATCACCCTTGCCCAATGGTGTTCTCCAAACCACAGACCCACCTTGGATCCAGTCAACTTGTGCTCCATCACCCTCCACCCCACCCACTGTGTGCCCCAGACCACAGACCCACCTTGGACCCACTCAACTTGTACTCCATCACCCTCCCCCCACCCAGTGTGTGCTCCAGACCACAGACCCACCTTGGAACCAGTCAACTTGTGCTCCATCACCCTCCCCCCACCCAGTGTGTGCCCCAGACCACAGACCCACCTTGGACCCACTCAACTTGTACTCCATCACCCTCCCCCCACCCACTGTGTGCCCCAGACCACAGACCCACCTTGGACCCACTCAACTTGTACTCCATCACCCTCCCCCCACCCAGTGTGTGCTCCAGACCACAGACCCACCTTGGAACCAGTCAACTTGTGCTCCATCACCCTCCCCCCACCCAGTGTGTGCCCCAGACCACAGACCCACCTTGGACCCACTCAACTTGTACTCCATCACCCTCCCCCCACCCAGTGTGTGCCCCAGACCACAGACCCACCTTGGACCCACTCAACTTGTGCTCCATCACCCCCCCCGCCCAGTGTGTGCCCCAGACCACAGACCCACCTTGGACCCACTCAACTTGTACTTCATCACCCTCCCCCCACCCAGTGTGTGCTCCAGACCACAGACCCACCTTGGACCCAGTCAACTTGTGCTCCATCACCCTCCCCCCACCCAGTGTGTGCCCCAGACCACAGACCCACCTTGGACCCCCTCAACTTGTACTCCATCACCCTCTCCCACCCAGTGTGTGCCCCAGACCACAGACCCACCTTGGACCCACTCAACTTGTGCTCCATCGCCCCCCCCCCGCCCAGTGTGTGCCCCAGACCACAGACCCACCTTGGACCCAGTCAAATTGTACTTCATCACCCTCCCCCCGCCCAGTGTGTGCCCCAGACCACAGACCCACCTTGGACCCACTCAACTTGTACTTCATCACCCTCCCCCCACCCAGTGTGTGCTCCAGACCACAGACCCACCTTGGACCCAGTCAACTTGTGCCCCATCACCCTCCCCCCACCCAGTGTGTGCCCCAGACCACAGACCCACCTTGGACCCACTCAACTTTCATCCCTTTCTCCTCCCTCTCGCCTACCTCCCCCTCTCCTCTCTCTCCTCCCTCTCTCCATCCTCTTTCCTCCCTTCTTTCTCCCCCTCTCTCCGTCTCCCCTCCCTCCTCACTCTATTTTCCTCTCTCCTTCATATTTCCTCTTTCTTTCCCTTGCTCCTTCCTATTTCTCCCCTCTCTTACCCTCTCTCCACAATGTCTGTTCTCTCTCCTTCCTCCCTCCTCTCTGCTCCCTCAATCTCTCCACAATCTCTCCCCTCCCTTTCTCCTCCCTCTCCTCCCTTTCCCCTCCCTCTCCACCATCTCTCTTCCCTATCTTCTCCCTCTGTGCACCATCTATAATCCCTCTCCTCAATCTCTCCACAATCTCTCCCCTCCATCCTCCCCACCTCCATCTCCTCTCTCTTTCTCCTCCCTCTCTCTTACCTCTCCCCTTCCTCACCACAATCTCTCCTCCCTATCTTCTCCTTCTCTCCACCATCTCTCCTCTCTCTCCCCTTCCTCTTTCCTCCCTCTCTCCTCACTCTTCATCTTCCTCTCTCCATATTTCTTCTTTCTCTCCCTCGTTCCTCCCTCTCTCCACCATCTCTGTCCCCTCTCATCCGTCTCTTCTCCCTCTCTCCACCATCTCTCTTCCCTCCTATGGACCCACCTATGTCTCATTATCAACCAAAGGCATCAAATCCAGCAAGCATCTCTACCCACGTGTCCATCATAGCCATGAATAAAACAACGAGAGAAAATGTCTCTTATAAAGCACCCAAGGAGTTGAAAACTATGAATGACTAAGGCAATGATACTAACCAATGCACCATTCGGATTGCAGTAGATAAAACAAAATGTTGTTGGTGCAGAAACCTTCTACCCTGTAGCAACAGACTGACATCAGTGGTTGAAACAATGCCCTTTCAACCACTGTTTGACCATTTTACAACCCATTTTGTCAACCGAGTTGTCAGATATGCACTGAATTTAGCATTTGACCTGTGCTCTCTATGTGATTATAATTACACCCCGCCCCATACCTGTTGTATCACCCTTGCCCAATGGTGTTCTCCAGACCACAGACCCACCTTGGATCCAGTCAACTTGTGCTCCATCACCCTCCACCCCACCCACTGTGTGCCCCAGACCACAGACCCACCTTGGAACCAGTTAACTTGTGCTCCATCAGCATTCCCCCACCCACTGTGTGCCCCAGACCACAGACCCACCTTGGAACCAGTTAACTTATGCTCCATCACCCTCCACCCCCACCCAGTGTGTGCCCCAGACCACAGACCCACCTTGGACCCACTCAACTTGTACTCCATCACCCTCCCCCACCCAGTGTGTGCTCCAGACCACAGACCCACCTTGGAACCAGTCAACTTGTGCTCCATCACCCTCCCCCCACCCAGTGTGTGCCCCAGACCACAGACCCACCTTGGACCCACTCAACTTGTACTCCATCACCCTCCCCCCACCCAGTGTGTGCCCCAGACCACAGACCCACCTTGGACCCACTCAACTTGTGCTCCCCCACCCCCCACCCAGTGTGTGCCCCAGACCACAGACCCACCTTGGACCCACTCAACTTGTACTTCATCACCCTCCCCCACCCAGTGTGTGCTCCAGACCACAGACCCACCTTGGACCCAGTCAACTTGTGCTCCATCACCCTCCCCCACCCAGTGTGTGCCCCAGACCACAGACCCACCTTGGACCCAGTCAAATTGTACTTCATCACCCTCCCCCCCGCCCAGTGTGTGCCCTAGACCACAGGCCCACCTTGGATCCAGTAAACTTGTGCTCCATCACTTCCTTGTGCTTTTGCTCATTCTTTAACTTAGTTTCCAGGTCTGTTTCCTGCAACCACAATTCCACCTGTCTACTACCTATTCTGTATAACCATAATGCACCATCTAAACAAGCAATACGGTGGAACCTTGTTAATCCAGATGTTAATGTTACTGCGTGCCCTCTAGTTCTACTACCCACATTCTTTATAACCATAATGCACCAACTATGTTACTAAGCAAGCAATACGGTGGAACCTTGTTAATCCAGATGCTGATAATCCAGAAACCTCTGCATCTGGACATAATTTCACGGGAACATAATTTCCAAATGCTAATATACCCCGTTAATTATATGATTTGTTTATCTGGAGTATGATTAATTAATCCGAAAAAAAACTTTTTAATCCAGACACATTCACCAAGGACCAAGCCTAAGGTGTCCTGATTAGCAAAGTTCTACTGTAGACAATAGTAGTGAATTTGATGTGTACCTTTGCTCTTGCCTGAAAGGCATCTCTGTCTCGCTGCTTCAGCTGATTGTTTAGCTTCTCAATCTTCTCTTCCAGCTGTTCAATTCTCACAGCCATGTAGTTCTACAAAGTCATTTTTACCCTTGGTCATTCTCACAGCCATGTACAATTGCCCCTCGTTATTATGCGGATTCGGATATAACGCAGTCAGTCGTGGACCCCGATTTTCTGCCGCCAGGGGAAAATGCCAAATGGGCCTGCTTAAACCTACTTAGAATTGCTTTGACAATTATCAAGAAACATTAGGCAAACAATGTGAATGAACGAGTATCAACGTGTTGTTTGTTTTGCGCTGCCACCGACATCAATCGCTGTCACTGGCTACGCTTCGACAGGTTGTAACGAGGCTGGACTGTAGTTCTACAAAGTAATTGTTACCCATGGTCATTCTCACAGCCGTGTAGTTCTACAGTCATTGTTACCCTGGTCATACAGTGGGGAGGATGTGTGTTGTGATATTGTGGTCAGTTTATTGGTGATTATGTTGGTGTTATTGCAGTTATAGTTTACAGTGTAATCAATTACAACAAATTATGATTAGAATCATAATGGAACCCTATCATCTATATTGTAAAGTAGTTTGTGACTCTTTCTGTCTGTTTGTCCATCTTTGTGTATACGTTCCTTCATATCTCCGTTAGTTTCGCATGTATGGGGATGGTTCGTACATTAAAAAAAATACCCCCAGGGTTAAGGATATTATGAAGGTTCATGTGTGGATGTTTGACATAGATAATAGCATGACAACAAGTTTGTTGTTACATACAATTGTTAGCAGTGCTGTGCATTTTTTTCTACAATTGTTCCTGGTTATGTGATCCACGTCAAACGTCCACATACATTCCTTAATGCAGTATGAACACATCATGAAACCGCAGTTGTACATGATTTTGGGGACATGAAGTTGCCATTGCCGTTAGCATTGCACTACCAGAACCTGACTCGGTAGTGCAAACTCGAGCAGTGGCTGCCTTTTTTTCTGTGTAACCCCGGGTAACTCGGCTAGTGTGAAATTAAAACTCTTGATCATTACAATGACGTGTACTTTAACTGCTACCAGTTGTGAGCAGACATTGATCAGTTGAATTGGTTCCTCACAAATACGCACGTTCATTCCACTGAGTTTGCGCTCCGCACCTTGATGGCGTTTCAGTTCGTCTTGGTAAGCTGTTTCCAGATCTATTTCCTGCAGTGGGATAAGTGGCAGCTGAAGCTGTCGCATCATGAATATATAATTTAATCAATCAGGTCTCATGTCTTTGAATAAGAATAAGAGGTAAACACTAAAAATAGCAAATTAACTAGTAGTCTCAATTAACATTTGCACTCTTACTTTCTATCCAATAGAGACATTTCAAAATTTGTTTTGTTATTTCTGCAACCTCAAAATTTTTATTGATAAAAACATAAAACAAAAATACTGTATGGAAGGCTTTGTTGTTTGCTACAGAAGCTCTATATACTCAATACACATATCCTAATTATTTAACATATATGACATCCAACAAGCCAAACAAGCAATCTAATTTAGGTTAAAATGTTGTCTTCCAAAATATAATTCAAAGGTGTAGAAATATCGAGACATTCATATAATCCTGTTTATGCTGTAGTATTTTAGCACGTCAGTTCCTAGTGGAATCCACAGCAAGTTTCTGAAAAATCCAACAGATATAAAATGTCCAAAAAAATAATAGCATGGATTGTCACTAGGCAGGAAAACATTAGCAATGACCGAAATGTACACATATTTGTTACATTAAATTTTTTACTGTTTTAAGATGTTATTGGCACATTCCTTGCCCATGTGTTTACATACTGTGCTTGTTAGCCTATCACATAACCTCCGTTTTTTGCAACACTTGAACTGCAGCATTAGCCAAATAACAACTAATATTATTAACCATCCCACAACTGGTTAGGTGCCATACCTTCATTCGTGCCTTCTGGTTTATTCCTTCGGCATTGGTCAGTGCCTTTTGTAATTTGTTGACTTTTTCCCTGTGTTGTTTAATCTCCAGCTCTAGATGGTTCTGGTGAACATGTAGCACAAACATGTAGCACAAACATGTAGCACAAACATGTTGCACAAACATGTTGCACAAACATGTTGCAAAAACATGTTGCACAAACATGTTGCACAAACATGTTGCACAAACATGTTGCACAAACATGTTGCACAAACATGTAGCACAAACATGTAGCACAAACATGTAGCACAAACATGTAGCACAAACATGTAGCACAAACATGTAGCACAAACATGTAGCACAAACATGTAGCACAAACATGTAGCACAAACATGTAGCACAAACATGTAGCACAAACATGTAGCACAAACATGTAGCACAAACATGTAGCACAAACATGTAGCACAAACATGTAGCACAAACATGTAGCACAAACATGTAGCACAAACATGTAGCACAAACATGTAGCACAAACATGTAGCACAAACATGTAGCACACATTGGCAACATTATAGCTCAACCAACATGTTCTGTGTCCATCATGTTTAACGTAACTCACAACTGACAGATCTATGATGTTGGTAACAGACTCTTAATACATTTCGCAGTGATTTTGTCTCCTACTTATAAAGTAGATTTTCCCAAAATTAGATTTCTCCTGGTTAATACATCCTGTGTAAAGCATTTTCAATGAAGCACTTGATTATAGAATGTCTGTGAACAATAAGAAAATAAAATGAGTAAAAAGCATGTTTACATTATCAAAACCAGTCCTAAACTATTGCAAGAGGAGGAGGCTAAATCAGACTATTTAGGGCAGTTATTTGTAACTCCAGAAATGGTAGCTAAGAAAATAAAGGCAACGAAGGACAATAAATCACCTGCACTAGAATTGAATTCCTTCAAAACTAACTACTAATGGAAACAGTAGAACAAATAATTAGTATACCACTTGCAAGAGTGTTCAACTTGTCATTAAAAGAGGGAGTGGTTCCTTTTGAATGGAAAGAAGCAAACATCATGGCATATTATTTAAAAAGGATTCGAGAAATAAGTCAGATAATTACAGACGAGAGTTTAACATCAGTGATTTGTAAATTATTAGAAAGAGTAACTAAAGACCATAAGGTGGACTTGTTAGGCATAAATGAGTAAATCCATCTCAACATGGATACCTAAAAGCGAGGTCATGTTTAACAAATATGTTATGTTTTTGGAAGAAATACTAAGTGAATAGACGAGGGATCACCAGTACATATTATATACTTAGATTTTCAGAAAGCTTTTGACAAAGTGCCACGTCAAAGATTACTACTTAAATTAAAAGCCAGTGGTATTGGGGATGGCATAACTGACTGGATAGAACAATGGCTGACTGAAGACAATGGGGAGGTTTCAAACTGGAAATCAGTTTTGAATGGGGTACCACAAGGATCAGTATTAGGACCTTTATTGTTCTTAATATATATGTCAATGACTTGGATGATAATATAACAAGCAATGTACTGATATTTGTGGTATAAAGCAATAGTTAGGCCTCATTTAGAGTTCAGTATACAAGCTTGGAAACCATATGATATAGGATGTAGATATGCTTAAAAGAATACAGAGGAGATCAACTAAAATGATTCCAGAACTGAGAGACCTTTGTTATGAAGACCAACTGAAAGAATGTGGTGTGACAACCCTTGAGACATAACGGTTAAGAGGAGATCAAATTGAAGTTTTTCAGATATTGAATGGGTATGAAAATATTGATAGGAATATTTTTTTCTCACTTTTAAGAAAGATAATAGCACTAGAGGACATGAGGTAACATTAGTAAAGGATCAGTGTAGGTTGGATATCAGGAAGTACTCATTCTCACGGAGGACAATAAATGAATGGAACAAATTATCTACAGATTGTGTTACTGCTAGCAGTGTGAATATGTTTAAAAACAAGGTTGACATATATCTGAAGAGAGCAGATTACACAGATTAAAAATGTGGACTCAATATAAGCCAATGGCTTCCTTGTCCACTTGCCATCTGGGTCTTTGCCTTGGATGGTAATCTTGTTAAATCTTTTTAAAGATTATTGTTTATGACAGGGAGACTCCATGAATATGATTAGTATCGATCAATGTTCTATTGTGTAGATCTATGCTAGACAGACTTAATGCCTGTTAAGGTGATTACTGTTATGGCAGTTTTTCCTATCAGGGCAAACTAGTTGGCATGACAAAATTATATATACATGCATACATGCATTAGGTCATACACACAAGCATACACGCACGCATGAATGCACACATGCACACTCACATGTATACATGTGCCACTGAATTTATTGGCACATCGACAAATCTTTACAGCATTTATCACGTTATACGCTGACAAACTTAGTAAGATTACATTTGTTGACACACTGAGGTTGTGTATTCCAGTATAGGAATCACTTACAATTTGCACCAGCATTTTCTTCTCTGTTCCCTCCGCACGTCGTAGAGCATCCCTGTTATCACTCTCAGTCGTTATTTCCTGGTCAATCAACAAAACATGGTAATAATAATAATATAACTTCTGTAGTGCCTAAATCCCCAGGGACCCGAGCTCAGAGACTCAGCCACCCACAGTCGTTAAACATGATATCAGGAATGCAGAACAGTTGTCACATCAGAGTGAGGAGCCGCTGAGGATTTAGATGGAAATGTAATTTTGAAAAAAATATTTCTTGAAATTTTTGTAGAAGGTATAGCTAGTTTCAGAAGATTTTAAAGTGATGCAATACCATGAAATTCCAAGAAAAATTATACAGTGTCCTAGCTTTAAAACAGTATATATCACCCCTCCTAAGCTCACTGTATTGTGGACGTTGTCCATTATTTTTGTATGGTAACTTCCCAACCTTTTCCTTCCTCAACTTCAGTTCTCTCTCCATGTCGTGTAGTGACTGCAGCAGACTGTCCATCTCTGTCTGCAGCTTCCTGTAGTCACCCAGCAGCTACGACACCGCACAACACAGACCACAAACCAGTTATGTGACACACCTGCCATTACCCCCAATAAAAGTCCCGAGATATTTGTTATGATATTACTTTATGTACATTGTTAGAGTAATTGTATATTGAGAAAGTTAGTAGAGTTAATATTGTTTTTTGTTCTACATCATCAGAGCTTTTTAAAGTGTTGGCAATGGACACTGCTGATTGCTTACATGTTGCCAACAATTCAAAATTACTCGCCATGTTGGATTGAAATTGAGAGTGTCACATTTGGGGTATTTTGCTTTCATGTGTTTCGCATGCACCAGTGGTGAGTTTAATGTGCTGTGAAGGATTGGAGAAATCTTACGGAAGATGTTCTGTGTTGATTACATATCAACTGTGCTGAGTATATACCAACCCAGTGTAGCCCAATATATTTTACAACAAATTACATTGAAACACACAGACACACGCACGCACGCATGCACGCACGCACGCACTCATGCAAGCATGCATGCACGCACGCACTCACACACACACACAACACAGTCAGATTTACACATATACGCAACACATATTTATCTACAAACTCATGAGATTGTTGCTTACATTCAATGAATTTAGTTTCTTCTGTGCTGCACTTGCTCGTCTTGTTTCCTCCCGTACGATTGCTTCCATCTCTGACTCCTGCATGCATGAATGCACACAGTCACACAGGAGTGCACACATATGCAGTGTAATTAAGGAAACCTAACTGTTGATGTCCTGTACAATAAAACCCCACCCCTTGCTGCAATCAGTTCTTTATAATTACTTCACTGGTTAAAAAGCAATCTATAGGTCTGTCTGTTTTGGCAAGGGAGTTAACATATCAGCAGTGTTATGATGTGTACATAATTGGAAATAAAATATGCAAAAAACATAGCTTCCTCTACATCATTATGTTTAGCTTAGCATTAGAAGCTTCAACATTGCAACCCAATCACTGGACATAATGTAATTTTGTGCAATGTATATAGACCAAGAATGGTAACAAGATGACATTGTATTAACTTGTTGACAATATCCAGATTAGTGTGTTGTTTTGGAGAAATGCTGCAAAAGCAACATTACTGACAATCTTGTTTTGCTTTAGGTTCAAGGATACACTTCAACTAACAAAACAGTAACCCCAGAAGGGACATTGACGTCATGCTTAAAATGGAAAAAAAGTGTAAAGGGGTGCCGGAAAAGAAACAGCAAGTCGTTTTACCTTCAACTTCCTCTGTCGTATTTCTTGTTCTCCCTGCACAACCTGCATCTGCAGATTGGCAATCTTCTCCTCCATCTTGTACTAGAAACACAAGTCAACTTTGTATACAGGGATCAGTGTGACTCAATCATACATATGCAACCCTACACATATTAGTATTCCTTCCATCCCAACCTACAACCATACACTGGTCAGTATCTAGATCATGTGGCTTCAGGTGGCATTGTGACTGGCTTCAAAGGCTTTTGCAACTAGGATTCCAAAATTTCAGAACTTGTGCCATATTATTTTACCAGTGACTGGTGCATATTAACTGCTCATGCTAAATTAGTTTTTATATTGTAGCATTACTAAACAGATTGTACACATGAAAGTGGGCCTGTTAATACCTACATTAACTTGGGACAGTCGCTTCTCAGCTGCCTGGTTAATTTTTAATTCTTCCCTCAGTTTTCTCTCGATGTCACTCTCCTGCACAACCATATAGACCAGTAAAAACTGACAGTCACGCAGCAAATAAATATCATAACTTTATAGTTGTAGCTTTGCTGAAATAATTTATTAATTGGCACTAAACAGTCATGTGATGTAGTAGAGTAAAACTGATTATTCTGGGTATTTTTAATATACTCATGATCTGACCTATCAGATATAATAACTAATATAAATAAAGTAGTCATAAAACTGGTGTTTTAACAACAGCTCTAAATAATTGTGATTGTTATTTCGACATGATTTTTTTATACATTAAGTAACATTTGCAACTACCATTTACAGTCAGAGAGCAGTCAAACGAAGTAGCGTAACGTAAATTGTATGATTTCGGTGACATGCAACTCCAGAACACAAACTAATAGTGCAACATTGCATATGATTTCTTGATACCATAAAATAACCTAACACATATATCACATAAAGAAAACACACACTTGGTAATTCAATACCATGAAATGTACTTGTATGAATGTGCATGTATTCATGGGGTTGTCGGCAACATGCAAAAAAGCACAATTTGGAATTGTATATGTGATCATTCTGGAATTGTTACAGTTACCTATGGAAAACCATATATTATTTAATCCTCATGATGTCTTCTATCTAATGGAGTTTACACGCTTGCACGCACGCACGCACGCATGCACGCACGCACGCACGCACGCACACATGCACACACAAACTTGTATAATATATTTATTTCACATATTACATTTACAACCACAAAAACGGCTGGCGACAACAGTTTATCGAAAGCGTCTCGTTCTTTCAAGCCTTGCGCATATGTGACTGCAAGTAGAATTTTCTTGGTATAGATTATCTCAGTATCACTGAGAGAAAATGTAGCCATTTTGTCCATGCACAACATAGCACATACGCAACACAAGTATTTTTTTAATTTTATTACCACCATCACGATATGTACAGTGCATATACAATCAATATTATCTACTGATGAATAATTTTATGTTTAAAAGCAAAATTGACAATTTTCGGATAAGGCTGGAGCACATACTCTACATATATACAAATAGCTCCCTTGTCCACTTGCCCTCTGGAATGTGTTACTTTGGATGGCAATCTTGTTAGAACATGTTAAATGTTTATAACATCATACAAGCAAGCACTTCATGTCTGTGATAACAGTTACCTTAAATTTCTTCTCGAATGTCTGCCTGTCTTTCCTGCCCAAAGACTTCTCCAGTTCACTCATCTTCCGCTCCATGTGATAGTCAACAGTCTAACAGAGACGTTACATGTCACTCATATGGTCATTTGACAACGTGGCAAACAAACATACAGGAGCAATTAAAAAGGTACAAAATCTGATCTTTTTTATTGTAAATTCACGTCATATAATATAAGCTACACCTATTGTAACATCATAACTGCCCAAATGTGTTTTAATGATGCACATTTTTAATATGTTAATTTGACCATTACATGTTTATGAATATCGACCAGCATAAAATACAATGTAAACATGATATTGACCACTCAGCATAAAATACAGTGTAAACATGATATTGCCAACTCAGCATAAAACACAATGTAAATATGATATTCGATTTGAATCATTCAAATTAAACAGATAACGGTCAAATTATATATAAAAAAAAGTGTGGTTCATTAAAACACATTTGGGTGGTCAAACACATTTCAGTGGTCAAACACATTTGGGTGGTCACATTTGGGTAGTCAAATACATTTGGGTGGTCAAACACATTTCGGTGGTCAAACACATTTGGGTGGTTATAAACATTTGGATGGTCAGACACATTTCGGTGATCAAAGATGTTAGAATAGGTATATGCACTTTGTACTATATGTACACTATGATAACAATGATCATCTTTTGATCAGGATTTGTACCTTTAAAGTTATTGAACAAAACTATTAATACATATCCAAGAATATTATGATTACTGTGTAAAATACCAATATGCAATACTCTATATATTAAAATATAAATATGAATAAAATTCATAATAACATTGAAGCTAGTCAATAAAGAAAATGCATCATATTAAAAATTACTAAGAAGGAGATTATAACACTTAGATATAGGCATGGAATACTTAATAATAGCAAAAGTAGTTATTTATAAGCTTATGACGTATTTAAAACAACAAATAAATATATTATTTATCAAAATAAAGAAAGGCCAGAAAACTAATATATGTGTGCATATATGTGTGCATGCATCACATCTATGAAATGATGGAAACGTGAAACATTAACCAGCTAGTTTCTTATTTTCTATAACGGACACATGTCCACCCAATCCTCTGCCATCCACATTACAGATGTTTTATATCTAGATTATAAATTATTGAAATGCTTTGCCTGTAGCTTACATGAACGCTCCGACTTGAACTGGATCGTCTCTCAGGAATTGGCTGTTCAAAGAGAAACAGATGCAACATTAAGTTACTTTCTGTTAGATTTGGATTCTGAAGACAAAGCACAATTGATATAAAATAGCTCAGTAACAATCTGTAGAAACTACAGGTACAGATTTTATGTGCTTGTCATTGTGCATCAGGAGTCAAACACAGTGAAGAAGTGATTGTGTGCAGTGTGCTCAGTAAGTATGTCGTGTACCTTGTACAGATTTATGTACTCATCTAACACTCCACCTTGCTGCAATGTACTCAGTCAACACGCTGCCTTACTACATAGTATTCAGTCAACACATTGCCTTGTTGCAGAGCATTCTGTCAGTAAACAGCCTGGTCACAGAGTACTCAGTCAACACACTGCCTTACTACACAGTATTTAGTCCACACACTGCTTTGTCACAGAGTACTCAGTTAACACACTGCCTTGTCACAGAGTACTCAGTTAACACATTGCCTTGTCACAGAGTACTCAGTTGACACATTGCCTTGTCACAGAGTGTTCAGCCCCATCGCATTGCTTTGCCTCACTTGAATACTCACTTTTAATACTCTGTTAATTGTGACCAGAGAGTCAGCCTGAAACCAGGTTAAGACAGTTACACACTGGCAACTCACACTTGCAACAGACACATATAAACACACAACGTACACATCGCACACACTTGTACATAGGCACCCACCACGCATCCAATAAATATACATAACACAAATACCAACACACGCACGCACGCACGCACGCACGCACGCACGCACGCCCGCACGCCCGCACGCACGCACGCACACACACACACACTACATATTATTTCTTATGCAGTGATGTAGAAATTTACTATACTTGTCACATCTTGTAGGACAATATTAAGTTAATTTTCTTGATACCAGTTTCTGCTGACTACAGAGCTTACAGCATGCAGTGTCAATAATAAATATAACATTTACTCCTGATAAACTACTACTATTTCTGCACTCTAAACAAAACCATATTTCAATGAAATAACTTAACTCACACTCTTGTTAACTGTGGATCTTCTTTTGGAGGTATACGACACCCTCCTCGGCATGCTAGATCTCGATGGTATGAATATGGAATTCCTTGAAATTGGCTTGAACTCACGGCTGTCTGCTTTGGTATTTATCTCGATTTCTTCAGATATTGTTTCTCCGAAATATTTTATGTTTTCAGGTATTTCTTCCATTTCTTTCAAGGTTTCCATTTCTGCAAAAGTACATCAAAGAAATCACCATTAGGTCTCATTATGCAAGTATTCTGTGATGTAATTTAGTGAAGGATTGATTAATTTGAGGCAAGATATCGCAATCATCGGAATTACGTAGTGGAAGGAGTAAACATAACGTTGTGTTGCATTAACTTAATTTAACTATGAACATTAATTTAACTTGTGGTGTGTTACCACGGTGAGTAGGGATTGACGAGATCCCGACGTCGCATGCTCCTTCTGAGCGTCGTACGAACCCAGAGAGCTTAGGAGCAACCCGGAAACGACACGTTTTTAGCAAACCCCACCCCGCGCCTGGTTCACTGACAATTGTTCCGACACACAGGCGAGAGAGGGTTCGCACAATTCACTCTGTCTCAATCGTGCAAACTTTCAACTCGTTTGTTAGCAGAATTGTCACTCTCACTAAGATACATATATCATCAGTGGCATATCTAGGATATCACAAAGGGTAAGCCTAGTCACCCGTTATAATTGGGTTTACCATGCTACCATGTAGTGGCACAACAGGTTAGATACGAACCCTTTGATTGAAATAAAAAATTTAATCAAAGGGGGCTTGGCCCAACCCCAACCCCCCCCCCAATACGCACAATATATACGCAACTGTCAATCATTAGTTGTGTACAGAAAATTATTATTCCAGTTAATCTGCATAATCATTGCATGTATTGGCTAAACCAATGTTTGTCGTACTTAATAAGGACACATGCGGCATGTTTAAACAAAATTGGACATCGATCGTGTTGTGCATGGCGTCCATATATTAACTAATTAGTATTATATTCTAGGGATCGAGTACACAAATGGCTGGACTGTTATATTCCGGTAAAAGTTGTCTTACGGGAATTCTGGCGTTAACATTTGTTCACCAGCAGTTCGTTTTATATGTGCGTGCGTGCGTGCGTGCGTGCGTGCGTGCGTGCGTGCGTGCGTACTTACATACATATTAGAAGGCTAACTAAATTAATGCGATGATATAAAATGTGTGGCGACTGCGAAACGACGACGAATATACGGGATATGTCGTTATTGGTGCATCAATTTGCTGACCAAACTTCAACAACTAAATATGATGGTGGCAGGTGCGTACCTGTTGTATTTGTCCAAACCGGGGAGTGTTATTTAGTTCGGAGTGGACGTTCGTATGGTCCCGTATGGCGCCGTTTACTTGAGAATCACGTAGCACCGTGCGCTACGTCATCGCAATACGTGATCTCTGACGAACTGTCGCGTCACCCTACGTAGTAATGAGCCGAACGCGAAACGTTGTAGAAACATTTAGATCGACTTGGGGGAAACAGTTTCATAGAGTTATGCATCGAACTAGAATTTGTTGAAATAATCAGTTTTGTAAAAAAAATGAAGTTGTTGGCGTAAATGCACGTGATACTGTTGAATAAATGCCACAAGTGTCTTGGTGCAATTTCCGAAGCTCTTAACTTTGAAATGTGACTGTGCGGCCGTAGGTGTCCCATGTATCTTGAAAACGTGGCGAAAGTGAGTTTTGTCACTTGTCACAGCAGTAGGCGGCAACATGGCGCCCACGATGGCGAAAACACGATTCCAAAGTAATTAGATCATGTTTCCATCCATATTTGTGAAAATTAATACCTTGAAGTTGATGTGTTTGCCTTCTTTGAGGGGGATGGGCGAAATTAGTTTATTCCCGCAGCCAGATTAGCAGATGGTCTATGCGTATTTACATAATCAACGTACGTAGAAACTGTACTGTAGAAAGTGTTATGTAACTTTTATATACTTGACCTTTACTATTTGTTGGGGCGCGGTAGCGTAGTGGTTAGAACAGCGGGCTCTCAATCGACCGTTTCGAAGCTTTGGCAATTTCGTTCATCCCACGTTGCCACAGTTCACTCAGCTGTATAAATGAGTACCTGGCTACAGACAGAGGTGGATATCTGAACGAATTCGCGCAGTAATTGCAGCGTGGCTGAATGCTTCCAAGAGAAGTCGAGATGGCGTTGGAATGAACAGGTATGCCAGGGGGTGAAGTGTAAAGCGCTTTGAGAGGTCCTACGGACTGGATACCGCGCTATATAAGAACGTATCTTTTATATGGATATAGACAAACATCGACATTTAAACGGTGTCGTTGTTGATGGCAGGTGACACTCGAGGGCATCCCTGCGAACCCCGAGGAACTAGACAACTACTACAAGAACAAGGGGCCGATTCCAAAGTTCAACAACGAGTTTGGCTGCATCACTGACGTGGTTGGCTACGTCGTCAACGAAACTGCTCTTGGTATGAACTACTCAGTGACATTCTTATATCCGAGAAGGCATAGTAATTCATTACACAGTGGCAATTGTTTGTCCCTTCGTTGGCCGAATGCTGGTAGTAAAGGGTTATTCTAGCCGTGACGTTGTTTCATATCAACATTAGCATATTTTTGAGTCTCCTTGACCTTTCCATTTATGTTAATTATTCCATTTTGTGCAGTTATGGTCAAATAAATATGTCTGTCTGTCTGCCTGACCATTGTATACGTGTCCATACTGCATATTTCAGTTAGTTTATATACATTTATATTGAATAATCGCTTTGCTATTAAAACTATTTGAATGCTAACTGCTATGTTATGCTATGTATTACGGTTGTCGGTTGAATCCAGTAAACACACGATTTCAAATCCACAAAATCCGAAAGTCTTAAAAATGTTCTGTGGCAGTATAATCGTAATCGAGATCTAATAGAACCCAACGCTATGTGTGACGCGCGTTGTCAATCATATGCTGTCTCGGAACCTGTAATGTTGGCCCTCCGTCGTCGTCGTCGTCGTCGTCGTCGTCGTCGTCGTCGTCGTCGTCGTCGTCGTCGTCGTCGTCGTCGTCGTCGTCGTCGTCGTCGTCGTCGTCGTCGTCGTCGTCGTCGTCGTCGTCGTCGTCGTCGTCGTCGTCACATGCCGCTGTCGGTGTTTCAGGTCCGAGCGGCATGATCACGGGTAACGTGTCCGGTCCGTGTATGTCCGGCTTCTACTACGTGACGGCCCTGCCGCGCACCAACCTCTTCCTAATGGTCATCGAGAACTGGAAGCAATACAAGAACTCGTTCTTCTACAACTTCAACTGCAAGATTGCACAGAGGCAAGTTTGTGTTCGTAGTGATGACGGAGATGTTGGTGATTATAGTAGAAGCGATGATAATGACGACGACGATTTTCACAGTGACGACGACGTTGATGATGATTATCATAATGGCAACGTTGACAGTTATAATTGCGGCGATGACGACGTGGATAACGGCTTCCACGATGGTGGCAGTAATGCTGATGATACTTGTAGAAGTGTCACAGACGCACGGGTGGGTGGGGCATGAAGGAAGAATGGAAGTGAACGAGCGACCAACAATGTGTGTAGTCAAGGGTTTTTGTTTGTGTACATGCATCCTATGAACTCACAATCAGAAAATACGAACTTCGAAAACGTGTTTAAGTTGATGACTTTACTTTACCGCTGTGCTAATAATACAAATATCTGTATTCGTTCTAAAATGTGTACACAACAATTAAAATAATATGTCCATTGGTTTACTTTCTACGTAACACAGACCAATAAGTGCAACTCATCTTTGTCTAAAAAAGATGTTCTTTATACATTCTCTATCCCAAGCAATAATATGTCCTTTGTGAATGCTACCTTGTTTAATAGTTTCTCATCCAGCTCTCGTCGAAAGTGGTTTTGAAGAAGATCATAACATAGTTAGTGTTTCTTATTATAATAGAAGGTTGTGGCATCCAGTTAGAATTGTGTCAACATATATGTATTTTTGACAAGTACGATCTATTAACCCGAAAAGCTAGATGAGCGAGCTTCTTCAACAAGTCATTGCTTGTTAGGCAACTATGCATCTTGCTGTTTCCTGACACCCGTTCTACCTGTTTCACGTACTGACCGTGCGGCACGTCCTCTTGTAGCATTGTCAATTCGGGCGCCTACCGCATCATCAACGGCACGTGTGCACACACGAGCGCCAGCACGTCGAACCTGGCCGAGGAGGGCAAGTGTCCACAGCTGCGCGACATCAACGTCCCCTGCACCTACACGACGGCCTGCTTCAACCGGGCCTCGCATCTCCTTCTGCTACTGCTCACGGTGGCGCAATGCTGGCTCGTCTCCTACTAGGCCGAGGCTCTCTATCATGTCATATTGCCTCGTATTTGCAGATGAACTACATCGTCTTTGTCTTTCCTGCTGCTACTGTGGCTATCCCATGTCCCGGCCCTTAGACGGCAGAAGAAATACTCCACTCCTTTTCTCTTTCTGCTGGCTTCCGGTGGTATTACCCTATCTAGTCCCGTTGCTGATTGAAGAGCTGTTCTACTGTTCATTTCGTCCCTACTCATTGTGTTATCTGCATATCTTGAGCCACGATTCTTCACAGTTCCACATAGCTCGGGGATTACGTGCGCCTAGTCGTTTTATATTGTGCAGTACTCGTTTAATATTGTACTACACGCAGAAACAGGAAGTCACGGCAAATGTTGTAACTAGGATACGGTAAAACAGGTTATGTTCATGCCCTGTAACTTTAACCGAAAACAAACAGTTGGATATGGGAGGCAGACGATCGTGTGCAGTGAGCCTAAGATTGACACATTATTTATGTCTGCGTTAATTGTACTTTGCGTCGTTTTGAAACATTTGTTTGTGTTGATCAATAATGTCCTGAGCACAAAGATAATGATTGTTGTGAATGATTCGAGCAAAAACAAGGAGTCTAACTTTTTGCTAAATAGGTTAACAATAGCAATGAATTTGTGGTATCAAGATAAATCTATTACATGTCGGAGACACGTTTATTCGGGCCTACCGTTTAGTCAGTATTTATACATACACTAGTCAGCGTTTGCATATATTATATGTTGTTTTATCAGAATGTCAAACGTATTCGTTATTGTTATAATGTATTGATCTAATTTTTTAGTATTTACATGTGCTGTATTCAGTGTTTACATGTCTTCTATTTAGCATTTACATACCTCTGTGTCAGAAGTGACATGTTGAAATGTCTCTACAGTTTCAGTCGTGTTATACATGTGTACATATGTTATACATGTAACTATGTGCATAAAATAATGTCCGATAAAGAAACGGGGATGGGTCTTGGGTCGTATTGTTATTGCTACTGTCTCATTGCTAGTGTTTGTTTTACTAGCATAAGAAACGCATCACCACCTGACAGACACGTATTTCAAGTATAACAAACTTGATTTTAGGTGACTCACTAATTTTCAACTTTGATATTGCTTTTAATAATTGCCAAAGTTTGATTATTTTCTTCACATATTTAGAACTGTAATATATCTGCGTGCGTGCGTGCGTGTGGTGTGGTGTATATATGTGTGTATATATATGTATATATAAATATATATATACACCATACGCTCGCACGTGATATATATATATACATAATATATACACACCACATATCAGACCTTGCGCCGATGTACTCGGTACTCGAGTACATTTTTGAAGTGCTCGTATTCATGGAAATTAAGGGTCATGTACTCGTACTCATGCTCAGTGTACTCAGATTTTATGAATACATGTGTGTACTTTTTTTAATATGATGCTGTGATAATTATTCATGATTTTGTTTTAAATACAGTAGTAGTATTTGTATTTTTTAGTTAACAAAATATACATTTTTTTATTAAATACTTCCATAAAGTATCTGAAATTTTCGAATATATTATTTCTGATCCATATAAAAACAATTAACTAAAGGCTTTACTAAAGGCAGCATCGTTTCCAATTCAGAAACCCATAGTTAGCCTTAAGCAAACAGTTATGATGGTAACCAGTTCGGGCTATAATCCTTGTGTTTGTTTAATTAAGCCAAGAAGTCCACAATGAAGGGGCCATTCATCAGTTAGCCTTGAAATGCCTTTGTTGCTCCTACAAGGGACAGTGTGAAGAACTAGCCTATTTCTATGGTGACCTAAGTCACAAAGCACAAGTAGTCTTTATTAAAATTAGCACACAACCCCTTTGTTCCAGCTTGGACAAACCTTCTCACTAGTAGACTCACTACATTTATTACATAGGTAATTATGTTAATTGTTAACAATCTGGTGCCAGTAAAACTACATCTAGTGTCTGAGAGAGCAGATATAAGAGAGGTGGTTTAGTGCCTCAGACCTCTTGCTAATTGCTTTATTTTATAACTTGCTTAACACTAAGCAGATTTAGCAATTACCCACTCATTACAGAAATACTGGTTTATTGGCTTGGTTTTTCTGAGATAAGTAATGATTGGTCTAAGTGAGTGTACATGTGCCGAGTATGTCGGTGACTCAAAGGTGGGTTAATCAGACTGCCCCTAAATATATATATATATATATCATGCCACATGTCTGATCAACTGTTTTTGCATAATAAATTTGTCCTGAATTATATAAATTAATTAACAAGTTTATTTAAAAAATATGATATTATTAATAATTTACTATAACATACAATATGTACTCATAGTCATGTAAATGTACTCGTACTCATATATCACCAATGTACTCGTAATATGTATATATATATATATATACTGATCCAGTTTAATTAAGTTATTTCTTCACTAATAAAACTTAAACATTCGTTACAGCTTGTATCCCAAAATATCGTCCAAATGGGCTTCCCTTTTTATCTTACCGACCTGGTCGTTCCAACGCAGTCTTTGCTTCTCTGTGAAATGCCCAGTCATGCAAATGGCGTTCCTGGTCACCTTGTTCGAACGTACAACGTTGTGCCACATCCTAGCTTTGTCACATATACTCAGGATACGTCGTTAGATAAGTAATAGACCTTCACGAAACAAGAACACCCTCGCTCCGTCGGCAAGGATCTTCACATAGCTCCTCCACTTTCTACTAAATGATCCACTGCCGGAACAATATAGGAGGGCCTGTGCCTACTATGTTCACAAACAATTTACATCCATGTTCTTTTTATTAAGGTGCTAAAAGAGTACAAGCATAGTCGACTAGACGATGAGTGTCGATGATGGTAGCAAAAAACACAATGTGTTGATAACCGTGAAACGTTTTCCCTGGTGATGTTATCATATCAAAACATTAAAAAAGTATTATAGTGCATTTTGGCACAGCCGCAATGACCGGCGCGCAATAAAACTGGATGACGTGGGTAAGACTAAATTAACTATACCTGTGTCATTTTCGTCAGACTGAAGAGCAGACTGAAGTAGTTGGGAAACTAATAATACAATATCTTCTTTCTTACCAACTGCAATGTTAGTAATTTATGCACAGTTAGTGGTATCGCAATGTTGCTGTATGCACGTTGTGATAATATGTTAAAATATGGGTTTTAATGCGCCGTGCCGTTACGTATATTCCTGGTGTACGCCCTCGTGAAATCTGCCAGGTTTTGGTAGAAGAGGGAGGTTGGAGCAAAACAATCGTTTTAGAATTTGTTCCTATATTTCCAGCGTAGGCTACGTAGTTTAATGTGGTACAACACTGGAAATACACAGATGCACACCCGCTAAATATAATTGTCAAAACTGGTAATCAGACCGGGCACGCTAAATTAGTTGTGGACCACGGTATAAATTTATGAGGCGGAATCACTGGACCTTGACCGGGTCGTGTTGACATGACCCTGTCGCATGTGACGGTTTGAGGACGACGCGTGAACGTGAGTCAATCCTAATGTTTATATATTCTTCGGACTTTATCGAAGGTCTTACAATTTTTTTGTCACAACTTGGCACGCTTAGAAGTGCTACATCGGCGGAGCTGTTCGGACATCTGCCCGGGTTGCAAGAAAGTTCTAGGTAGGCCTGTCTTCCTGCTGGTCAGTAGGCCTAAACTCCGGCCAAGCGGCCATGCAAGTTATTGTTGACTGATTGACGCGGCCTGTCAACTCGGGAGGTGGTGAATAGGAGAATTTAGGTTGAGCAGCCTTTTCTCTGCGAAAGAATTATGACGGTTAATCATGTTGCAGGATACCTGCAATACGTACGAGCGTGGAATGTACGGACGTCTGGGGGTTCTACACTTGGAAACTTACACCTACATCTTCGTATACTCAGGCACACAGTAATTACACACATATTTAGTAATTACATACATACATAGAACCTACATACATACACAACCGACATGCAAACGTACACACATACACACACCCATACATACATACATACATACATACATACATACATACATACAAAGAGCCTAAATACATATACATAGCCTACATATGTATGCTGAATTAACCTTTTCTCCCAATGGTTTCGTTTGATGTTCGCTTCCATTCAGCTTTATAAAAACTTATTTCATACATGTGTCATTAGTCATTTTTATATTTGTTTACACTGATGCATTGCAAATGAACATGACGTTTGTATACTAGACTAGAGCCCCCCCCCCAAGGTGGGGTGAAGAGTTTTGTTTATAATGACAATTCCCGTGGCTATATCCATGCTATGTTCACTACGTGTGAAACATGAGTTGTGTCAAAGGAAATATAAATTAGATTTGTAGCATTCACCAGAAAATTAATTTTGACAGCTCATTGAGCATGAAGACTGTTCTTGGACTGCTGCTTCTGGTTGCCATAGCAACTGCAAATATATATTTGCACAACCCTCGAGGGTCGAACAACCGTCTGAACGAGAAGACTGCAACAAGGTTCAATGCCAGGCGACTATTTGATTCACAGGTATTGCCATTTCAACAGTGATATATTTATGTATCTGGTAGCAATGCACTTAAAGTTATATAGTTGTTGACTGGTAATGTTAACACGTTTAATTGTAATAGTAAAAGATGCATGCATATTAGTACTAATAATATTAGTGATACATTAAAGGCTGCTAATTTGAAAATTACAAGATTTTGAGTAAATTGAAATTTTTTAATTTGTGACTAATTACAGTTGCAGCTGAACATTATCATGTAGTTGTGATGTAATTATGATTTTTTATTAAAATATTTATTATTTTATGATTAACATATCATCTAACCAGTATCTCATGATAAAAACAAAATAAAATATATGATCTTTAAAATTAGTAGAATCATATCAGACAATTTGATTTCTTATTGAGGTCAGATCATTTGAAGCTGTACAAAATACTACAAATCAAACAAAAAAACTTGTAAAAAATGGTCTTGCACATCATTTGTTCATTCATAAGAGGGTTTTAATCATGCTACGTATATAATGTTCTTTTGCAAGAACAATGAGAGAGGTGGTTACAATGCTGGCGTTACAACAGCGGCAGCATCTGGTGACAACGAAGAAACTCAGTATAGAATGGTTAGTATATAAGAAGATGGAAACTTATTCATTAGCCTGAGGTGCATTAATAAAATAGTGCAATAATATCCATGCACAAATATCCTGTGAACAAGAAACATGGATGACTGGATTAGCTCTTAATGTTGCCTTGAAATACATGTAACGTCTGCATAAACCAGACATAGCATACCTCCAAAACATATCCTTTTCCAGTATTATGTTAACAAAGAATTCTATGAAGTTCAATAAATTCATGCAAATATATAGATATTTTATATTTATCTTGCAATTAATGCTAGGGAACCCCAGCTCTTCCCCAGGATGTTAAAGCTCTTAGTCGTAACCCTTATCTGTTAACATATTTATTTGTTTATTGCCCTTGTGACTAATGGGTTAAATACCACTTATTTAATCTAAACATAGTTATTTTAAATTACAATGTTATCTTCATGTGTGCATCACTAAGAAGTCCTTTTTGTTCAGAAATACTTCCAGAGTGGCTCAAAGTACAAGGTGCTGAATGAAGGTCAAGGCAGGTCACATTTGACTTTGGAATGGACCAATCAGCACGGTTGTGGCAGTGACAACACAAAGCAAAACTGCAACATTGTCTTTCAGTACATGTGTCAGGAAACTGTTGAAGCACACAAAGGTGAGCATTGTCTTATGTCCACCAGTTTTGAATTCTGAATATTAGGAGCACAATTCTCCCACAACCAAGATTTCACTTGATAACTTGGGGGTATGTCTTACCTTAATCAAAGGGGCTCTCTCTCTCGAAATATGGCATAACATGCAGATGACCTTCTACATCTTGTAGTCTGTTTCTTACTGTCCTATTTAATAGCGTATTGCTTATTAATTCCTTTCGGTAAGCATTTTGTGCTTTGGCTATGACATTTTTAATCATAACAGCTATTACACAAATGTACAAGTATGCATGTATATGTAATTATATATATATGTGTGTGTGTGTATATATATATATATTCTCGTTTTACAGGAACAACAGATAAGAACATATTCAAAAATGGAGAAGTATTTAGAACTGCTGGCTATAAGCCTCGACGCAGTAGAGTGGAGACGAAGGCCCAGATGACAGCTAGGCAGACTCAGTCAGTCGGGTCAAACACAGGTCTACATGAATCATGGCAGTGGTATGACAAATGTGTCATCAGGAGGAGAAATGGAGGTACAGACTATAGTTACAATTATCTTACATTACTACATATCTTAATCATCTTTGGGCCAGGTGTTGGCATGGCCTCCAGATAAATCTACATTGTCGTTAGTATTTGGCCTGCCTGGGAAATGTTTCCTAGGTGTGATGTTAAGTCATTTATCTGTCTTCGTTTCATTTGGATAAATCTGCATTAAGTTTCCATCTTAATACATTTCAGGGTCTAAGTAGGACACACAAGTGTTATTATTTTCGTTATAAATATATAGTATATTGTGTTTATTATGTTGTATTTGTGCATCCTGAAATAAGATGCATGGTTACAATGGTACATCATTTTGAATCTTCCAGGGCTATTCACGGCAGACCAGACCTTGACAGTCAACAAGGTGTATGGCTATAGTGGTGCCATCAATACAAGACAGAACCCAACTGGTGATCGATATGGTTACGAGTGCCCAGAGGAACGAGACTACTTTCCCTACTGGCATCCATCACCATGGAGAGATGTTGCCGTGCTCGCAGAGAATGACTCCCAATGTGAGTGAGTACCAATTATTTGGTTTGCATGTGAGACAGTGGTGCCACCTGGTGTTTAATTAGAGTTTCTTTCAATGTAGACAATAACGTCTAAATATATCTACAAAATAAATGTCTTATTATGAGTACATACATTTGTTCTATTTTATACATGTACATTACAATTACAGTACAATAAATTCTTGTTATTCTGAGTAAGGTGTGTTACCGAAAATATTTTTTTTATGTTTCCACATCCAATTTTGAAATTTGGTCTATCCAGAGAGCAGAAACGTTTTTTTGACCTAATGGAGGCAGTTGTGATGGTTCAACTTTGTTTAATTGTGCTCATAGCATACAATTACAAAACATTTTATTTGTTTATTTGTTGGAAAACTGAAGTAAAACCCATATTGTTCTCAGTTGTGGAAACAGCTACAATGCTTACAGATTTGAAATACCAGTGGTTTATGTATACATACACCATTGGTGATACATCATAGTTTCATTGTTGATTGTGTGGTCTGCCAATGCAGATGATGATGTTACCTATTTCTGATTTGCACCATTTTATTCTTTTAAAATAAATTTTCACCAGCTACGTCACATATATTATTTATAGTGTCCTGTCCGACTGACGCCACAAATTACACTGGGTGTGTGCCTTGCATTGCAGTCATTACCAGAAGAACAGTTTCAATGTGCAACCTTACCACGAGTGTGTGGAATTCTGGGATGCAACACGGAAGATGCGGAAACATTACTCCTCATGGAATAACAAATCTGAGTGTGAGAAACATGGCGGTGCATGGGTTCAACTCTTCAATTACCTTGAGAAAGCACCTGGTATGGCTTGTCATCTTATTTGGTCATACCTTGCATGGTCAATAGTTACATATTAAAGTCACCACACTATAATGGATATATGAAATAAATACTATGACATATACAGCAAGAATTAAAACACTAATGCATGATAATCTCAACTTAGTTAACTGAAGATGCATGAGTGATTAAGTTATAGCATACTTTTTTGAAACTATAAATAAAAATATAAACAGGTCATTGCATCATCTTAGTGTCTAATTACACTAAAAACGGCAGAATTTGTTTTAGTATTTTTTCCTGCCTAATGTAGTCATTTCAGAATTAATTGAGGACAGGGATCTATGACAGTTTTTTATAATGTCTTGAAAATATTTGTATTTGTACATTTCAAACTGACATGCTGTGCATCTATATCTATAGACCTTGCATTCAGTCATTTGTATTTGACATTTTACATTGTTTTGACTTTTATCTAATTATTTCTCATTTGGAATGAGAGCTTTCTACAATTTCTTTCCTGAAAATATCTTTCCACCCAATTGACTTGAGTTTGTTTTGCAGCATTTTCCAGCCAGGCAGCATGCGAGTCTGCCAGCAGAGATGGCATTCAGTACATTTGGGCTGTACCTTATGACTCCCCAGATGGCACCACCAGGCAATGTTTGGTTCGCCTCGATGAACCCACCTGTCAGAGTGCACCCTGGTCAAGGTAATGACAAATTTGTGAAATTATGACAATTTTATTTTTTACATACAAATAACAAATAAAAATTCACACATTTTTTTCTCCAATTATCCAAGCTATAATCATGAATTATGAAAAAAGAAGGAAACAAACATACCAGTAGAATAGTGCAAAATATAAGTCAGTGTAAGTATTGAAAATTTACTACTTACCAATGCACGATTAAGTTGCAATCAGGACATTTAAGAGTACTATTAAATTTATGTTTATTCGAAACAACTGTCTAACAGTTTTGTTATGGATTTGTGTTTAGGTCTAATCATCTAGGTAATGGGAGGTTTGGTGCTGCAAATAATATTACATGGGTGTTGCCATACTTTCCCTCTGGAAAGCCACAGGCATGCATCTTAAGAGTACGGTAAGGAAACAGTTTCTTTTTTAAATGTATGTTGTGAAGTTTTATTTTATAGTGAGCATAATAATATTGTAGCATAAACATTGTTTACACAATCTACCGTTTGTAGAATAATGACTGCTAATAACAATCACCACTAAGTTATGACAAAATTATATGAAATAAAAAATACATACCGGCATATCAGTTATTAGAAAATTTAATCTCAATGCAGAATTGAGTAATAATATATTATGAATACAATACCAGTACCACAATGTCTATATATTCAGCATAAACCCATTAAAACATTATTAGGCCTATATATGATCCTCTCTTCAAGGTACAATGTCTCCAGTAACGACTATGACCCACATCACACAGACTACAGAAACAACAAAGAAATGTAAGTTTTATCTGTTTACCCATAAAATGTTTTTAGTAGTTCCAAAACTTGTCATGTTTTATTTTGTAAACATGAACTTTCAGCTAAGAGAGTTGGCAGCTACAAGGTATCAATATGTTGCAAAGACCCCACTTTCACCTATACTGGAAAAAACAAATGGTTACCCTACCCTTTCATTTACATAAAATATGCCCATTACTAACCTTTATATACATGTATCCATCATTTACTAATCCCTGCACCAAACAAGCATTAGCCACATTAAAAGGTACCAGTTTGTACACTCCATGACATATAACACAAATGTATAAAAGTGGTCGAAAGGTGATCAGAAATACAGATTATCAAACACGATTGATCCTGCCATCAAGATTATGCACAAAAGCAAGATAACAAATTGTTGTACGAAGTCAATGGTATAGCTGCCTTAATGCTGTAAACAGGTTATACACTTGTATATAACTTAGGTCACCAGTGAAAGATGATCCATACATTGATGTTGGAGCGGGAGGTTCAACCCTGAAATTGGCCGTTGACACAGCACACTTTGGACATGTGTTCCAGGATAGAACTCATATATTCATCCTTAGGCCTCGGCCAGAAGTTGCAGAGGATGCAAGGTCAGTTGTTCGTAAACCTTCACTTGTCAGTGTCGAACTAGAAGAGTGAATTTGTTTTACTCTTTGATGATGCTTATAATATATGACCCTCTTCAGGGAATAAGTACTTCACTTGGGTTAATTATTGAGATCTTCATCCCCACTTTGGCGCAGGGTTGGCAGGTTTCTTCCCTATAGGGAAAAAACCGTGGTTTTTTCCCGGTTATTTCCGATACGGAAGAAATACCTTTCTTCCCTACTACTGGGAAGAAATGGAAGAAACCCAGAAACCCGGTTTTTGTCAAATTTTTTAGTAATATATGTCCAAAATATACAAAATATACATAAAAGGTACATAAATATACATAAAATGTATATATAATGATTAATAATGCTTCAACAATAAACATCTGGTGATCAAGCCCAATTACCAAGTGTCACCTACATTGTATAAGTCCCATCAGCTGGGTCACACAAACCAACCTGTTATAATTAATAGCTATTGTTATATGTTTCAATTGACAGATTATGGACTTCTAAAAGTGGCAAACATGTAATTTTATTTCAAAGTGACATTCACTGTGTAAAATATAACACAACACATTGATACAGCTCTTTGGTGCAGTGGCTTCCTTTCCCCCAGAAACAATAAAGGGTTTTTCAAAAGGTGAAATGGCTTCATTTTTTGCAGTGGCTTCCTATTGAAATACATGACAATGGCATTCCTCTTATTAAACAACTTTTACACTGGCTTCATTTTATCCAGTGGCCTTCCATTGATTACATATTCACTATATAACCAGGTGAGAGAAATATTTTAAATTCAGATCTAGATGCTTCTCCAACATGTACTGACAGTGCCTTTGCGTTAAACTGGAAATCTTTATCACCAAGTTGACGGTTTAAGCAAGCAATCATACCAGAACACTTTACAGCCTACAAACTACATCCAGCATATCAGGGTGTTAAACTCTTTGCTGGCCAATTGGAGATTGTTAATGACTTTATTGTGTCCAAGAGTCCTGCCTTCATCACTGAGCTGATTGCCTTTCAAGCCAAATCCACACCATACCCTGCTGCATTTTTCAATGAGGCAGCACTTCGGATGGATCCAGTTACCTGGTGGAAAGCAACTAAATCCAGTGGTGTAAATTCTGACTTTGTAGACTTTGTGATACGTCTTCTACAGGCACCAGCTTCCTCAGCCTCAGTAGAGCGTATATTTTCCAACTTTGGACAGATCCACAGCAAAATTAGGAACAGACTAGGAAATCAAACTGCAGGAAAGTGTTCTGTTTCTGTCTCCTGAGAGGTGATCTTGAGATTGATTATTAACTGCTGTTTGACATGAACAGTGTGCTATATACCTGATGTGAAGATTGTGTGTGACCTGATACGAACATTGTGCTAATTGTGAGAACATTGTGCTGATTTTAATGTAAATATTATTCTCTTAACTTCTGTAAATGTTATACTTTGAAGTATGAACACTGTCAGGGGTTGTGTGTTTATTGTATTAAACTATATTATAGTTGCTGACAGTGATGCAATAAAGAATAACACACTTTTATTCCCAGTTTCTTCCTAGTTTCTTCCATTTCTTCCGGGAAGAAAGGTGTTTCTTCCCTTTTTTCCCATGTTTCTTCCCACGGAAGGGAAGAAATACCTTTCTTCCCGGAAGAAAGCCAATCCTGCTGAAGTTTGGCGTAATAACCTTCGGGTCCTTGCCGGTTACTGTGTAGACACAGACATATAGCCATCTTTGCCCATAATAATTTAGTTTTTGAAGTAACTTTTTGACAGTAATTTAAAAAAAACTGATTCCATGCAGAATATACAATCTGAATGTTCGAGGCAAGAGAGGGAACATTGTGCAAGCATTCCCTGCTGTCGAGTATGACTTCTTCCCCAACCCTCTACATCTGGCCTCAGATGACCTTGTGCACATCCAGTGGACGGGTAAGGTTGCTGTTTGCCAAATTGTCATTGTCCTCATTCACCAGTCTGCACATGTGTAAAATAATAGCAATAGTACAACAGAAATAATACTGGTAATAATGAAACACAATCAATATTGATCTCAGGAAATCGATGTACAGTGCAGCTGATGGTATTATTCTCAATTTCAGAGTAGCCTATGAGTGTAGTATTCGTTATGGCTTTACATTGTGTGATATATGCTATCTGCTATTTATTCCATCTACCAGGGTACATACACCAAGCACAAACATATCATTGAAGTATTTCTGTTTTATAGTTGTCGTGGTCAGTGTCTAGGGTAGCATACTTTGAAAACAGGTGGATTACGTATATTAATTAAAATAGTGTAACTTGTAGCAGCACATCTGGGTGTATACTCCCCTACATACGGGACATACTTTTAATCCTTATTTCACTGCTCACGATGGTTCTATTCTAATGTGAAAAGTAGAGCCACAAGCACCAGAATAAAATGTATAAAATGTTTACTTGTGATGATATGACAGCTTGACATAATTATGTTATGTTGAAGGTTCGAACACTCACCACAACGGTGGCAGTGGAGGGGATGGAGAGGCAGGGGCGGACGGAGAGGGAAAGGCAGGTCAGTTCACTAGAAGATGAATAAACAGCTAAAACTGAAGCAGACGTTTGATGTGATTATTTTATTATCGAAAAGTCGGACATAAGTTTTGTTTATGGTTGTGAGTTGAACGGTAGCCAGGTGTTAGTGGCATCACGTGACGGTCATGTTGGAAGGACTTTCAAAGTGTCAAAAGGCAGTTGTATGGTGACTGACCGTGCAGAAATTCTGTATAAAAAACAATATTTCTAGCAGGATCATGTCTGGCAAAAAAAATTTCTTGAAGACAGTAGGCAAACAAATATGAAATGAATAAATAACATCAACAAGCTATACTATTGCGGTGTGTTCTGTAATTATTTTAGGCACCGACAGAAACAACCTAGTACAGATTAGTGGTCTGAATGAGAACTTCCCCATGCCATTTGAAAACACGACGATGTGGTCCAACATGGAAGTGGCCTGGATCTATCACGGCGTGACGCAGTTGAAGTCACGTGATACGGCTCTCAATATGGCGTCTTCTGGATATTTTGTGTGCGTACAATGCTATGTTGTACCTTACTTTATAAATGTTGTTGATTATCTACTGGTTGGTTAACATAATTAATAGCTGTCATTTCTCTTAGGAATCTTTCAGTAATTTAATTTTATACTTCTGACAACGGTGTATAAAGTATTATGTGGTGCTAAAAATAACAGAAAGAAATTTTGAGAAATACTTTTAAATGATGATGACACATTGTAAATCAATTAAGTTTTAAATTAACTAGTTTACTTCACAGTTTCACCAACTGATTGGTTTTGAATCAATTTGTCGGTTAATTCCAGATGCGTGAAGAAATCGGATTGCTCCAAAAGT
This sequence comes from Lamellibrachia columna, assembly GCA_963662155.1. Classification (NCBI taxonomy): domain Eukaryota; kingdom Metazoa; phylum Annelida; class Polychaeta; order Sabellida; family Siboglinidae; genus Lamellibrachia; species Lamellibrachia columna. Next base: position 7,891,902 of record OY759265.1, read on the forward strand.
GGTGAAGATTCCGTGCTCTTGAATACAAAACTGGACAATGCATCTCCATCTTATGAGGGTGCTTTGCTCAAATTCAAGAAGGGCAGATATCATTACATGTGTACAAGAAACAACAACTACACCAATCGCAGTCAGAAGGGAACGCTCATTGTTCATTAGTGAGAAACATAGCAAGATGTCTGTCCATGTTATAACATATCCCAAGTGATTATTCCCACAGTGATTATGCAGCTTCCATTGTAGTGTTTTTGTCAGAAGAGCTGCTTGGTGGGACACATTTGCCTTATCTCCATTACGTTTTTGAACCGCGTGTGAGGAAAACATAACGTGAATAACCAGTATAACTTACTTTGATAATTGAGATGTATCATAGCTTTCATCAAAAATATTATCCTAAATACAGCCATTGCTTCTGTAGAATTAATCAAACTATAGAGTGGGTGTAACTGAATAAAACATATTTTCAACTTTTTTCTGCCAGACCCCCATTTCTATAGTAACGAACAAAATGGCCACCAGTTTGAACAAATATTGGCAAATTGAGAATCAGTGTCATTCTTTATTGAACAAAGATATCATTATACTTATGTCATAAGAACCATCTTCAATGTACACTCTATTATACAACTGCAGAAAACATTTAAAACGTTTTTTATTTGTAACTTCCGGAAAAAAATGCTTCTTTTTTGCAACAGATACGTATGTAACTATCAAACTTTTGATTATTTTAATAATGTGTTCTGCCAGCCGTGTAGAGAAGAATAAGCTGAATAAAACACTAAAAACCTTATTTGACTAGCGTGGCTACTTCCAGAGATATCCTTCTTCCAGATGTTAAAAATACAGGATGCGTAATATTACTGAAATTCATAAAACGTTCAACATGAAAGGAAAACAATAAAATGCCAAATAAAATAATATGTTCTGGCATTTATTACACATATGTTGTGCGCTAAATTAAAGTTGGTCAAATATTGTTTGGTGTAGCTCGAGCGCGTTTCTATATCCTTTTGTAACGGAGATTACACAAACAAAATGGTCCCATTATTCAATTTATCATAAAATAAGAAACGAAAATATGAGCAAGGAGATATTTCGCCTGTATGTCCTCCAATACGTCTTCTACAGGCCAAGTTTTAATTTAACTAAGGAAGGTTAGTTTCTCAAAACAATTGTGCACTTTTTTGCGTTTGTAATAACCTAACTTTTTAAGACAAATGTTGAGATATGTTTCTAAAACAGTCAAATAGTTTATATTTGTACATAATAGGGAAGAAGCAGCGTGTGCTGCACTTCTATAATGTCTGGCTGATTCGCATTGAATCATGTGAAGTAAAAAGTAATTTGAAATTTTGCAGTTGTTGTAATAGTGTCATTACAACAATTGAATTGCGCATATAGATTGTGCTACAAGATTGTAATCAGCAGTATAATGTCAATTGTTTAAGGTCTGCAGGTTCGGATCATGGAGACGTTGTTATTACAGAAGTATAACTTCATTTCATTGAGTTCCATGAACAATACTGTACAAACTGTTAGGTGTAATATGTTGGTCTGTTGTGTGGATCACACCTTTAATTGTATTGGTATTTTGTAAGTCCTAAGTATTTGTTCTAATTAATGACATTTATTTGCTATTATATTAAAAGTAAATGTTTGGTACGTGTACGTGTGATGGATTTTTCAAAGCAAATTAGCATAACAGTATTCAATAAGTCATGCAGTCACTGCATACCAATTTCAATCTTCTTACTTTGAAACACGTACCGAGCAGAAACTACGAGCCTATGACCATAATGCGCTGGTCGAAACCGACCAACTGTCTTGAAACTATGACTCGATTACATGTTTATAAGTGGCTCAGAAGTATATTGTTTGTTGACAATGGCATGGAACGGCTCAATCTAGCTACAGGACTGTTCAATAAAAAATTCTATGAATGTCAGAATGAACGTTCATGGTGATCAAATTTAATCCACTACAGACACTTGGGGGAACACCCTGCAAAACGAACCCTGAAGCATGACTTGTAATAAATTTGACATTTTTATTAAAACAATTTGTTTTCTACTGAGTCTTTCCGTCATTTTGACATAGCCAATAAATCTCCGTCCACGTGGATTGGTGCCATCAGCATCCGGACTAGAGGGATAAAGAGGAGAGCAACAACTTATCCGCAACATCGTTCGATGACACAATCATCTAGGTTCCATGAACATGCAGTTAGTGTGTTTAATTAAATATCGATGATTAGTTGCGTGGAGCAGGGCCTCGATACTTTCTCGTATGTAAGCCAATATCTGTTCGCCACGTTGTCATAACTATAATTAATTCCTCCACAGCACCGCAGACTCTCAGCATTTTCGATGGTAAGCAATATTGACATTGAGCACCGCTCAAAGTTGGCCAAGGAGACCTTTGCTTTCCTTTTCTCAGTAGTCCTAAAGGTGAGCGGCAGCTCAGACTCACACAGCTAAGAACCGTCGCAGGAAGTCACAAAGACTGTCACAATCGACTACAACCGTACGCACAGGCGTTCAACACAACGATTAATTTTCTCTATCAATAAAATACTTCGTTTCTTCTGTACTTCTTTGTGATGTTTCACATGTTTGTTTATATATGAAGGGATGGAGCGGTCGGTCACGTGTGCGAGGCGACCAGGTGCAAAACTGCCGGGCCCAAGGCACCGAGTGGCTAATGATCTCAGTCATGTTGATCATCATAGGTTGATATGTATGCAATTATCTGACTACATTTGTACTTACATATGGCGCCTTATTGTCTAAATTGCTACATCTAAAGGGTGTTTCAAAACTCCACCCGATCTTTGTCTCTTTAAAAATGTGCGTGAAAAACGAATCCACTATTACTACTAATTTCATCATCACGCATTTCGCAAACAAATTGTCCACACTCGTAACCTGCACAGTCCCACACGTATATTGTCCAAATTTCACAAATTCTTTCCCTTCGTTACTGTCCGAAAACGGCTTGCGGCAGTGCAAATATGGTGTATTATCGTTTTCTGTATCCAGTGTTTCGCTTGTTACATAATTCATGTTATGTCATTATTATTATTGTAAGTGTGGGGTCCTTCATCGACAGGAAACATTATGTCGTTGTGTCTATGCACTACACACAGGTAGTGGAACCCAGAAAGTCATACAACAGATAAAAACAAAATAAAATACAAAATAACTAACAATTATAAACTAGGTAGTTTCATTTTGTGCAAATACGTTAGCAAGGGAAAGATATCCACTATTGCTTCCATATTGACATTACAGCTAAAACATACAATATCAGTGTACCAAACATATTGTCATCAATTAGCAAATATAGCCATGCATATGATATAAATGGCACTGTCTTAGCAAGGGCAATGCATTGTACATGTGCTTACTACAATGTTGCCGACTATGCGGGTAACACCTTCAGTAACAATATATCTTGATACTATGAGAGCTATATATTGACATTAATAAAGAGTAAGTACAATGATTTTCCAATGATAATTCATAGAACACTCTATGGCTACGATGCACTGAAGCTTACCCCCAACACAGCTACATCAGTGTGCGTACGTGCGTGCGTCTTCAGGTTGCGCTACATAAACCAGTACCTGAATAACAATATATATATATATATATATATATATATATATATATATATATATATATATATATATATATATATATATAATATATATATATATATATATATATATATATATATATATATATATATATATATATATATATATATATATATATATATATATACCAATTCCTAGAACCAATATATATATATATATATATATATATATATATATATATATATATATACGTTCTACATTCCTAGAACCAATTACCACACGTCATCATGCACTGGGTTCTCTCCAAGAAGCATTGTGTTTACCACAGAACACACTGCATTAACATTACAATATAGCAGTTTAATTAAACTAAGTAACCATATTTTAAATGATATAAGTAATACTAAACTAAATATAATAATCAAGACAATATTCTAATTGATAGTGAATGTGATTAATGATGCTCTATATCTATATGAGAAGATCGGGGGAGGATGAAACATGGAGAGAGTGGGTTGCCGATAGAAAACTATGGAAAGAAAGAACAGAAAGAGTGGTTCGACAATAATGTAACTATACCTGACCATCACCCCTAGATGTACAGCAGGGAACAAGGAGGAAGAGCATGCACCTATTTCACACCGCACACATTATCCCTAAAGTGTGCTCCCAGTGACCACTGCTGGCACTTCGCCAGCCACATCGGTCAACTGGCACTGCATATTTGAAACACTATATATTTATCTAGCATTTGACTATACCTAATACAAGTAGGCCTACGATGACGGTCTTAATTAATCTTTTTTTTGCGAAATCCTATATATAGATACGCCGTGCACTGTAATACCTCGCCCACTATAAATGCAATGTATTTATTTTTTACAAAGAATGTTTTTCTTGATAGCTGCTACGTCGCCTACCCTCGAAGAATCGCTATACGCACGCACGCACGCACGCACGCACGCACGCACAGGAGACAGCGTCATAAACACATCGAGACAGACAGACTGAGACAACACACGATTGCTGGGTTTAGCGATGTTTCTATTAAAAGAAACTACCACGGATTTTGGAGCGGCACAAATATAGGTAATGCAACTAGAAGTATAGCATCGAGATGCTCTGTTGAATTACGTGAAACTTGTCAGAATATACTTCAGATAAGTTATAATGTTTGCTTTAATATTACAAATAAGGCGTTGGTAGACATTCCTTAGATAATACGAGTTGCTAATATTAATATGCAGCGGAATTTCAGCGTAATTTAATTTATTCCAATTGGGCGATAATAAGGTACTAAGCCTAAGGACGTGTGTGTTTACATTTAGTACTGGGCTTTCAGCATGCGGTTTAACAAAAAGTAGAGACCGTGCTTAATAACGTTGGCATCCCTTTGAATAGTATAGATCCTATTAGTTATATGACTCATAGCCGATGTGGATTTAGCATTCATGTGCCGTGGCGGGGTGCACAATTTATGCTGACCGTAATTTCGTATTGATGCAATGATGGTCCAGGCCACTGCCAGAGCAGTGGCATCTGGCAGTGGCACTGTGCACTTGGTCTTAGAGGGGGCATCCGAGCCTGCTGGGGCATGCACGGCCTCCCCAGAGCAAAATTAAACGTAGACCTACGAAACGCGTTTACAATGCATTTCTGATGTTTAATTTTAAATTCATGGGCTGATGCAGGCCCCAGTGCACACCACAAGCAGCAAGAGGCCCCGAAGTTGCGAGGGGGCATTATAGCCATTACATTTTTTTTTATGAGCGTAAGGTCCGGTGTGCGCTAGTAGTAGTGCCCTGCGCGGGCCGGGCCTCTACATAATTTCGCGGGCCGGACCGGGCCTGGGCCTACATACTGCGGGCCCGAGCCGGGCCTGAGCTGAAAACAATTTAAACACATCGGGCTTGGGCCGGGTCTGGGCCTAGTGTAAGCGGCCTGGGCTGGGCCTGGACATAATAAAAATATTCATACAAAACACCGATTATTACTTTATTTTTTAATAAAAGCTGATTATAAATTGTAATTCCGGTTAATGAATGCTTAAAATTATTTCTTTAGTATTATATAGTTGCAAATTGAGACCTTGCATGGAATCTAATGGCCCCATAAGTTCACTTGGCTGGAAGTAGCCAGCCCCAAATGTTTACTTTAGAAATATTTGCAGAGGCAATCAAGCCATGATTAGCCATCAACTTATCACCCTTTGACCCTACCAGTGGACATTCTATTGTCTAGGTCTTCCCTCCAAACATTGCCCACCTGAATGACCTGCCCACTGCCAAGTGCCCACTAGGCCACTAGCCCACTACCCAGTACCCAACCCAGTTGGTAATTGGTATTTCTCCCCAGTCCTAATTCATTCACACTTGTACTAATTCACACATGTCTGAACCTGTCTGTCTCAGGCTAGTGACTGCAGGCCTGCTGGAAATGCCACTGGGTGTCAGTGCCAGTGGGTGACATTTAATTGAAATATCATATTAAATTATGTTAACTTAGTTGAGCTAATTCAATTAACAATATAAATTGGGGTTATGGCTTGCATATGGGTTAAGTCAGGGTTAGATAAACAAATCTCCTACCCTAACCATAAGCCAATACATTAAAGCCAAATATAACAAATGTTATCATATTTAATAGTAATGACACTAAGAAGTTTTTCTTTATTTTTCTTCAGGATATTCGTAAGTTTGAAGAAGTTGGTGGTGCTGGATTTTTAGAACTCTCCCCGCACACTATGGACCTTCAGTATAAGAGTAGTACTCCACTAAGAGCTAAGGATATTATGCCCTATCCCATATATATATATATATATATATATATATATATATATATATATATATATATATATATATATATATATATATATATATATATATATATTTTTTTTTTATTTAATAAAACAATAAGTCTGTTTTATAGTTTACTTGTTTTTCGTCTTTGTTATAAGATTATAGGTTTATCTTCTCTAAACTTAGCGGGCCATGGGCTTGCGGGCTGCGGGCTTACCCATCATCCGTGGGTATGGGCCGGGCCTGGGCCTGAAACTTGCGGGCCGGGCCGGGCTGGGCCTGGGCCAAACATTCACGGTCTGGGTCAGGCCTGCACCGGGCCTGGGTCTAAATTCTAGTTTGCGGGCCTGGGTGGGCCGGGCTTGAAAAATTATTGCGGGCCGGGCCTGGACTCTAACTGCTAATTGCGGGCCGGGCTTGGGATCAAATTCTAGGCCCGCGCAGGGCACTAGTGTGCGCATTGACTTAATTGGTGACTGATAATATTATTAATCGGTTTGTAAAGTATATGCCAGTTTTATTTAATTAAGTTATTAATAGCTAACCCCAGGGATGAGGGTAAGGCGACTTTTTTGGGTACTCTTACTATTGGGTACTCTTACTGTTGGGTACTCTTACTATTGGGTACTCTTACTATTGGGTACTCTTACTATTACCAACAACTCAGTTACGCTGTTTATTTACTGAAAATAGTTTTCCAATGGCTAAAACACATATCTATCCCTAATGTGAACACATTAAAGACATGCTAATGTAGTTTAATGATGTACAGTTTGAAAGTTTTCCTTGGGGAGCCACGCTGCCACAGGTTACCCTATGGGGGTCTTCCCGGAAAATATTTATACTTACAGCTCTGAAATGCGTTCAGAACGCGTTTCATTACTGAGGTTTAATTAGTGTTAGATGTCCGGTTTGGTGCAGGGGGCGTAACATAACCTGCAAGTGCAAGGGGGCCCCAAAGCTGCGAGAGGCCACTACATATTTTTGATGGGGGTCATGACCCCTGGACCTCCCAAATCCGCCTGTGTTATGAGTTATACCATGCAGTGGTATATATAAGATTTCGCAAAGGGGGCCAAGCTCAGTCACCTATTAGTTTACCAAGCTACCGTGTAGTGGCGCAACAGGTTACGTACAAAAAAATCAGAAATTTAGACAAAGAAATACACCTACTGCTGCTTCTACTGTATCAGCGGGGAGTTCTTGGGAAATCGGTTATATCTATAGTTGCATAACATGTCCGTGCTCACTGCTTACTCCGAAGTAGCTTTTAATTCTGGTTTTTGTTTGTGACATTGAGCGAAATTATTTAGTTCGGCACGTCTACGGTACCAAGTGGACCACATTTTTACCATTTTCGCTTCGATTCGCGTACTTTTTATTATACCAATATTCCGAACAATTAGAATAAATGTTCCATTTAAAAAATGACAGCAAGAAGCTGCATCAGATATCACATTGACGTTAGGGTGCCAAAAGAACATTTGCGACATTATTAATTATTATTATTTTGTAATAAAGGTACGTTTAATTTATATTTTATTTGCTGGGGATACGAGTATTGCTTATAAAGGGGAATTTAATACCAGGTACGTTAATAAAATTATAATATTAATATCTGTATTGTATGTAATCATTTCGCTGTGTGCTGTTATGCGTGGTCGTTTTAATGTTTCTTTTCAAATTTAGTATTGATGTTAACTGCCCCGAATTTCGATAGAGATAACACTAGGCATCCAGTTCTAACACCCGCCTGTTCTATCTAGCAACGGAAATATATTTTAAAACTTGTAAAATTGACAAATATAACAGAAAATCGGGTTGCACATCGTTGGACCCTTGATAAGACAATGGCTTCCTTGTCCACTAGCCGTCTAGATGTTTTTTTTTATTAGATGGCATTTATGAAATCGTGTCCTGTCTCTCACCCGCTAGATGTCGCGCATCAGGCTGCTCACGTTCGACGTGACAAACACCCTGCTGCGCCTGCGCACATCTCCCGGGCGCGAGTATGCGAACGTCGCGAAGACGTTTGACGTGAACGTCGGGTCTGCCGAGCTCGACCGCGTCTACAAGAGTGTCTGGGCGGAGAAGAAGTCGGACCACCCGATCTACGGACTCGAGGACGGACTCACGACGAAGCAGTGGTGGGCCGACCTGGTTAGCCGTGTCTTCTGTCGGGCCGGATACGCCGGCAGTCCCGTCGCGCTCGAGATGATCGCCGACAAGCTGCACGAGGAGTTCAGCGCTGGGAAGAACTGGGAGATCGTGCCGTTCGCCGTGGATGTCCTCAAGGTTATTCGGCGAATAATATATTTTCTGTATAAATGTATGTATGTATGTATGGATGGATGGATGCAAGTATATATATACATTCGTACAATTTTTCATCAAGTTGGTAGATATATATGAGTAAGTAATCTCAATAGGTGTAGTTGAAGAAACTCGTTATAATATATATATATATATATATATATATATATAATATGCATGTATGTATGTATGTATAGATATATATATATATGCATGTATGTATGTATAGATATATATATATGTATGTATGTATATATGTATAATATATATATATATATATATATATAATATATTACTTACTTACTTAATCCTCTTCGTGCGGGATCACATATAAGGCCGACACCAAAGAACGCCAATGTTGCCTGTCCGTTGCAAGCTTCGTCACCTGGCCCCAACTCCACCCGAGAGCCTTCATCTCCCGCTCTACTGATCTCCTCCACGTCTCCTTGGGTCTCCCCCTCGCTCTCTTGCCACCAGGGGTCCAGTGCATGGCCACTCTTGGAATGGATGTCGGCGGCATTCTGCAGACATGTCCGATCCATTTCCATCTGCGGTGTTTAACCTCGAGAGATATGGGCTGCATACCTGTTCTTTCATGGAGTTCCGTGTTGGAGATTTTGTTTGGCCAGTACATTCGCAGGATCTTCCTGAGGCATCTGGCATATGCCTTTGGCGACCTTTCATGATTCCTCCGCTTATAGTAGCACACTCAGGACGTTGCTCTAATATTATATATATATATACACACGCACGCACGCACGCACGCACGCACGCACGCACGCACGCACGCACGCACGCACACACACACACACACACACACACACACACACACACATGCCAATACCCTGTATGTAGCGAAATATATATGTCGTTTACTAACCCAATAGTTCATATCCTAATATTTTTAAAAGAGAAACAAGAATGTGTCAGACTGCAACTCGTGTGTACATATCGGTTTACACGGAGTTTATTTGACGAAAACATTAACTACATTGTATCGTTCTCGGTGGCGAAATGGTTCGCTAACTAATAATGTGACATGCAAAATAATACATGTGGTGTACAGCCAGCGTTGATGTAGCCATAAGCCACGTGTGATACATAAGGATTTCCTTTGTTGTCCGTGACAGGAGCTGCGTGACCGTGGTCTGAAGCTCGGCGTTGTGTCCAACTTTGACGACCGACTCGAGGATACCCTGCTCACGCACCGTCTCCTGCACTATTTCGACTTCGTCGTGACGACCGTCAGCGCCCGCAGCGAGAAGCCCGACCCGGCCATCTTCCACGCGGCGCTGGACATCGCCAAGGTGAGCGCAAGGCTATCTGTTTTTTTCCATTGTGTGCGCAAACTTCTAGAAGGTTCTCATAAAATGGCGGAGTGACTCCGAGTGGGAGATTAATGCGTATCCCGTCTTGTACGTGATCAACATTTTTGTTAAACCGACCCTGCTTGTATTTCCTACAAACTAAATAACATATGGAAGTTCTAATAAAAAGGTCCCCCAGATTGTCATTCTTTGGGGTCATCGTCGAGATTGTCTTGTTTTAGGGAGCGTATAACTGGCCCCTCACAAAAGAACTGGGAAAGAAGCTGAACGGGAGTTACACTACAATGCTCTGAAAGCAATAGGCTGACAGAGAAAGAACTTGGTCGCGACATAGGCAAGCTCCCAAACAAGATTCGAACGAGACGCCTCCACCTTAGCAAGTCACTGCTGTCACCATAAAGATGAACCACCATCGATATTCATCTCGTGGACACCCATTCACAGCAAGAAAACATAGGGAAACCAAAACAGAGGGAAAAAATGTAAATGATGCACCAAACTGATTTGCGATAACCCAAATGTTGAAGGACCTGACTTCCATCCCTAACGAACAACCGACTTTTCTGAAAAAGACTCACCAATGCTCCCCTCCCACCGACCAATGAGGACGATGACCCCCCCCCCCCCCCGCCCACCGAATTTCCAATATGCTGCGTGTCTGTTTGCAACAAAGCCAGATATTTTACACGTTCATTCGCTTTAATTGTGTAGTCTATGTGTTGTTTTAGTTGATACGATACGTTCGCCCACGGTACGGTTCGATCTGTGTCATCTGAAATGTGTTACCTGTCGATAGATTGATCCGGGAGATGCTGGTCACGTGGGCGATGACGTCATCGAGGACTACTGGGCAGCGCGTAACGTTGGCATGCACGCCTTCCTGCTTGACCGGAAAGGCGATGCGCCACGCCGAGCAATGGCGGCTAACGTGGCGGTCCGACCGAGCTGCGTTATGCGGGAACTAGACGAACTGGTCAAGATCCTGGATTCTGATTTTACGGCCGTCGCCGAGACATTGACTTGGTGAACGGTATTTATCACCCGGCCAACGACTGGTAGATGATACAGGGCCTCATTACGACGTCCAAAACATCCGCTTTATCCTATGTTTGGTGTAACGATTGTTACCTTTACACTCACCAATGGAGCAGACCCGAAAAGTAGCAGTGACCAGTCACATTGACCAGTCACATGTGTATGACACCGACTGGTCGAAACCGGCCAATGGCCCATTCATCGATTGTGTGGCCACGCTACACACACAGTTTCGTTACGTTCAGTGTTTGCTACAATATAAGGACATTCGTGTTTTTGCACAACGTAGTAATAAAAATATGCCGTATGTAGTTATGTTGTGGGTAAATGCATATATGACGTATCTCTGATTTTGTATGCTGTTTAACTAACTTAACTGACATGATAAATTCTAGCAATTGTCATGCGTGATGAGAGAATAAACAAGTATGGTTTTATAATTAGTAGCTGTTTTTCGTCTTATTTAGCTAGATAGCGTGGCGCTTGGAGAGTACGTAGATAAACAAATGTTTTATCCTAACTACAAACTACAACCTCGCTTTAGTTATTTTCCAATGGAAGGGGAGTGACATGTGTTCCAGTCTATTTTAGATCAAAGCAGTTGCTATCACACACCATACCCTATAGAAATGTTAGTATAATTATTATTCTGTAGAAATGTTAATATATTATACTAAAATTTCTACAATGTATGTACCGAGACATTTCTGAGCTTTGGGTTCCTTGCCAGCAACAGCCAAGTTTCTTCATGCTGCTGCTGATCTCTGTCAGATGCCGTAATGCAGTCCACTGGATGGATTATATCAGCTCTCCGCCTCTGCCGTTCTTCTCGCTAAATAGAAATGTTGTCACAGTATAGTCACATACGTCAACAATAGTGTTACCGGCAGACAGGTATCGAAGCATGGCTGGTCAATACCTATTGCCATTCGGAGACTGGACGGCTGCTATAGGGAACGTAAGTCTCGTGACCTAGTTTTAGCTCTGGAGTCCACTGGCGACCTCAGCTGGTTCAGTGCCTGTGTAAAGAATATTTAGTTTTTGGGTGTATTCACAGAACTGACACCAACGGTGTAATTTTTTTCTGGTTTCAGACCGATAAAAAGATGTAAAATGTGTGTGAGAAGCTTTGTATGTCAAAATGTTCACGGTAATTTGAGTTATTTACAACTGGATATACCATGTATTATCGCACTGCCGACATATAAAAATCTTTATGCAAAATAACAACACAAGTCCAGCGTAGATTGAAATAGGCCAAATAATGACATTAAGATTTATTAATTAAGGAGCAGGAAATTAGGCAAGCATACACCATCAAAATAAGATACATCCAATAATCTCAGCAAGCATACCGGCCCCCAAAAGGTGTTTACACATAATTAGTAAATCATGCCTATCAGCTACCCACTACCAGTACTATATGTACCACTACTGACTTATATATATATACAATTCACATGGTATCGGTGGGGTCACTCCGCCGTGAATTAACCATACACATACATGTACAAACAGAAAGGCTGGGGTACTAGATCCCCCAGCCAAACAGGATAAATGAAAAAAGTGGGCTAACCACCCAACATTCGTGAACAATTCATAATGAAAATTATGGTAACACAACACACAATGTATAAAGGTGTTACATATCTAGACATTAGTCAATCAATAACTACTAACACATCAGACCGAGAGGTAGGGCCAAACAGCCACATAAATGTATCTGCTTACTTTCCTTCTGATCAACAAACATTGTGATTAGAATAAGTATTGTCTATTTATAAGTTCTTATGACTGTAGGAACTTTAAATATTTTACTTGTCATTATTTACAATAATATGAACATTGATACAGAAACATTTGTGTTGCATGAATTACAAAGCTTCTGCTGTGACCTCATCTGGCTACAGGTGGAGACCACCTTTGTTATTAGAGTCCACAATATAATACAGCATCAAAGACAGTGAATAGAAAATAATTAAATACATAGTTTCAATGCTGTTTACTGTGAATTATGTACGATGTTCTGCAAAAGGTAATAATGTCATTCCCAACTGACTAGTACACAGTACATTGTAATAACTGTATCTTCCACACTGTTAAATGACCAATCACTTACAAGGTAATCTTTGTGCACATGTATTCCTCTTCCTCGGTTTTGGCAATGAAGTTAATTGGACCTGAATTTTTACTGTAAAATCCCACAAGACACAATTCTTTCAAATAGTTCATACATTGTTCATACACTATACAAATGTGAAACATATTTGAGATGGTCGCTCTACTAACATCAAACTGCTCAGAGAAGTCCAAATCCCTGCAGCCAAGACAGAACTTCAGCAGAATAAGCATAATCTAGTCTTGAAATTAAAACTTTCCAGCCTGCATGGTAGTCCTTAAAACAAATTTTATTTCAACTATGGAAGCGAATCAGGAATATCCAATAAGTCATTATTCATAATGAATTTACAGAAACACTGACACAATTTGTGCTGCGAGATATACTATTGTACTGTGTCATCTGTGCAGATAATATAGAGACAAATGAGAATGCATCGAAAATTACAATCTTCAATTCCTTCTTTACACAGTATTATGTGAGTTAACATGTTACTTAAATGAATCAATAGCTTTGTAATAAATTGTATATATGTGTTTTATGAATGGGCAGTCTTGACATATTGAGTGCGTGGTGTGTGCCACGCGCGCACACATACACACACGCACGCACGCACGCACGCACGCACGCACACCTTGTAAGTGATTGGACATTTAACAGTGTGGAAGGTATAGTTATTTATTGTGTACTAGTCAATTGGGATTGACATTACTACATTTTGCAGAACATTTTACATAATTTACAGTATCCAGCATTGAAACTATATATTTAATTATTTTCTATTCACTGTCTTTGATATTGTGGACTCTAATAATGGTGGTCTCCATTTGTAACTATAACCCACCAGATTCAGTCACAGCAGAAGCTTCGTAATTCATGTAATACAATGTTTCAGTATAAATTTTAATATTATTCTAAATAATGACACAGTGTGTCTACAATCATAAGAACTTATAAATAGACAATACTTATTCCAATCACAATGTTTGTTGATCGGAAGGAACAACTGTGTCAGACAACCCTGAAAAGTCAGAAATGTAATTTCCCAAATATATGTCCCTGCAAAAATTATTTAAATATCGGATCTCGCTTCAGATATTAAAAACATACTACAGATTATCGCTAAAGCTACTCATTTAGACGTGTGGAATCAGTCGAGAAATCTTAAAATATTTATGCCTAACAATGTGTCTAAACGCACAAAAGCCCACAAAGCTAGTCTCGTTACCCGCCATGTTGGTTTTATGCAAATTTGCCCATAGTTACCCATAAATGCTCACTTCCGGCCCCCAATGACACGCTGTCCACTATCGCATTTCACACATAAACACATTTGAAAGTAAAACTGAAAATAAACAACAACACATAATATTTTTTGTATGTTATTTATTAAATCAACTAGCATTAAAATGTGATAATACTAATACCAATAGTTTATTTTATAATGACATAGGTACATTTAACGTGTTATGGTGTGCACAACTTGGGAGCCGGAAATGCATTATCTCGTCAACTATCGCTTCGAAACGAGAATCACTTGTATCCCTTAGATCAGTGGTCCCTTATAGTAGATATACGATGTCACGCGCGGATCCTGTAGAAATGTCAGTGCAGAATTACACCTGTTTCCGAGTAACCCGCTAGGTGGGGTAACTGTTTGGTCTCGCTGAGAATCTGCAAATATCACTGGAAATTTATATGTTAGCAGCTAATTTCTACATACTCCGATAACATTACATGGTTTAAGAAATATCGGTTTGTTATAGAGCAGTAAAGAAAAATCACGAAATTTGCAGATGACACAAAGGTATTCAGAAAGGTTACTAATGATACAGATAAACAAAGTTTACAGGATGATCTAGATAAATTAGTTAAATGGTCAGAAAATGGAAAATGTTATTCAATTTTGTGTAGTGTAAATGTATACACATAGGACATGGAAACATGGACGAAGAATGTAAAATGGGGGATGCTGTACTAGGTAGAACCACACAAGAAAAGGACTTAGGAGTAACATTTAGTGCTGACGTGAAAGTTTCAGAGCAATGTGGGATTGCTGCTTCGAAAGAAAATCAAATTCTAGGGTTAATTAGGAGAACTATCATGTATAAGGAGAAACAGCTAATTGTACCCCTGGACAAATCAATAGTTAGACCACATTTGGAATATTGTATTCAAGCATGGAGGCCGTATCATAAAAAGGGACATAGATAAGCTAGAAAGAATACAACGAAGAGCAACTAAAATTATTCCAGAATTGAGAGACCTTAGTTACGAAAGTCGCTTATTACAATGTGGTTTGACAACACTAGAGACCAGGAGACTAAGAGGAGATCAAATAGAAGTGTTTAAAATAGTGATCTATTAGGCAATCTTGTTAAATCTTGCTAAACCCTAGTCAGGTGCTGGAAGGCGTATTTCTCTAGAATTTTAGACATACCTTAGTATACTGAGCCTCCTAATGGAAACTAATCGAGTCTAATGTAGACTTAAATTACTCATTATAAATTGACTTCAGGACACTGTTTTCCAAACAAACACTGCAAAGGGTTACCAGCAAACAAGGGCCCGAAATCCAATGTCAGGCGTTTACACATGTATGAAACAGTACATTCTAGTGCATGGCCGCTCGGCATTTTATATGATTTACACGTGACATTGTGATCGTTCCCTGTGGTCAAGCGCGCTGCTTCCATAAATATCAGCAGGCGTGTAATATGGCGTGATAAACAATGGCCTGTCTCGTCGGACGAAGAACATACACCGGGGAATCCTTACTGCAAAGTGCAATTGTGTTTCATCCACTACAGCTACAGTAGTTTTGTTTGTGCATAAACACAGTCAACCATATTTAATGCAACTAGTTCCCACAGGCGTCAACCGTTTATTTAGGAATACTGTAGCTCGTTTACTGCTTCTGCGTTTCAGGATGCACGTGTCAATAAGCAAACCACCGGGAAAATAATTTGTTTAATGTGATACCAAAGCCCTTTACTGAAAATGCTGCAGTTTATTCCACTATACCGTGTTTTGACCAAAGTTAATATACACATTATTTCGCAGTATATATTATATACTTCAGTTTGGTATCAGTTATTTTATTTGTACCTAAAATAGGGTATGCATTTTATGAGTAAATCCATGGATAATCTATACACGGTATACAGTGTTACATAAAAAAAACAGTTATTTAAATATCGCCGTCGTTTAAAGTCGACCCGTGCTGCACATAGTGTACTGGGTTTGCCATCGGAAGAACAGCTGCGAGACCTGTCAACGATGCGAGACTTCACAACTGTTCGTCGGATCAACGGCGCTAACGTAGTTCCGCCGAATTGCTATTAATAGCGATTTCATTACATGCGTAGGCGAGATGTATTGCCAAGAACACAAAGCGACATAGGTCATATACATCATATTATGGTCAAGTGGCATTCATCGAAATTCAATAAAACATTGTATGAAACGGTTTATAAGATTTGTTTTAGCTAGTCACTCGACACAAACCAAACGTGCTTTCTTCGGCCAAAGGGTATCGCTGTCTGTGTAATAGTGGACGCGATCAGTTGGCACCAGTTGGCTCCATGCAGCACCGTAACGTGGCCGCAGGTTCACACATAGGCCGCAGGCTCATTCATGTATGCGCCAACATATTCTGGCTCGCATCTTGGTCATGACAATTAATTCACACCGTTGCCTCAAGGCATGTTCATGATCAGAATGCAACTTCGTGTCTGTGACTCGTACATTATCCGTGGCCATCGTATCCATGACCACAGTTCACACCTTGTCCGTCGTGATCTTCGCTCGGACGTTGCCAAACAACTTGCCGACGTTCTCCGCCACGGGCGCGATAAGCGCCCCGCTGCAGCCGTAGCAGAGACGTCGCAACCACAGCAATTTGATGTCACACACCTACGACATAACCACACACGCGAATGTGAAAATAACTACGCATGCACACACTCGCGCGCACGCACGCTCGCACATACACAAACTGCAGTGGCTGTGGAAACATTACAGCTTTAGAGGAGGGTCGTGCCTTCATTATTGCCGGTTTCTGGCATCGAAGTTGTCGCAATTGAGAGGCGCCAAGTCTCCTCTCCTGCGTTGGGGAGGAGATCTCGTTCTTTTTTGCCAATTTCGATGTAATCATTATATTCTGTTTTTTATTCTTCTTCAAATAGTCTCCATTTTGAACTAATTCCTTGAAGCATGGTTCCCTATGTTGCATGGTTACATGGTTACATGCTCTATTATTAAAAAAGTGGCTGCAAATGTAACAAATTGCACCCTTGAGACATTGTTTCAAAAATTTCGGCATTGTGCTCTGCAATCCTTCCTTTATTTATCTCCAGGATAATTTAATTCCTCTTAATTTGTTATCGTGGCGCCTCTGATCATTATTACGCTGCATACAGCGTCGTATTTGGGGGAAGGCCATTGGGCCGAGCCCCTTTGGCTTTATTTTTTATTTTCCCCATGGTAGCATGTGTGATTAGACTTTCCCTTCCCCCGTCCCCCGTCCCCCCCCTTGCTAGACCACATATACGTCATCAACAAAACATCATGGCTGCATCAACGCAACATAGAGTAGTGTAGGGTAAAGCGCACCCCACGGGGCAGAGGGCACCTCCACTTATCTCGGCAGATGACACGTCCGCTTCCAATCAAACAACGCAACATGATGCGAAACCAATCTGGGCACGTTCGGTATTAGCAGAAACGTCACGCCAAGAAATTTACATCAATTTGAATTACATAATCATATTATTATAACACATTCAACAACTTGAAACGGTCCCGTAGCTTAAGTATTTTAACAAAGCAAAAATGTGAAATGTTTCCTATGTCTTCTATAATAGATGGCATTGGTTCATAAAAGCAGTGATTGATCCGGTCAATGTGGGGCAAAGCGCACCCCCATTGTAAATCACAATGAGATTGGTTATTTTTTAAATTAATTCGTTTACGACTATTTGTGCAATAAACCACATAACATACAGTATACCGGTGGGGGCGCTTTGCCCCAAATCACAACATTTGCAAAATGTGTAGGACTGAAATTAAATTTAATAATTTTTTTGTAGTTCTGTTGTTACTAAGGTTCTGCAATTATATTAATATTTAGATAAGATGTGTATATGTGTGACTATGTTAACCTTTTCCGCCTGAAATGAAAATAAGTAGGCTAAATCGTGTTTGCTTCTAAATGGGTGCGCTTTGCCCCACACTACTCTACACTGACATTGATCACGGACTACGTCTAACTTGAGACCAGACTTTGAGATGAGATAGACCTCTAATCCTGAGGTAAAGTACCTCGCAACTAGACACGCGTACCTTGAGACACGGCATGCAACACCAAACATTGCAGAAGGCGAGAGTGGCGAACTGACAGCCCCAGCAGACGGCGCAAGGCACACCCAGCACCAGACTGAGGATACGATACGTCCACAGCTTCGTCGCCACGAACGCCTATAACATACACGAACAGAGTAAACATCTATAAGTTTGGGTTAAAGTTGTACTGATCTCAAAGTAGACTAACTGAAAGCGATTGAAACATCATGTGTGTGTGTGTGTGTGTGTGTGTGTGTGTGTGTGTGTGTGTGTGTGTGTGTGTGTGTGTGTGTGTGTGTGTGTGTGTGTGTGTGTGTGTGTGTGTGTGTGTGTGTGTGTGTGTGTGTGTGTGTGTGTGTGTGTGTGTGTGTGTGTGTGTGTGTGTGTGTGTGTGTGTGTGTGTGTGTGTGTGTGTGTGTGTGTGTGTGTGTTTATATATATATATATATATATATATATATATATATATATATATATGCTCTTCCTCCTTGTTCCCTGCTGTACAGGGGTGAGGGTGAGGTAAAATATTGTCGAGCCACTCTTTCTGTTCTCTCTTTCTATAGTTTTCTATCGGCCGCTCCCTCTCTCCATCTTTCATCCTCCCCCGATCTTCTCATGTCCCTCCTCCCATCTCAGCTGTGGCCTTCCCCTTTTTCTGCGTCATTGATATATATATATATATATATATATATATATATATATATATATATATATATATATATATAGGCCTACGCTTTGAATGAATGTTTACTTAAATAACAATGAAGATTTTTGTTACAGAACTTTGATGTGACATTCTAATGTGTTGGATTTATTCAACATTTGTAATTATGACATCATAATATTATAGAAAGTATGGTGTAATGCCTTCAACGAAATGAAGAAAGTTATTTTGTCGAGTTTTATGCATTTAACTAACTTTATAACCGGAGAAACGGAAGTCTTACCTTATCACTAAGCATCCAAACTTTATCGGAACTTTGTGCCTCAGTATCTGGTTCAGCTATGATGTCGTGAAACTGAACCTGTTAAGAAAATGCATAGTTGATTATTTCCTAGGTAAACATATACATACATATGTATATATATATATATATATATATATATATATATATATATATATATATATATATATATATATATATATATATATATGCACTTCACTAATGTTTATTAGTAACACGCTTATATATATATATATATATATATATATATATATATATATATATATATATATATATATACATATATATATATATACATATTATATATATATATATATATGTATATATATATATATATATATATATATATATATATATATATATATATGTATATGTATATATATATGTATATATATATATATATATATATATATATATATATATATATATATATATATATATATATATATATATGTAAGCGTGTTACTAATAAACATTAGTGAAGTGCATAGAAAAAGAAATGTTGGTATGGCTTTGTTGTGCGCCCCCCTTCTCTCTCTCCTTCCCTCCCTCCCTCCCTCCCTCCCTCCCTCCCTCCCTCACTTACTCTCCCCATCTCTCTCTCCCTCTCCCACTCTCCCTCCCCCTCTCTCCCACTTTCACTCTCACTCCTCCCCTCTCTCTCTCTCTCTCTCTCTCTCTCAATCACTTAAATTCATCATAATTATTACATTACTTTAAGTTAATTATGCTGTAATGTGAAATAGCGCGCAAAGGATGGCCGAACGTCGTCCATTATGTTTAGCCGCACGGACAACGTGCACCCATAAAATCGCGCAATTGAGCCGATCGTCGGCTTCGATTAATGAACGAAGAGTCAGTGTAGCCCCATAGTGCAGAGACTCGAATCGGATAGACGTCCTGGGACACACATCCAGAGAACTGTGTAGAATGAGTAATGAGTTGTTTTGATCGTTCCACCAAGTAATGCACACTGACGGTGTAGGGTAATTTAATAATACAGATTTTCATTAGCACTGTGTTCACACGTTGTCAACGACGTGGAACTACAATGCAGTCTACTGATTGCTACACGAGTCTTGGAGATGCTATCGGCGGGCTGCTGATTGTAGGCCTACAGTCCGATGTAGGCCTACAGTCCGATGTAGGCCTACAGTCCGAAGTAGAGGTGCCGGCAGAGTGGTCCCCAGCATAAGGCATCAACACTAACTTGTGGTGCGTGGTGCGCCTGTTAATATATGCACCACAATCCTAATAAATTACCAAAACTCTGTGTAAATCGGAAGCTATCGGTGGTGACTTGTCGGTTGTTACATCCAGTGAATGACCGAGCGAGTGTATAAGTTAGTTTTGTCATGAAAGATGTACCTACTGAGTGCGTGAATGTAAGTAGACCTATGCACCAGTAACGCATGCGTACGTATATGTAAGCGATCGAAATGAGTACAAAGATGATAACGGTGACAGCAGGCTGAATGGCATCCAATGGAGCCCACTTGTACACATCGACCCTTTCGACAATAACACTAGTAACCTTGTGAGCCCTAACCCAGTTCGACATGCCAGCAGAAATACGTATCTCGGTCATTGGAGAACTCGCCCAACCAGCAGTGTGCTTATTTCTGCGGCGAGAATGCCTCAAGGTATTCAACACTGTGGCACAATTAAGCGTGCACTTTGACGAACTCTCAAGGCCCATATGGCGTGTGTCGTACTAGCGTAGCATCTGCTGGACATTCCAGTTGCAGGTCCTTGCAAGCAATAACAACGCCATCCCGGTCGCCTGGCGTTGTGCCAAGGTTAATGCGGTAGACGGTGACGCGACCAAATCGATAGTGACACTCCGATACCAAATACATTTTGGCTCAGCCGCATCAGCTTAACGATAGCCATTATGTCCCACAACTGTATTCCGTTTCAAAGAAATCAACACTTTGGCGATTGTCTCGGCCATACTGCGGTAAAAACCTGTTGCAGTTCTCAGACCACCACTACCACCACCACCACCCCGTGGTGTGGTCTGGTGTTTTTTATTATCTACAATAAAATGGCGGAGGCTGATAACAGTCTTCACTTTGATGTGAACCTGCCAGAATTTCTGTTTCACATGGCTGAGATTGCACCGGTGTGTCATTCCGTCAGCGTGCGGTTGTGCGTGCGTGCGGGCGGGCGGGCGTGTGTACGTGCGTACGTGCATACGTACGTACGTACGTACGTACGTACGTACGTACGTACGTGCTTGTCAGCGTGCGTGCAAGCGTGCGTGTGTGCGTGCGTGAATAATGCCATTGCACCACTTACCTTGTGTATGTGCAGGTACTCCGTCTGTCACCCACAGTGAGTTAAACGTGTGTTTAAAAAAGAAATTACGATATAAATAGAAGAGACGCTTGCGCAACACGACAAATACAATATCAGACGGTGACAATATAAGTGAGTTAAAAGTGCAAAGTATGATCGTTTTTTTTCGTACAGTCATATTATACAGTATGCTATCTATATATAATGTAACATGTTGACAAATTAGTACAAATTAGTATGATTTGACCATTTTCTGTTTATGAATATTGACATTGTCGTTCAGCATGGACTATGAACATGATATCCCCAAACATTCAAATCAAAAAAGTAACAGTCAAATTAAAGTATATTAAAATATGGTTCATTAAAACACATTTGGGCGGTCACAATGTTATAATGATAGTTTCTATTATGTATAACACGATTTTACGATAAAACGATCAGACCTTGTAACAGAAAGTCGATCCTTAGAGAGACATGTTTTTCAATAGGCCTATCTCTATGGTTGCTCTTGGCCCAGATATTGATTATAGGACGTCCGCTGACCGAGTTTGTCTGCCAAAGAGAAATGTATGCAGCTCATTTATCTTCCGTCGGTCTTTGAAGCTGAGTGTCAGTTCGTCTTCCGGAATCAAATTAACTGTTAAACAACGGTGCCAGACAGAGGCAGATTCACTCCTTGTTGTGTATCACGAATTGTATTAAATCTTAAGACATATAAAATAATATTGACATTAATTATTACACTTAAAAAAGAGTACAGTTTAGTAATTGATGGTCACAGGCGACCTGTCAACATACTCGTATAGTGCTTCGAGTGCTACAATACATACATTATATGCTTTAATCGAATATTCATTCTCCCCGTGCAACAATGGAACAGTCGACAGTAGTTAGACACAAATATTTATTCCAGTTTGAATGTTATGCTAGTAAATCGCGTCACATTGTAAACAGTCAACAGAGTAACTGCCCCTTTGGCTTACTTTTTGCTTCGCCGAGATAGTTCTGTGAAGAGTTACATGCACAAGACCTGCATGGATTTCTCCAAGATTGTGTTATCACAACACAGAAGTGCTCCCGTGGGAGACCGTTAACACATGTTAACACATAATGAATTTAACCTTGTGGTAACAGACACACAAACAATAGTTATTATTTGTTCAGAGAATACTGCGGCTTTAGACATTTCACATAAAAAGACAACTTCATTGTACTTGGGACGAGCGTCAAAGTAGTCCGTCGCCAGGGCAACTTCACTACGGCCTCAGCTGTTGGATAAACGACTGCGCGTCACTTGGTGACTCTATAGGATAATGTGGCGATCATTTGCCATAGCAAGTGACTGCAATGACGCTATGTGCAGTTGTGATGTCTGTCATAGGTATACATACATGAATTTAATTACTACAATTGACACTTTGACAGGCCATAAACCCACGGTCAATATAAGATAGAGATTGGTTATCGTCACTGCTTTAGACGCACGTTATGGTCTATGGTTCAACGTCATTTCTGGGCTTTATAAGAGGCTGAACATATTTATTTGAACAAACCTCTAACGCAGAGTATTTCATAGCTTTCTGACACAGACATGAACACATCACCTTTACATGGTCGTTCAAGTGCCGTGGGTCGCGTTCGGACGCATCCGTCTCCTTGATCTTCACCGGCTCGTCTTGCAGGTTGATAGTCGCTGGCTTCGAGGGGGAAGCAGTATCGGACCCCGTCATGTCGGCTGCCATCGGCGTGATGCCAACAGCTAAACTCCACCAGGCGATGCAGAGCGCCGAAAATCCCCGCTGTACGTTGGCGAAAAGAGACGGCTGGCGTTGGGCCCGGATGCTACCAAGTGCGGGCTACTGCAGGGGTGGCTGGCCTCGCGGTGTCGCGGCCTTACCGAATGTCACGACGGAGTCTGTCAGGTTTCGGCGTTCGCCGTTTTTCTCCGTAAACGAAATGATTGAGGTTGTCAAAAGGCTTGCGAGTAGACACACAATATGCGGATCGTTGTGAAAGTGGATACGTTTTCTATCGCCTCTTGATGTTATGCGATCCTATATTGGCGATAAACGACGGAACGAGTGTGAATTGTAACTATACTGTTACAGCATTGATTACAGTGCGGATAGTAAATGACTTCCGGTGTTACACCTGTACATGAATTATAACGGTCAATCTACAAAATTAGTTAATTATAACTCAAATAAAACACGTACGTTTCGGAGGCTTTGTTATAAAAAAGGATGGCCTGACCTACTAAAAGTATACCTACTGGTTTAACGAATCGTTTGTACAGTTTAACCCAATACAAAAACGACACGTTGGGGTCGGATCGCTAGATGTTATGCAATAATAATTATATAATGTCATCAAAAATCTCCGATATCCGTTGATGCGGCGTTGCATATGGCAGTCTGGGTTCACTTAGGCCTACATATCGCGTTTGAACGTGGCGATATCTGACAACCCCTTTTTACTGATGTTGGATCACCAGCCGCCCTGTTTATGTAATCGTTCCTCCAGACACTGCCTTAAATAACACGTGGTGTTATTTATTTAATAGTGGTGGTTAATAATTATGCTTTTTAGTTGAATATTCACAATAACCCATTTTCCAGAAAGCCCCAAAAATCATTATTCGTCATCAATCACCATCATCGTCATCGTCATCGTCATCGTCGTCGTCGCCACCGCCACCGTCACCGTCATCGTCATCATCACCGTCATCGTCACCGTCACCGTCGTCATCGCCATCGCCATCGTCGTCGCCATCACCATCATCATCATCACCATCACCATCACCATCACCATCACCATCACTATCGATCAAGGACGACGACGGGTGGCGGCGGCGGTGACGACGATGACGACGACAAAATCAGACACTAGGGACAAGGTACACGTTGAACCATATATAATATAAAAAAATATTAATAATATAAAATACTTCTATTGCGCTAGATTCCTCGGGAGATCCAAGCTCAGCAGCGCACCAAAACAAAAGGGGTTAAGCAGTTCATAATCGATAAGTAGTTCCAGTTGTAAACAGCTGGATTGGTACGCTGGGGGGGGGGCTATGGAGAACAAGCAAGTTTAAACAGGTTAGTGTTTAGTTTACGGCGAAATGTTGTTATATTTCCTACAGACTTAACACTAACATGGAGTGAGTTCCACAGAGTCGGTGAAGCAACTGAAAAAGCTCAAGTTCTGATATTTGTCTTAACACTGGGAATAAAGAGTAGATTAAAATTAGATGGTCGAAGCTGTCTAGGCTGCCTTGCAGGAGTGAGCAAAAGAAAAAGCAATAAGAGAATTAAATGAAAACCAGTGATTGGCAAAACGGGACGGGATTTTTATACACCAGAAAAAGTACAACAAAAAGGAAGCAAACGTTAACATTGACATAAAATTATTATTATTATTAATTATTATGCTTTCCTCTCAGATGGTTATCACGCGTGTCTCACTTACCCTAATACTGTTGGCTGGGTGGCCTGCCAGGAGCTATCCTTTGCCCAAAATAAATGTGATCTATCACATTCACCATATATGGAATTGTAAACATCATTCATGCTGCTAAAGTAGAACATTCTGTGATAAGGAATATTACAATACATCTAATATGTTGGGCATATCATTTTAAGATTAAAACTTGCATAGTCTTGTCAGAATTCATGACGACGAAGGTGAATCAGTGAATGCCAGATGAGAAGCGATTGGCTCGCCACCTGGTGAGCATGAGCAGATTATATAACTCTCCACCTGTGAGTGGATGGAGTCTAGTATGGACAGCGTCATCGAAGCGTGTCGGGAAAACAGTCACAGTTAGACATGGGGTTGTGTGTAAGTTTATGTCACTTACGCCATTAGAATTTGACGTACAACGAAATGGGCAATGTGTCGTTGGTTAATGCTACGAGATTTTGAACGGTTGCAAATAGGTGTTTACTTTAGCTTGACTGTAGACGCTGTGAAATATTGCAGAATTTTGGGTTTTCGACTAGCCTCGGTTATCGCACACTTCTTCTTCCGGGTACAAGTCAACCCTCTCTTCAAGGCTTATATAATCGGTGTGTGTGCACACTAGTGCCCTGCACGGGCCGGGCTTTGGGTCTAAGCCCGCGGGCCGGGCCTCTACATAATTTTGCGAACAAAAATTAAACACATCGGGCTTGGGCCGGGCCTAGGCCTAGTGTGAGCAGGCCGGGCTTGGGCTGGGCCTGGACATAATAAAAATATTCATAAAAAACCCAGATTATTAATTTTATTATAAATAAAAACTTATTATAAATTGTAATTCCGGTTAATGAACGCTTAAAATTATTTATTTAGTATTATATAGTTGCAAATTGAGACCTTCCATGGAATTATGAATGACACTAGTGTTTTATACATTGGAAAAAAATTGGAATGCAGTTTAACCTTTTTTCAACAATGGGACTTCCTATGGTATTATTTTAGTAATGTGCATTCTTTTAATAGAGACATTTCATATAAAATATATGCATAGTCGCATGCCCATATATTTGTATTGTAATTCTTTAAACATGTACTGGCTTTCCACAACACTGTGACTGGAGTAATGGCACTTGTTTCACTGGCTTCATCACAGTTAATGCATGTTTCCCATCATTCTTCTTCAGCTCAAACTTAACTTCATATCCCTTAATCCGTAATGTCTAGACTTTGTAAACCGCATATTTTTGGCATGAATGTACCCTTTTGCATAGGTCTAATGACCCCATACCAGGCCACTTAAGTTCACCTGGCTGGAAGCAGCCAGCCCCAAATGTTTACTTTAGACATATTTGCAGAGGCAATCAAGCCATGATTAACTATCAACTTATCACCCTTTGACCAAACCAGTGGACATTCTATTATCTAGGTCTCCCCTCCAAACATTGCCTGCCTGAATGACCAGCCCAATGGCCACTGCCCACTGCCCAAAAGTGCCAGTATTTTTCAATTGTGTGAATTAGTCTACAATTTCCCCAGTACTGATTCATTCACACTTGTACTAATTCACACATGTCTCAACCTGATCTGTCTCAGGCTAGTGACTGCAGGCCTGCTGGAAATGCCACTGGGTGTCAGTGCCAGTGGGTGACATAGTAGTAGCTAGTGCTAGCTACTAGCTAGACACTACTAAACAACAACTGACATTAGTATTTCAGTATAGCAACCATTATACAATGTTCATATATTATATTTTTATTTAATAAAACAATAAGTCAGTTTTACAGTTTATTTGTGTTTCGTATTTCTTATAAGATTATAGTTTTATCTTCTCTAAACTTAGCGGGCTGCAGGCTTGCGGGCCACGGGCTTACCCGTCTTTGGCCCCCGGGTATGGGCCTGAAACTTGCAGGCCGGGGTCAAACATTCAGGGCCTGGGCCTAAATTCTAGTTTGCGGGCCTGGGCCGGGCCGGGCTTGAAAAATTGCTGTGGGCCAGGCCTGGACTCTAACTGCTAATTGCGGGCCGGGCTTTGGCTCAAATTATAGGCCCGCGCAGGGCACTAGTGCACACATGCTAAAGTGCTGTAAGAGAAAATAATAAAATATTTGGAAGAAAGAGAAAAGATGATAGCATGCGTGTAGTACTGCAATTTGAGGAGAGGAAAAGTTGATAGCGTGAAAAATGCAATATCAATTAATGTTGTAAGCTGGAGATCTTCTGTCTGAAAATCTCCAAACTTGGTGCTGTAGCTGCATTGGCTGGCAGGTTATTCAAATTGGCTATTGTACGGGGTAAAAAGCTATACTGGATGAATTGCTTAGTGATTACATGGAGTTGAAACGTGTATAAGTTGGGGAAGAGGTCCAGGGCGATTATACCATGTAATGTCTTATAAAACATGACAAGTCAAGGCAGATGTCGGTTCTCCTTTGTTGGAGGCTGCGCCAGTGCAAGTGTTTGATCATGGTGCTGACACTTGCTTCACGGTTGTAGTTGTTACAAACCTACAATGTCGATTGTCGCACACATCATCGCCTGGACACAAAGTGTACTTTTCATTGTGATGGAAATTATACCTGTACAATACCTGTAGAACCTACTATTTTCTTATGTATGCAACCAGGCGAATGTCAGTATTACAGTAAAACAACTTGTACATCTGAGAGTCGATCAATTTGGTAAATTAAAATTGAATAGTATATAAAGTAAAACGTATAATGCAAACACAATTTCTTTGAGCATGTTCTGCCGGAAAACATGAGAGTGAAATAGGAAGGTGGGGCATGTCCGCACACTTCGTTATTTACCACACCGCGTAGTATTTGGCTTCAAAGCTGTTCTACTGTAGCAGCTAACTCAAACATCGAACATTTGTACCCGCGAATTGAACCCAATTGAACTGTTTGCGTCGGTAGGAAATTATACACTAAAATGTTGTTTGTCCAGAATATTCATATTATTTTCTGTTGGTACAAATATTAAATGACCTTTACCAACAATCACTCTGTGTGTTCCTGTAGCAAACGAGCTCAGAGTTCTGCCATTAAGCATCGGCAGGGTATAAATGAATATTTTTACACATGTCAAAATAGTGTTTATACAATGTGAGGTAAAAATTACTGCTTTAATTGTTGCGGTAGTGTTAGTCTGTGATTTTCAGTCCGCAACCTGGGAAACGGTCCGTAGTACGCGAAACAGTTTGTGGACAAATGACGCTAGGTGATCACGTGGCGAACGAGAGTCATTCCCTTTGTGTTGGAACTCTGAGCCACGCTAGACGTACTTTGCAGAGCCATCACATTGGAAGTTTTTCTTCCCACCATCCTCCCCTGTCTACCTCCATTGTTCGCGTGTTGCTTACCATGTTATGATTCTGTATTGTATGTATACATTCAACTCCCGATAGTTCCTAATTTGGTTGTGATAAAAAATCATCATTGTGCGTTAACGCTTTCCTTCATGTATAATTTTCCCATAGGGTTTTAGAAGGTTTTAGTGCGTATAGTCTGTATTCACTTGTATACACAATGTCTTGGTCAGTAATACATATGCTGTACAACAGTTTTTGAACAATTGAATTGTGCTTGAATTTTTTCTTTCATGAGAATCCCAATGGGGATTGTGGTACATAACCTTTAATTTTAGATGCATATTTGACTGGTTAGTTGATTGTTGTACAACTTTGTTATGATGATGATATTCTATGTTTATGTGGTGGGACAAAGGACTGCCCCACCTTTGCTACTTCTACTTTTGTCATTTAATAATTGTTTCTCAATGAGCAACTTTGTATTGGCAACTAAGCGATATCTCATTTGATATACATGTATTGTATTTTATTATATTTTTCTTGATGAGCATGTTTGTGCTAGTTGCCAAGCTACTTTTTCATTGATTCATATTATTTTCTGTTGGTACAATCATTAAATGACCTTTACCAACAATCACTCTTTGTGTGTTCCTGTAGCAAACGAGCTCAGGGTTCTGCCATTAAGCATCAGCAGGGTATAAATATATATAATTTGGTTTCCTCATTTATTTACGGATGCATTAGTCATTGTGTGATATATGACGTACACCTTACACCTATGTGGACTAGCTAACCCATATTTCATTATGGAGGGGGTGTGACAGGAACCCAGGAGTACTCAAAACATTGCCAGTGTACAATCCTTCAAAATTTCTCTAACTGACCCTCCCTATATTTTAGACTTCTGTCGAAAGATACGCTTTTCAAGTTGAATGCACTGAAATATACACCATTGAACATGTAAAATATGCACTGTTCCGTGATTTAGATTAATTCATAAAACATTTTGATTCACAGATCCATGTGACCTCTCAGTGTGTACCCTTTATCATAAAAATGTGTTTTAATATTTCAAAATGTATACTCTAAATTATCCAATAATTATGATTTGTTATACTCAAAATGCGTTAACGTGCGTTATACACAGAAAACACACCCATAAAATGTCAAATTGTTTTAAGGATGGTATATTGAAAATGTATTGACTATTGAATCCCCCCCACCAAAATGGTGGGAAGTTAATGTAACAATAGGTGGGAGGTGGGATTTTGAGGTGAGATGTGTTAAAGACAGTAAACTTATAACATGATAGTTTATGTAGGTTAAGTGTTCATGTATCTTGAAGTGTAGAATTATAATGTTGTTTTTATTCTGTGTTCTTTTGGTTTCCGTGTGCTGTAGTTGAGGCAGACCAATATCATGCATCCACTTCATTAAATTTAGGCCTTTGTATTATATAAGCTACAGCTGGTTATGTTTATATTATTTGTATGGACACATCTGACTACCAAATACCACTCATGGGCCTAACAAGCTATATGATGTTCTGCAGCCTGCAATTTACCATTGCAGTTCGTATTCTCCTATTTAACAAAGTCCTGAAATACACAATGTATGTTCGTACATACCTGTGTGTATATGCCCAATTACCCTGTGGCATATCCGCACACCAGTGATCAATACATATTGATAACATATATGTTTTTCTTAGTGGAGTTGAAATATGATAATTGGTAGTAGTAAACTACTAAATATACAGATTAACTAGGCAAAATGTTATCCTTCTGGCAATTAATTAATTATGACACATTATACCTTAGGTGTGCGGATATTCCCCACCTTCCCCTATACAGCATGCCCCAATACCAATATGATCAATGACAATCATGACATGGTTGTTTTCTTTTAGATTCTGGTTGTGCTGGCTTGCTGTCTTGTTGCCAATGCAAAGGGTATGTAACAATGCATTGTACATAATATTATTACGGTATTATATTTACATTTAATTAAACAAAGATGTAGCCATCATAAATATGTGAAAAATATATCTGTTGGTCCAGGTTACCATTTCAGTAACATTCTTATGAACTCATAAGCAAGATTTCGATCATTAAGACCGATTTCCCTCATTAACTATGATCAAAACAGAAAACTGCTTTTCACAACAACAAAAATTCATTGGTTATGATGAGGTTTGCATATTATCTTGATTCCAGTTTTGTGCAGAGATCCAGTTTTTCACAATCAAATAAGTTTTCAGATGAATAGTTTGCAAATTATTGCTTATGTTTACGGTATGTATTTTACAGCATGCCGTTGACAATTCACATGCGCTTTTTTTTAGCATTGCGAAAGTGAAGGTTATTCACAAAATGTTTGGTATTCAATTTTGAGCAAATTTTAAGCTGTATCTAACCAAAATATGTACACTTCTAACCTTGATATTGGTGTATTCGATGATATAATTTTGGTTGAGGTTGTTGGAGCTCTCTGCGAACTTTGTTGTTGAAAACTGTCAAAGCTTCACTTGTCGAAACAACACATTACCAGTGTGATGGAAATAGTGTCCTCTGTGACACGATGTCTTCTCTCACATTTTTTCTCTCCAGCTAAATTGAGCAAATAAGTCAAATGTGGTTGAAAAGTGTTTGATGGAACAAAGTATCAGCTGCTATTGGACAACTTTTATATTTGTTTTGCCCAATTGTGCACACTGGAGCTTATGATGGAAATTTTGATCATTAGCTTATGATGGATTTAATGAGCATCTTAGTGAAATGCATTTTGAGAAAGCTTATAAAAATCTATGATGATACTGTTTTTATTATAGGTTTTCCTTATGAGCTCTTTATTTTAGTGAAATGGTCCCCACGTAGAATAATACATTTTGTTAGTAAATCAGAGAGGAGAGATTTGACCATCTTTATAAAATATTTTACAAAGTGTTGGTGATATCCGCATCATCAAACCATTCAAGGCAATATGTATCTTCTGAAAGATCATTGATTATGTAAAAAATCACCTGTCAACTATGGTAGGTAGGATAAAAGTAATTTAACAGACATTATTTTGGCAGATTTTCGTACTCTACATCATCTGCAGCCGTCAGCTACAAATGATGTTCAAACTGCGGCAGCGCAACAGTTGATCCTTCGAGTTGTGAAAGGCCGAGCCTCAAGATTTGTGGTGAACGTGGATCCCTCAATCGGACCAAAGAACAGGGATACATTCATGGTGGGTGGTCTGACATACAGGCCAACAGTTCTCACATTCTTTTTAATAAAACATTTTATTCTATCACATACCTTTTAGTTGGTGTGTTGAATATGTTGGATATTTTCAAAAGTGTTTTAAAATGCAGTTGTGAATGTGATATTAAGTTACAGTGTTCTTCCAGCTTGTCACAGATTCAGGGCGTCTGAACATCACCGGGACAACC
This sequence comes from Lamellibrachia columna, assembly GCA_963662155.1. Classification (NCBI taxonomy): domain Eukaryota; kingdom Metazoa; phylum Annelida; class Polychaeta; order Sabellida; family Siboglinidae; genus Lamellibrachia; species Lamellibrachia columna. The sequence continues at coordinate 7,923,913 of OY759265.1, forward strand.
GGGGTTGCCGTGGCGATGGGGTTCTACTACTATCTGTCCCAGTATTGCGGCTGTCACATCTCATGGGGAGGGAACCAGGTGAACTTTCCTAGTGAACTGCCGGTTATTGCAGCCCCTGGGGTTGTGGTCACTTCTAATGACAAGTGAGTGGACACGGACAGCTAGGTTTGTTCTTTCTACTTTGTTGTGGTAGTTAATCGGTTTGATCCATAATTTATGCCAGGTGGGTTACAATTTCCAAGTAACCTATCATTAATGATCAACTTGTCGAGCATGACATTCATCATATACCAAAGTAACCTATATCAGACCTGGGGCAAATCCTATATCGGAATCAAAGGTTGATGCAGAAGCAGCGGAATCAGAATTGGAATTGCTTTGGTTGGAATCAGAATTGTAATCAGTTGTTGTGGAAGCAGTGGAATCAGAATTGGATTCGGAATCGATTTAGGTGGAATTGCATACTGGAATGAACATTTAGGTCCTATATGGCATATGCTATGACAAGGTTATTCACACGTTCGCCAGTTACCCGATCAAACAATAAAAGTCAATTCTTTTGATGATTTTAAAAGTGTGCACTCCTTTAACAACTGTCCAATAATCACCTCGTTATTATGCACCCCATTGTTAGGCAGATTCAGATATAAGGCTGTCGGTCATGGACCCCGATTTTCTGTCACCAGGAGGAAATGCCAAATGGACCTGCTTAAACCTACTTAGAATTGCTTTGACAATTCTCAAGAAACATTAGGTGAACAATGTCAATGAATGAGTGTCGACGTGTTTGTTTGTTTTATATTGCAGCCGACATCAGTCGCTGGCTTCGCTTCAGATGTTTATAAATTGCAATCGAGGTTCACAAATACGCCTCGCTTAAGAATCACATAAACAGTCTTAAATGCAATTTAGTATGCAATGCCAATATAACACTGTGGTGAAATGGCATGCTTCCATTGCATCATAAATCTAATAGTTTTCACGACGCGAAACCAACATGCCAAATGCCTAACCCAAATTGCTACCAGTGCATGCAAATACAAATTTGTCATCCGCATATGAATCGATGTTAAGTGGTGCATCATAAATTTATGATTCGGTCGAGATCAGTTGAAAGACGAAGTGAAGCAATTATTATTTCTACCTATTGTTGTTTTCTATGTTTAATCAGCTTACATACTACGTGTGTCAAATCGTACATTTTTGGCTGTTCAGATCCAGGTTATTATTTTCGATTCATAGGCCTATTGGTCCAATACATCATCATCGTAGCAGATCTATTCCATAACAGTATACATACATGGATTTTATTCAGTTCAAGATTCAACACCATATGACATTTAAGAATTATACACGTTGATGCTAGTTGACTCGTTTAATAAGCTCTATAAACTGGTATGAGACAGTGCTGCAATCATGCAGTGGCTTCGACAGCATTTTTGGACTTGATGCAAAGGGCGGTGATTGCTGTTGTTTAGTAGCTCCCTGGTGGCAGATATGGGAACACCTAACGCACCTAGCGTACAGTCCGGTTCGAAATTGTGGACGTCGACCACCGCGTTATAACGAGGCTCAACTGTGTTACTATTCACACACTGCAAAATTGAACATTACCAAACCAGAATTGTGATGGACCCACTCTGACCCAGACTACATCACTTGAGCAGGGAGTTTGAAGCAGAAACAACCTCTGTCTCTTCTATGTGTGGTTTGACTCATTAGATGAACTGAAACATATCCCATGTGACTGTGTTTCAGACTGCGTTACTTTTCAAATGTGTGCACAATGAGCTACTCGTTCGCTTGGTGGCGCTGGTTGCAATGGGAGACGTTCATCGACTGGCTTGCTATGAGTGGCTTCAACATGCCTCTCGCCTTCAACGCCCAAGAAGCCATCTGGCAGCGGGTCAGTCTTCAGGAGATCCAGGGTGATCTATCCTGTCTCAAACAGACTTCTTATCCCATGATAAATTATTATTTTCATCTTTACGAATTATTTCTCTAAACATGTGTCATTTGTGATAAATGTTTTTGCTGTCAGCCAGGATGCATTTTAGGAAAATACACCAACCACGACTTTTCCATTTCTAAATATAGCATCAATGAAATAGCTTTTAATGGTTTCATCGCTGTTATTTAAAATCAATATTATAATTTATTGAATCAGTTATTTATTTGTTCTAGTGGTGCTGGAATAGTTTTTTATGGCAATATTCCAGCAGATTCAACCATATTATGTGTCTTAGGCCAATAGTTGTATAAGCTTGAACTATTAAAGGAATCATGATGATAAATATGTACATTTTGCTACTTCAACTGATTATCAACCCTGTTCTGTATTATAAAATTATACTAACCATGTGAATTTGTTTTTCCAGGTATATTTGAAAATGGGATTCACACAGACAGATCTTAACAAGCATTTTGCTGGTCCTGCTTTTCTGGCTTGGTAAGATACTTATGCTATGTAGCCGCTTCCTGCGTTATATGGGATAGTTAGCCAGTAAGTAATAATTTATTTTTTTATACAAATACTTTAATTTAATATGTTTGTTGTGGTTTGTAATAAAAGATCCAGGTAAATGTTATTATATTGGTCATGTCTATGGAATTTTTAATGGTTTGTTTGAACTGTTTGCCAAGCAACAGGTAATTAATTGATTTACCTGTTGCTAGGTACGCCGTCATGTTATATCAATTTGAAATTATTAGTTTTTTATCTTCACACAATAATTTATATATGTAGCCTCTTCATTTAGCATATAGCCAGCTACACATTCCAAGTTATACTATCTGAAATGTCTGTCCAACAAATACATTATAATGATAATCTGCCATGTTAATTAGTAATAATTTTTTTATCTTGGGGATGACTGTGTAAAACTACAAATAAAATGTGTGTTATTTTCCCCATTCAGGCAACGAATGGGCAACTTATACGGCTGGGGAGGTCCGCTGCCACAGAGTTGGCATGGCCAACAGGTGGCACTTCAGCACAAAATTCTTACTCGGATGCGTTCGCTGGGCATGCTCCCAGTTTTGCCTGCATTTGCGGGTCATGTACCAGCGGCTTTCCCCCGGCTGTTTCCAAACCACAACGTCAGCCATATGACCAATTGGGGAAGCTTTAACAGCTCATACTGCTGGTATGTGTCAGATGTAATGATTGCAATAGGTATATGCAGAATATTTAAGTTTATCACTGCACTGTCATTGTCAGTATTTGATATTGTATAAATCATTATTTGTAAAAATAACTGGAATACATCAAACAAAATATCACTATCCCACTATCCTTTCTAAAGCCATGCCTGGAAACAATAAACGGAATCAAAATCATGTATTTGACCATATGATCATACTAAATACAGCAAATATATATACACGAATGTATGGTCAGGGAGACTCTTATTAAGGCGTGATGTATGCTGCTAACATAAGAGGCACCCTGTAGTTTAATGGATCATTTTAATACAGATTTATAATAGCAACATAAATATTTTAATATAATAAAAAAATTCTACCACTGCTGTTATTTGCAGTTCCTAAGATTTCAACCATATCTAGACACCTAACTACTATATGACATGTATGATAGCATTTTGTGATAAGGTGAGAGGCCATAGCTATTTTTTATAATATATAGATTCCTGTGGTTTTATTAATACTGTGCAGAGTGTAAATAGTTTGCTTATATTTCAAGATGGCCGATGCAGTTGGCATTTAATTTCTTCTGTCCTTTCCAGCTGGATGTTCAGAACCCACTAAATGCTTATGTATTATACCACATGCACGATGGTATTTGTCATTGTGAATTGGGGAACAGACGTTTTTTCCGATGTGATAACGCATTGCATTTAGAATGGCTTGCCAATACTTCAAAATGGCCATCCCAGCTGATGTTTGTGTCCCCTGTTCTTTCCAGCACTCTACTGCTGGATGCCCGGGACCCAATGTTTACTGTCATAGGGAAAGCCTTTCTTCTTGAGGTATGTCCACAAATTATCCTTTGGTTATGGGCTCCTGGATATCTTCACATGCACACACCTGTACAGTGTACACACGCACGCGGGCACACGCACGCACACACACACACACACACACACACACACACACACACACCACACATTGCATGGTGCTAATATATATTGTAATGCAAATAGTATAAATGTATCTCTGTTATTTGTCACAACATTTTCATTAATTAGTGTCATTAAATGTTTGTATTATTCTTTGAAGTAATATACACCAGTTGTGTATTTTCCTACTATTATGTCTTGTTCTGTTTGCTTTAAATCTGCTTAACAGTTTCATCTCGATTGTTTTGGTTTTAGTACAGCAAGGAGTTTGGCACAGACCATCTGTATAACGCTGACAATTTCAATGAAATGACACCAAAATCTAGGTAAGTGCTAATTATAACTATTATGTTATATGTCGCCGCTCAGGAAGAGATATAGGTCTGTGTTTTGAATGTTGAATTTGAATGAGAGTTGCTGGCAAGCAATTTCTTCATGAATATCATAACATTTTAGATTGATGGAGACCAAAATCTCCACCATCCACTAAATCAAACAACTGTAGGGAAACCAATCGCATGAAGCATACGTTAATTGAGCATTATGTGTCATTTAATGGTGGAACATGAGTTACCATTTAATTGTAAATGTAATTTTTTTGCTGTAATTTAATTAAAAATATTCTATCAACTGACTTTTAGTACCAACTCATTTGAAGTTCATAGTAACAATGTTTGAAATATTTTACCAGTAGCTGTTTGTGAATTATGTTTCTTTCTTAGTAGGGGGCACATAATAAAGCTTTTAAAGCTGCTGAACGTAAATAAGCATGTATCTATATATATACCTGCATGCATAAATGTTATGGCTATGATCCTGGGTGACAAAAAGTAACAAGCAGAGTGAATGCATTTGAGTTGTCAATTAAATGCCACATACTGTTTTTAATTATAATTATTAATATAGTTCTGCATTCCTGCATGTTAAAGTCCACGAGTGAATGATTTTCAACAACATACACTTGTAAAACTGGGATGTTTGTTTTGGTATGTTTTCAGTGATCCGAAATACATCGCTTCGTTTGGTGAAGCCACTTTCAAATCTATGTTGGCCGGTGATCAACATGCCATCTGGTGAGAAAATATGTACACAGATTGTAATTTAAGTAATAAAGCACATGGTGCCCATGTAGATAGTGACTGTCTTACAAAGTAGATTGATGTGGCATATCTCCTTGTTTTGAGAACATAAATAATATTTGTGTTTTTGTTTCAGGGTAATGCAGAGCTGGTTATTTCAGAATAAAGGTTTCTGGAAGCCGACTCAGGCGAAGGCTTTGCTTACGTCAGTACCGCTGGTGAGTCATTCTCAAGGTAACTACCACTGGTGAGCCATTGTCATGATAACTACTGCTGGTGAGCCATTGTCATGGTAACTACCAACAATCCATGTTTAAGGGTCAACTCAATCAATGTGCTCTTTGAATTAAGACACTTAAAGAGGTATATATCAGTATAATTGTATTATAATTAGCAAATAACACAAATTTATTTCAATCAATCTTTCTTTATTTCAGACAAAACGTACATGCAATATGCATTATGTCTATAGTAACAAGAAAAGAAAAATTTAAGCAATTTTACAAAAGTGTATAAATTGCACTTGTCCACTTCATGCGCAACACAGAAGTGTTATAAACATCACTGTATTCAATACTCTGAAATTTTTTTTTCATAGACATATCCTACACATTAGACTGTACATACATTTTCTAAATCTAGTACAGTGTATTACAGCAGTCAGTGCCAGAACTAACAAACATGAGGCCTGCACTGTGCATAATCCTAACTCCTTTCTTTGGGTTTTATATCATTTTCGTCCGACAGATCATCACAAATTAAATCTTGAGTGAGAACAAAATATTGCTATCAGTATTTTTATACCCATTCAATATCCTAAAAACTTCAATTTCATAGCTGCCAACCCTTCCATTTTTCTAAGCCTGAGTACGGAAATCTGTATGTACTGATTATTTTCTGAAAAATTCTGCTCAATAATTTTTAATCTGTAGTTTTTTCTCCGTCATTGATCTTGTCGGACACACGGGCCCAACTCGCACCACTGTGAGACTGAGACAAGCATAATTTTTATTCTAGTGTTAGAATGCATTCAGTTGTCACCACCATACGCGCGCGGTCGATAAGCTGAATGCTATGCAAAGCGCCACTCAAGTCCTCCGTCCGGAGATAGAACTTCACAAGACTGTCAGATCAATATCACGATTTGCACATCCGACGTGCTCCACAAGACTATTCCTCAGAAAGATACACATTTCACTGAGTGTGCCTGCCGAACAAGAGTTTGCAGCCCCAGCCATGAATCGGCAACAGTCGCCACGTTGGAACACGGGAGAGAACAGAAGTTATGACTTTTGTGCCAACTGACCAGCGACCAACTACTCCCCACATATATAGCATGAGCAGGCGATCTGTATGCATAGGCATGATATCAACGTATCAGCAACTTTTCGTATTGGCTAAAATCACATCCCAGGTGAAAACATCGTTCGGGAGTTCCATTCGACGTTCCGATGTGGGCAAAAAAACAACGAGTCCAACTCGGAACGACTGGCGATGCACTTTTCTCTATGGGATTTCACAAAAATCACTCTTTCGACCACCGGGGCGACTCCCGTACATATACGAGGATGCAGTCAGCAGTTTCCTGTCGGCATCAATGTCGGCTACAGGATGCACGTGACAGTATCTCGAGGAAAAAAGTCCATCCTCTGCAGAGGGGCAGTTGCATGGTCACTCGTTTTCCCCGGAGAAACCCTGGCTGCATGACACCGGCATATGGTAGCTCGAGTGCCCAGCTATAATGGGTTGTTGAACGCTAAAAAGTGAAAGCATGTAAATGTGTGTATGTATGTTTGTAGGATGAACATCTTTAAAGAGCTAAAGAATGATGACATTGAGAGCCTGGACATTCTTAGTAGTTTCAGTACTTGCATAAAGTCGACCTGTTCTGTATTTCTTAAGATAAGTGACATGAACTGGTACTGTAGTACTTGTACTTGCAGACCTTCCAGGAAAATCACTGTTGTGAATTTGCTGAGAAAGTATCCTTTTACTGTTTAGCCTGTCAAAATACTTTTATTGAATGTTCATTTGAATTGTGTGCATTGTTTGAGTTAGTAGTAGGTATCAGGAAATGCAATATTGAGTGTTGTAAATGTTTTTTTTTCAGCTTATAGGGCTGTGCCCCCTGATCCCCGCTTTTTAGGAGGGATGCACAAGCCATCCTCCTGAACCCACCCCTCACCAAATATTTTTTGGGGGGTTTCTAGAGGTTGGCAGCTATGCAATTTGATCTCCTGTTAACCGCCTTGTCTCTAGCGTTGTTAAACTACATTCCTTCAGTCGTTCTTCATAACTAAGGTATCTCAGTTCTGGAATCTGTATTCTTTCAAGCGTATCTATATCCTTCTTACGATATGGTCTCCAAGCTTGTATACAGTATTCTAAATAAGGTCTAACTATTGCTTTATTCAGAGGTATGATTAGCTTTTTTTCATGTCATGCATTGTAAAATAATTACTTCTACCAGTTGACCAACGTTTCTTGGGCTGTGACTGGCTGTGACAAATTAAATAAAGTTTACAATACCAAATAAATTAAATATACATAGTAATTTTTTTAGTAATCTCAGGATGTCATGTAAAATAATGATAATATAATTTTTCTACCAGTTGACCAGCATTCTTGGGCTGTGACAAAATCTCGACCCACAGCAATTATTCAGGCTACCGCTTGGGTTGGTGCTTGCAGGGTCGCATGATTGTGCTGGATTTATCGTCTGATGTGAAACCAACCTACACTACCCTTGAGTCGTACTTTGGCCAGCCGTTCATCTGGTGCATGCTGCATGACTATGGAGGTGTGGTTGACTGGTACGGCGTCGTAGACACCATCAACAATGTAGGGCCAGTATAGACAACTTTCTCTAATCAACGATATTTTATGTTTATTCATATTATGTCTTCATGTTGGTATATAGTTCCAGTGTAGAATGTGAGATGTTGTATTCATATGCCAGGTGTCTACTCATGAGAAGTTGTTGTGCTTCATGTTCTATCTGCATGATATTATGTCAGGATAATATAGTTGCAATGTAGAATGTGAGATGTATTCATATGCCAGTAATCTGCTGGTTTGAAGTTGTATTTAATACTCATACAAGTGGCCATGCAGCATCAATACTGGCAGAGCTTGAAATGGACCCATTATCATTGTTTTGAATGCAGTACTGTGAACATTGTTCTTTATATTTTGATAATTTAATATTAAGAATTGATATGTGTTAATTATTACAAAACAGCTATGACTTTATATGACAGAAAATATAATGGCATGAGTAAGCACTAGACTATGAGTGCTAACAAATCACGAATACGAAAATAATAATGATGGTTCTTGGCATAGTACGTATCTTTTAAGTGAGTATTTACAAATCAAAGCACTTCACAATGTGACATATTAATAATAAGGATAATGCTTTTAAAATTTTATCACTGACTAATATAATTGCTACAATTCTTTGTCATTTGTTTTAGCAGCATGTACAGTAAACTATTGTGTCACATTTATAACTGCTTCTCAATAATGAAACAACGTACAGGGTCTACAATTGTGTTTCAGGGTCCGTTTGTCGGCCGTGCGTTTCCCAACAGTACCATGGTGGGGATCGGGTTAACGATGGAAGGCATCAACCAGAACGATGTCATCTATGAGTTCATGAATGAAAATTTATGGAGAAAACAACCAAGAGACATCAACAAATGGTGAATGTTGTAGTCGAGGCTTAGAAAGCAGCAGACTCTTGCAATGACTGCTTGACCACTAGTTTTAAAACAGTGAGAAAATAATTGAGAAATTGTTAAAATATCCATATTTATTTTACCGTCCATGGATTTAAATCAAGAGGATATATTTATCATCATATGAGATGTTAATTATGATGATGTTGACAGTGCCGTAATTAAAACATTGAATTGTTGGTCTGTCATTTAGATGAATGTTCTAAATTTACAAAGTGAAAGAATTAGTTTGAAAATTGAGTGTCAAAAAGGTGTGATAAATGGCCCTGTAACATGGAGATTTACAACATTTGTGTAATACTGAGTTTTCTCTGTTTGCAGGTTTTCCAGCTATGCTTTCAGGAGATACGGTGTCTACGAAGCAAGCGTGGTGGAAGCATGGCCCTTGTTGGCGGTAAGCAACTTTGGCATTGTAGGCTTTTGTATCAGTGCCAGACAGTGTAGTCCTCCATATTGATTTAGGAAAGTTTAGAAACCCTATGTATTTGTTATTCGTTAATCTATACAGTAAATTATTGAAAAAATTGTTTACTTTGTAAAATGTGATCAAGCCATAATTTCCTACGATGAAAGAATATGAAATATATATTCCTTCAAATTGGGGGAACTTTTCCACTATAAAAGAAGTATTCTGTTATGTGTATAAACTCCTGCTTTCATTGTTTTTAGCACAGTATTTACAACTGCACAACATCTAGCCAATATCATGGCAAGGACACCATCATTATTGCAAGACCACGCTATCATCACGCAGTCATTCCAAGAGTAAGTTTACAATTTTTAATATGTAATGTTCTGAAAGTCTCAAAATGATTAATGCACATAACTGCCATCTTAAAGGTAGAACTTTGATCATTTTTGTTTTAATATTTTGATATCATTTGACCGTTATCTGTGTAATTTAAATATTTCAACTCGAATATCATGCTTACATTTCATGCTGAACTTTTATTGTGGCTCATTAAAACAGTTGACGGACAAGATATTAGATTATATATAGTTTATACTAAATAATGATCAGACCTTTAATAGCCACTATAAACATCGACTGAATTAGTTGTCAATTTTATGAAGTTACTATGGTGGGAATGGGAGGGGAGTGGAGGACGAGGGCGAGGGTTGGGGGAGTGGGAGGGGAGTGGAGGATGAGGGCGAGGGATGGGGGAGTGGGAGGGGAGTGGAGAACGAGGGCGAGGGATGGGGGAGTGGGAGGGGAGTGGAGAACGAGGGCGAGGGTTGGGGGAGTGGGAGGGGAGTGGAGAACGAGGGCGAGGGTTTGGGGAGTGGGAGGGGAGTGGAGAACGAAGGCGAGGGTTGGGGGAGTGGGAGGGGAGTGGAGAACGAGGGCGAGGGATGTGGGAGGGGAGTGGAGAACGAGGGTTGGGGGAGTGGGAGGGGAGTGGAGTGGGAGGGGAGTGGAGAACGAGGGTTAGGGGAGTGGAGAACGAGGGTTGGGGGAGTGGGAGGGGAGTGGAGAACGAGGGCGAGGGTTGGGGGAGTGGGAGGGGAGTGGAGAAAGAGGGCGAGGGATGGGGGAGTGGGAGGGGAGTGGAGAACGAGGGCGAGGGTTGGGGGAGTGGGAGTGGAGAACGAGGGCGAGGGTTGGGGGAGTGGGAGGGGAGTGGAGAACGAGGGCGAGGGTTGGGAGAGTGGGAGGGGAGTGGAGAACGAGGGCGAGGATTGGGGGTTTGGGAGGGGAGTGGAGAACGAGGGATGGGGGAGTGGGAGGGGAGTGGAGAACGAGGGCGAGGGTTGGGGGAGTGGGAGTGGAGAACGAGGGCGAGGGATGGGGGAGTGGGAGTGGAGAACGAGGGCGAGGGTTGGGGGAGTGGGAGGGGAGTGGAGAACGAGGGCGAGGGTTGGGGGAGTGGGAGTGGAGAAGGAGGGCGAGGGTTGGGTGAGTGGGGGGGGATTGGAGAACGAGGGCGAGGGATGTGGGAGGGGAGTGGAGAACGAGGGCGAGGGATGGGGGAGTGGAGATGGCAGTGAAACGGAACTAGTGATGAAGAAGGGGAAAAAATCGACGACCAATATCGGTTCCAGCCTCACCCTGGACTACAGGAATAAAGAGGAGAACAACAACGTGAGGTGCAGTAGTGTAGTTGTTAAAACATCGGACTCTCAATTTAGAGAACACGTTTTTTTAATCCTCATGCTGCCATTTCAAAACTTGGGCTATTTCATTCACCCCACATTGCTCTAGTTTATTCAGCTTTATAAACAAATACCTGGCAATAGACAGTGATGAGATTTCAGTGATGGAATTATAAAAACGAACAGCTGTCACGTAACAACTACAGCATGGGTGGATGTTTCAACAGAATTTGAAAGATGATGCCTTTTTCAAAAATATCACATTGCACCTGTGGAGTAACCTGGGTCAGAGAGAAGAAACTAACATCACACGATGGGTACTCCGCAGTCTTCCCCAGATTTGGTTGACTTCTGATGTTTTGGGTTTGAAACATTTTAGGTGTGGTACAAAGTGGAAGATTTGTTCAGGGCGTGGGACTTGTTTGTCATGGCAGCCCAACCGTCACTTTCAGCCAGCACCCTCTACAGGTAAATAGTGACACATCTTATTGTGTCGTTCACATGACGCGTTGCCAATTCTGGGCGCACGCCTTTGCTCGGTCCACGGTGGTGGCTAATTCCAATGTGTATGGACCACCCCGTGGTTGTAGAGGAGGTAGGACATTGTCTGGTCTTCTCTGCTGCCACATTTCATTGACTGCATCTCGTCAATATAACACCACTTCCTTGGCCAACTCCAGTGTGCAGAGACTGAGAGATCGCCAGCAGTTGATCAGACCGTTTATAGCTTAGCGACTGCTGGTGTTTCCACACATTTCCAGTCTCGTGCTGCTGGGCAAAGAGTTCAGTGGTTTAGTGACACAAATGATAATGGAACATTTTGCTTCCTGTTTGCATGCCTTTATTCTTGAACTTGCATCAATGCATTTCAGCATATCAATAATTCAGTCAAAACATTGGTTTTATTCTAGCAAAAGCAAAACAATAAGTAATGCTTGCTGTATAATATCATACTGTGGTCTCTGTAGTTTCTGGTGTGATACATTTGTAATTTTTGTACAACATGGGCTAAGTGATAGTGTAACCATGCTTGTTGTTGTATTGTAGATATGACCTGGTTGATATAACCCGACAAGTTTTGCAGATTATTGCAAACAAGTACTACTCAGATCTCCTCACTCACTTCACAGCCAAGGATCTTAACAACACAATGCAAGTATAGTGTAACACATAAATGTAATTTAGATGCACTGCACTCACGCACACACGTATGCTTGCGCGCAGGCGCACACACGCACGCACACACACACACACGACTTTACCACTGTCCCTAATCCAGTTGAATAAACAGGTTGACTAAAAGCAAGTTGTTGAGTCATTTTGTTGACACTGTAGGCGTTTTAAAACCCAGACCTCCCATGTCTTCAATCTCCAAGTGCAATGGTTTAACAAGATTGCAATCCAAAGCAAAACCCCAGATGGCAAGTAGACACTGAAGTTATTGACTTGTCAAGAGTCCAACGATTATTCATCTCTGTGTAACCCACCCTTCTGAGATATTTGTCAATTTTGTTTTTATACATATTCACACTGTTTGTATTTACACAACTGGAAGATAATTTGTTCTGTTTGTTTACCATCCTTTGTGAGAATGACTACTTTCTGATGTCCAATCTACACCGATGTCCTAAATGGTTCAGGAAAACTCTGGTCATTGGTTTGAATTCTGACATTTCTTGATAGCTTCAATAACCGGGGCCTGTTCTCTGTCAAGTTATGAAATAATTTTGTAAATGTTTTATGAAAAATTTTAGCTAAGAAGTATCATAACTAACTATTATCGAAGGACTTTGTGGTCGTACAAGAACACCTTGTTCATGACTACCTCATTCATTATAACTTCTCTTGCTGAAATACACATAATGTTTGGATTGATCAAGTTTGAATTAATTTACCCCAGGTAAGGTCTATAATGTAAACTGTGTGAACAAACATTAATCCATCATTGGGTTGCAATAAAAATGATTTAAGTAAATCCTAATATTTCTCACCATCCTAATTTTATCTTGACTAAGAAGACTCATGTCACTCTGCTACACGTGGTATGTTATTCCTCCTGACAGATCGAGTGGTCTCAAGTTACTGGGCCTGATGTCTGACGTTGAGACTCTGCTGGCTTCAGACGAACACTTCCTACTTGGTCGATGGCTGGAGGATGCCAAGACACTGGCAACGAACGACGCAGAGAAACAACTCTACGAATACAACGCTCGCAACCAACTCACTCTGTGGGGACCCAGAGCAAATGTATGCTATGACAAATGTATGCTATGACAAATGTATGCAATGACAGCAGGTTTTTTAGTAGCTGTTGATTTACATTTTAGAAATAATGGCCGTTAAAAAGTATGCAAAATATTTTACTTTCATCTTAATACAAGCAGTTATTTAAAAAAAATTCTCTACCAGTAGATACATAGCTGTTCATCTGCTGTTTTTGGTGTAGAGTCAGTGACATGAGGCGTTAATCAAAGTACGCAACATATATTTGTTAGTATTATATGTGACCACATGACTCATTTTATTTACACTATTTAAATAGTGATCAAGAACGTTTGAATAGAATTAAGTGGGTAGTTGTTATTTGTTATAATACAACATGAAGTTGCGTTGCGACATTACCACTGTAACAAACTCACAAGTGTAAAAGTGGCATGACCCACCCTTTACACTGGTCCAAACACGAATTGTATCAATGTAGCATTATATTTATCTGGACTGGTTTACAGGTTCTGGACTATGCCAACAAGCAGTGGTCTGGAATGATCAAAAGGTACTTATCAGATTGTGTTAAAGAGTACACACGTCCAGCTGGTGGACACAGGATTACAAAATTAATAACCATGATTAATAATGGTCAAGAACATGTCCATGCATATAAACAGTACATTTTTGTCCACATTAGAAATAAAATAAATTTCTTGCTTCAACCTTTTATACTAGCATCCAGTGTGATGGTATGAAAGTGGATATGCCCTTTTAATTTCTTGGGTTTCTCTATAACAAAACAAAGAGTATTGATATTTTTTCAGGACCACATTGACATCAAGAATGTTCTGGTTGATACAACAATCAGGGTGGTTAGGTAACTTTTGCCGATTACAGTTACTTGGCGAACAAAAGCACCTGATTTTTTATATGGCTCCTTTGGGATCATAATTATTTATTTTAGAAGGGGAGCCATGCAATTTTTTTTTATTAGATTTGCATTTACGGAATGCACCGCACACTGCAAGTGCAAATGTGATCAATATAATCATATTGACATGTTGCTTTCCTTGCCTCAGTAAATACCCCATATCAGTGATTTTGTTTGTATTGTCAAAATGTTATGTAGCAAATCATGTGTTGATGCATATATGTGCACACATATTAAATATTAATTTCACTATTTTGTTTTAGAAGGTTCTAGTATCATTTAAAAAATGCATATTCACCATATGTAAATTTCAATTCATATTAAATGGTGCAGCAGAGACACCAGCATAACCAATTAATAGTGATTTTTTTCCGTGTATTACTGAAGCTTAAATATATGAATCCAAAAGATTGCAATCTTATCTGTATCTAATGACAAACATAATTAAAATACCTTTATTAGTTTTTGTTTGGCACTCATTTAAAGAGGAATCCGATGGTAAAAATCTGGACTCCGAAATACTCCGATTTTCACTAGAATTCGATCGATCATAACATTTTAAAATATCAGCCTGCTATGACAAGTTATATACCAAACGAAGCACAGATATTCCTGGAATACCTGTGCCAAATAATGCTAGAAACAAATGTTATGGTAGTACAACTTTCACGTAAAAAACCGTGGGTTCATATTGTCATCAGCTCAATATCACCAACATTTAGGTGTCCTATGGGGGGTTGGAGAAAACTTATTTTGCATGGCTCCCCTTCTAGAATCAATAAGTATGACTCCAAGAAGACACAGAAAAATGTGGTGATTTTGTCTGCCAAGTAACTATTGTTTTGCTCACCGCCCTGACAACAAAGCACAAGCGAGTGCAGAATCCAGCAATTCAAGTAATGATGCTACAAAAATTACATCAAGCCTAAATCTGTGGAAACCCCAGTTAAGAGACACATCAAAACTAGACTGTTAGGCAGTCTCAAAATTGGTATTTTATGTTTTCAAAAGATGGATGAATATGTTAAAGAGCTGAGGAGGTAAGCCCAGTTAAGTCTTCAGATGACAGCAATATTTTATTGTTTCCTAACACTATCAGGTAGTGAATTCTAAAGAATTTATGCAGCAACTTAGTAAGCCCTAGTTCCAATATTTGTTTGAACTATGGGAACAAAAAGTAGATGATCATTTATTTAAACTTGTATTTGTTGCAGTTACTACCAACCTAGATGGGCTCTGTTTGTGGAACAGCTGGTCTGGTCAATATTATATGTAAGTGGTATATCATTTAACAAGACTTGCCATCCAAGCCAAAGGCCCAGATGGCAAGTGCACAAGGAAGCCATTGGTTTAACGAGAGTCCAACAATGTTCATCTACGTGTAACCTGCCCTCCTGATATGTGTCAACCTTGTTTTTAAACATATTCACGCTGTTAGCAGTTATACAATCCGTAGATAATTTGTTCTGTTCTGATATCCAATCTACATAGATCCTTTACAAATGTTACCTCATGTCCTCTAATTTGTTCCATTCATTTATTGTCCTCTATGAGAACGAGTACTTCCTGATATCCAATCTACACTGATCCTTTACTAATTTTACCTCGTCCTCTAGTTCTGCTATCCTTCTTGAGTGAGAAAAACATATTTCTATCAATATTTTCATACCCATTCAATATCTTAAAAACTTCAATCTGATCTCCTCTTAACCTCCTTGTCTCTAGAGTTGTTAAACCACATTCTTTCAGGCATTCTTCATAACTAAGGTCTCTCAGTTCTGGAATAATTTTAGTTGCTCTCCTCTGTATGTGTTCAAGCGTATCTATATCCTGCTTATGATATGGTCTCCATGCTTGTATACAGTATTCTAAATGAGGTCTAACTATTGCTTTATACAGAGGTATAATTAGCTTTTTTCCTTGTATGTTATGTTTCTTCTAATCAACCAAAGAGTTTGATTACCTTTTGAAGCTGCAATACCACACTGCTCTTTCATATCAGCACTTATTGTAACTAAGTCCTTTTCTTCTACAGTAGTACCCAGAATGCATGTATGTGCTAAAAATGTTTTGGTTACAGCAAATGGGACAGCAGCAGTAGAAGTATGTTGGGTGACAATGCCATCACCAATTTTTACCATCTCTTGTGTTAACATATCTATGGTTTTGGAGAACAGTGAACTTCATTTCATGAAATGCATCAACAGTTGTGTAAATATTTTAAATGGTCCTTCATAATGAATAAGGTGGGTGGACCTTCAACTTTGATAATTGGAAGAGTTCTGCTGTCAAGGATTTTATCCCCAATGGTAGTTTAGAGATAGAGATCACCAGCTATAAAGTTAACCAGCTCTGTGGTTATTTTCCATTTCCCTGTGTGGGACCTTTTACTTCACCTGGAATTGACACTAGGAAGAAGGGACTAACATCGTTTAGTGTCTCTTCTGAAAGACACAGACAATGTGGGGTAAATGAAATTGCCCAGGTCTAGAAACGGCAGCAGGTGGTTTTCAACCAAAAGTCTGACACTCTACCACACAACCACCACTCCCATCTCTAGATGGAACATGTTGGTCCTATAGTATGAGACCACTGTAGTTTGATTTTCATTTGATTTACATACGGTTTTAAGTTGTTATTGATTTAACATATTTTGTTTCTATGTATATCTGAAATAAAAGTATGAATTTTTGCAGAAAGCACCTTTTGATGAAAGTCAGTTTAACAAGGACGTGTTCAATAAAGTGGAACAACAGTTCACGTTTGACCGCACCCTGTGGCCCACTGAACCAACTGGTCAGTATTAAATATTGCAGCAATTTCAAGTTGTAAAAATTTGTAGCATTTCTGCTGTTTAACAGTGACACAAGTAATGTTCATTAGGGTTTAATTTTAAATATATACATTTTAAATAATGTTTTAAAAGTTATTTTTCAAATCAGTGCAACTTCAGTTACAAAACAATGACAAACATTCATTGACACAAATTTTACCAACCAAGTTTAAATAGATTTGTTGGTAGAATATTATACAAAATACCAGATATCTAAGTGGTACATACAGTTAGTAATTGAACGATATTAAATGGCAACACAAGAAACTATTCATTATCATTTCAATTGTGCTCATTTTTGTTTCTCACAGGAGACACTGTGTATCTGACTAAGCAGATCCACAAGACCTATCGTCCAGTGGCTGTGGAGTATGCCGAATTCTTCACAAGTCTTCAGCATCCACAGACCTCATCACAGAATGACCGCTCATATGAATATGGCAACTCAGTGCAGCATGAAATAACGTATTATCCCCATGTAGAAGTTGGTGTCGCTAGTGATGCTTCAGATGATCGGTCAATCTTGTAGGAGAATGACAAATGCTGAGACAGGTTGCATGGTCAGGGGTGGATGCCACCATTTCCTTGTAAAGATATTTGTGAAAACAAGGTGGGCCCAACTGTTCAGTGATCTACTATTCCAGGTAGGATGTTGGGGATAAAACAAGCGGTCCAATCAGGTAAACCATAATTATGATTGTTATAACAAACATTACTTTTATTTTAAATGTTTAACAATATAAAGTTACAATAATTTTTCACCTGTGCATATTTGAAAGTAAAAAAATGCTGTGTAATATTTAAATAGCATTATGTATACTTTCATTCTAACTTGTCAGTTAGGAGTAACGTTTTACAAGTGTATGCAAAGCATACAAAACAATTATAAACTTGACTTATAGTGAAACAATTCACACAATAAAATAAAGCGGAATTAATATTTAACACTGATCATCCTGTATAATAATTGACCCGGTGTTATGAATCATGCATAAACATGAAAACTGTACCTATAAAATTCTTGTAACGCTCAGATATATATATACATTAATTTATACCCTGCTGATGCTTAATGTTGATACCTTGCTAATGGCAGAAACCTGATCAAGCTTGTTTGCTACAGGAACACACAAAGAGTAACTGTTGTTAAAGGTCATTTAATTAATGCATTGTGATAATAGAATACATGTATCGATGAGAAGTAGCTGGTACAAACATGTTCATCGAGAATAAATATTCATTTAATAAATATATATATATACATATATGTATCTATACATTTAATATATATATATTGTTTAGGTCAATAATTAATATATATTAATTATTGATCTAAACACTATATATACATATATATATATATATATAGTGTTTAGATCAATAATTAATATTGTTTAAGTCAATAATATATATATATACAGTGTGTATATATATCTATATGTGTGTGTGTGTGCGTACATGTTTACTTATATAAACATATATATATATATATAGTGTTCAGATCAGTAATTAATATTGTTTAAGTCAATAATATATATATATAGAGAGAGAGTGTGTGTATATATATATATATATATATACATGTATATTTGTATAAACATAAAATTATAATATATAGTTTAGATTTATAATTAAACCGCCTTTACAGTATGAAACAACACAGGCACAGTAGTGGGACATATATCAGTGACTTGTGTTTTATACTTTGTTATAAGGGCGGTTTAATTATAGATCTAAACAATATATATATATATATATACATTTATATTTTGTTACTGGGCGTTACACAATTCCTAGGTGCACAACAATCATGGCGAACGCCTGAAGAATTTTATCTCAAGTCTCAAGTGGTTTACTCCAAACAGCCCAAACTTGGGCTAACGCAGGAGTTTGTGGTGGACTGTGCGCATGCGCTGTGGGTGGTACGTTCGATTAAAAGACTAGTATCATTAATGTTGATGAAATAGTTTTTATCTGATAGTTTTAATTATTTTATGTATAGGATGTTTAAAGAAATTTTTTAATAGGTTGGTTTTGTGTATGGATACCGTCGCTGCCTTGCCACATGCACACATAGACAGTCTCCATACCCACACCATGGATAAGTTTACGCTGAGCACTGTGTTTTAAAGGCAGTTTAGGTGAGGAGGTGTGGTGAAAGGGAGTTCCATGATAGCTTCTTGAAATGATTTTGGGTTTTTTTATGTTGGTAATTTTTGATGGAATCATATTCCATATGCGAATGGCTCTGGGATAAAATGAAAAGACCATTGCATTTATACGACACTTGGGGGCTATGTATTGTCCACGGGTTCGAGAGCGAGTTAGTAGGCCTGGAGGGGGGGTGATCTCAATAATGTTGTTTAGAATTTTGTAGAAGGTAGTGGCTTGTTTGATAATGCGCCTTCGTTCGAGGGTTGGCCATCCAAGGGCAGTAATTAGATCTGCTGGATTTGTGTTCCGTCTGTAATCATTTTTAACAAATCTGGCAGCAGAGTGTTGCACTCTTTCAAGGCTTTTAACTTGTGAAAAGGTGTGGGGATTCCATATGGGTGAAGAGTACTCAAGTTTTGGCCGGATTAGCATGTTGTAGGCTGTTTGCTTAACTTCGGGTTTACATGGGCCAAGAGTTCGTTTAATCATGCCTAAACATTTCGAAGATTTTGAAGTTATGTCAGTGACGTGATTTGTCCAGGTTAATTTGGAATCCAATTTTACTCCGAGGTATGAGTGGCTGGATACGGTGGATAATGGCTGGCCAGAAAGCGAGTACTTGTGTGTGCTGGGTTTAGTTTTGTTTGTTATTGGAAGGTACAGTTTTCACGTTTATGCATGATTCATCAAGCAAGTCACACTTTTTATTTTATTTAATAGTGGTAGTATATAAATTAATCGATCACTTCACACTTGCTTGGCCCGAACTGCCAGCGCACCTACCGTATTCAGCTGGCTTGAATGCATAAGTCCCAGGCAAGTTTAGCTGTTGCTTGTTGGTAATTTTCTCATGCTGTGGTGCCGAAACATTTCAGTTGGTATATTGGTCGAAAGTTGGTGCAACATTGCATGTAATATTTCATAATCATTGTGTCTACAAGACTTTGTCATGCGAGTTACATTCTATAAATTATGGAAATAATGCTGTTTTTTAGACATGCATTTAACTGTGTAGTTTATGTGTGAGCGATAATATATTTGCTTCCTTATATGTGATATTAGCAAGGATTATTTTAACATTCGTTCATTTATGTTGTATCGTAACATATATGGTTTGATTTGTATAATGTGGCTGATTGCATAGAAGGTACTTTTGTGAAATCTATATGTTTATGTAGCAAACTCGTGTAGTTTTGGTGCGAACGTTGTACTCGCCAGAGGGTGACACTGTTAGACAGTTCTATTGACCGTTCACAACTTATATATTTGTTTCCTTATATGTGATATTAGCAAGGATTATTTTAACATTCGTTCATTTATGTTGTATCGTAACATATCTGGTTTGATTTGTATAATGTGGCTGATTGCATAGAAGGTACTTTTGTGAAATCTATATGTTTATGTAGCAAACTCGTGTAGTTATGGTGCGAACGTTGTACTCGCCAGAGGGTGACACTGTTAGACAGTTCTATTGACCGTTCACAACTTAACTGTTGGTGATCTTGCGTCCTGTGTTTACAAACATGTAGTTTATAATGCTATTTTGGTAATCCACAGCATAGTGGATGCTACCGTTGTATTATTGTAGTATTGGATGAGCATAGTGCACCAGCTGATATTCTGTTAATCCACAGCACAGTGGATGCTACCGTTGTAATATTGTAGTATTGGATGAGCTTAGTGCACCAGCTGATATTCTGTTAATCCACAGCACAGTTAATGCTACCATTGTATTATTGTAGTATTGGATGAGCATAGTGCACCAGCTGATATTGTGTTAATCAACAGCACAGTGGATGCTACCATTGTAATATTGTAGTATTTGATGAGCTTTGTGCACCAGCTGATATTCTGTTAATCCACAGCATAGTGGATGCTACCGTTGTATTAATGTACTGTTGGATGAGCATAGTGCATCAGCTGATATTCTGTTAATCCACAGCACAGTGGATGCTACCGTTGTAATATTGTAGTATTGGATGAGCTTAGTGCATCAGCTGATATTCTCTTAATCCACTGTACAGTGGATGCAGCTTTTGGAAGCATAGGTAGTGTTTACCTTGTGACATCAGCGGATTTATACTCCACAGTACAGTGGATGCTTTGACACTAATATCCATACTGTTTTCATGATTGGATATGGTTGATGTTTAATGATTTGCAAGTAGACTGTTGTACCAACAGTTCA
Organism: Lamellibrachia columna; assembly: GCA_963662155.1. Classification (NCBI taxonomy): domain Eukaryota; kingdom Metazoa; phylum Annelida; class Polychaeta; order Sabellida; family Siboglinidae; genus Lamellibrachia; species Lamellibrachia columna. The sequence goes on from OY759265.1 coordinate 7,945,219, forward strand.
CCACAGGACACCAAGGAAAGGCCATCCTGCTTAGTGACGGTTGTTGCTTTTTAGTTTTACTGTGATTTGTGATAAACACTGGTTTTGAACTCCTTACTAAACTTTGTACATCTTGATCTTTCTTTGTTTCCTGGACATCTTAGAACTAATAAGACAGCAAGGCTTGTGTGTGTGCGTGCGTGCGTGCGTGCGTGCGTGCGTGCGTGCGTGCGTGCGTGCGTGCGTGCGTGCGTGCGTGCGTGCGTGCGTGCGTGCGTACAATTACCTTTTAAAACGTGTGTGTACGTTCTAATAACACGCAGTTATCCATTACAATAGGCCCGAGTACATTACATTTTAAGTGGATTCAGGCGCTTTATAATTTATAAATTCATATTATTATTACAAACCGGAGCTTCATGGCGCCTTCATCGCCACACAACAGTGGCGTCTGTGTCTAGCGTCCTGTTAGACAAGTATTGTGCACTTTCTAATAACATTTCTCCATTACAAACCGCAGCTTCACGGCGTCTTGGTCGCGATAATAGCTACACAATGGCGTCTGGGTCTAGAGTCTTGTTGTTTCGTCACAGCCCACACTAGTGGATAATTGGATGCAACAAAATAAAACAGTATAATAGTCACCTTGAACTTCTCAAACGTCAACTTATGTTGAAGTGTGCCACACTTTGGATAGTTTGAAGATGGCTTGAGAGATTTAGAAGCCCAGTTTATATCGGGGAAGTATAAATCACCTCCCACCCAGATATTTGCATTGCTATGTCTTGATATTCGGCATACCGCAGATGTAATAAACCATATAATTTATCGTGTTATTTGATCGGATTTTTTAAAGCTGACGAGGTCGTGCGTAACTGCATCAAATACACCGCCATTTAATTAGAAGTTATTATATACTCCAATTTCGCAATCGCTGATATCACTGTTCAGCCACGTTTCGGTGGCGATGTCAATATCCGATTGTGTACGATCAATGATGTTCTGGAATTCAGCTTGTGTTGTTTTTAATTGATTGACAGCTTAAGTTCAATATTTTTGTTGATCGATTTTGTACTGAAATGGATCGTTGTGCCGATGAGTTGATGTGGTAGGAGAAAATTGGAATCCAAGGATAATAGACTGATGTCTGAGTCTAAATTGCTTGAACTATTCGTTGTTTCTGCTATTATTGGGTTGAAAGGGGAGGAGGCAGGTTAGGAAGACCACATTGACAGCATATCTAACTGATATTCGTAGGAGCCAAGGTTTTATGATACTTCGATGACATCTTTATACATGGCACATAACACCACGGATTACTTTCATCGCAGTATACTGCCCTTTGCCATAACTTTACAGCTGTTTCATCTACCGTCCTCCTGCAAGAACACGTATTATTTTTTTTTCAAGATTTTCTACCGTACATTTCCAAGACAATGTTTGGCAATTTCAGTATCCAGCTTGATTTACCAATTTTAAATACTATATCATTCATGGGTGTCCTTCAAATATCTTACTTACATCAACACGTTTCATTTCCTACTCCTGGTCATTGGCTCGACTTGTTTATTACTAGATCTACTTTCATTAACACCAAGGCAATATTTCCTACTGATGGTTTATCAGATCACCTTTGTGTCATTATTGATTTGTGGTTACAAGCATTACAAACTAATTTCTGCAATCACATGATGTCAAAAGCAAAATCCCTTTACTATGCAAATATTATCTCAAAAAATTCTGAAAACCCTCGTCAGATGAGGAAATCCGTAAACACAATTCTACATCGGCAGAAATTAAAAGAACTGCCTGAACACTCTTAATTGGATACATTGTGTAGTTCTTTTTAAAAATACTTCACAAATAAGATTCCGAGCATAATGACAATGATTTCCCCGAACCACCACTTTCTGAAAACACTACTGTGTTTCACAACTGCAACTACTAGTGAAGTTCTCATCATTCAAGCCATTTCAAACACTTTCACACACACACAAACATACCCGGCAACAACGCATTTTTTATATGTCGGCGTGGTCTCTTCAGTCCACGGGATCAAATCTTTTTGGTGTTGTTGACATAAATAAAAGTCTGGGATCCCGGTTTAACAGGAACCGTTAGTTTTGTATTTCACTCATAATGCCGTAACTTAGACATATACTACCTAAGTCTAAGCTAACACATCTATATGGGAGTGTATTTGTTTGTTAGTGCCTTTATGCAAACACAATAAAGAAATAACTTATGGTCCTATTATACAGCAATGCACGACACGCATTTTTTCAGATAATGTCAAACGTAACAACGATGTCAAAACAAATCACCAAGATGTAACAAGATCGTCATCCAGGGCCAATTGGCTTATCGAGACTCCGAGGGATTGGGGAGAAAATCGTAAAACACAGTGTGGGAAAACTTACTAACCCTGTCTCTACTACCTCCACTACCAACACACCCTAGGAGTGCAACCGTACAACATATTATTAATGCCAGTTTAGCTGCAGCTCTATGGTTGGTGTTGTTGCAGGCATCTGGGGGAGAACACAGGGGTATGCTATTAGGTAGCAGGGCGCCTATGAGTGCACCCGTATGTGCGCCATATCTGATGGATGGCATCGCCGCTCCATGGTAGTCTGTGGGGACCAGCGGACCCCTAGCAATGGATTGCACGCCGAGACTTACACGGGAACACACCTAAATATGGGTCTAAAAGCCACTCGATGAATCCTAGGGACATTCACAGGACGCATTATTCGGTTACCTAGCCACTCTTACCATGATTATGATGCGCACTGCTACATTATTGTTGAATGTCAGTACGGATTTGGCATTAATATCGCAACGTCAGGGATTAATCACGGAATGTTCACAGAAATCAAGGAATCTCAAAATGGTTTGAAAGCATCCTGAATTTATTAGTCATTTCCATGATGAAAAGTAAATGTTTCGATATGTTTGCTATGTAAGTAATTATGCCTTATTATATACTTATATGGAATGGAGTAGACAAATTAATGAAATCATGACCAGTTCCCTCGCTGCCAGCCTGGATCAGTCAGTTGGATTACTCAACAAAATTGGATGATTCTCGTCAGTTATGTCCGCGCGACAGCTCCTTGTAGAGACGTACACTGCCCACAGAGACAGCTGAAAGATGAAAGACACCCAGTGTAAATATCTTCAGAGAGAATTAAAACCATTATACTCAGTGTAGATTTGACGTGCAAGAAGTAACCGTTAGTACTGCTATATTGACCATTATAATTATAGCAACTAGTCAAATGCCCATCATCCGGACCGACGGAATAACTTGGTAGTTCCTACGTGAATACAAAATGTCAGAATACACAACATTATCAGAGATCCATCAACGTCTTGATACATGGTGCTTCCAATCAATACGTTGATGGCTTTTTGAATTTGCGACGGCTGTTATGATAACGTGTAACGGCGCCTTGCTTTGTAAGACGTTATCAACGAGTGTACGTAAGTGTTCGCGTAGTTTTGCCGACAATTATACGCAATAACTACAAATGGTAATTCGATTGTTCGTAGAAAGGGTAGTAGTTGGGTGAAATTCGAAAATAAACTGAGACGACCCGGCCGTGGGGTCGTAGATGAAAGTTTGGCGCCCGAGATGGAAAGCGTCTAGGAGGAGCAGCATAACACACAAACATAACACACGAACATACTCATGGGGGACTACATTAAGATGTGTTGACATGATATATTTAGTTGTGACAAAGGTGGCGGTTACGATGTTCCGGGGGGTGGGAGGTGGCCCCCAAAACGGAGACGGGATATTGAGACCACAGCCACACACCCTTATAAGTGATTTTAAGCCAGAAATCCTACAGTTTTAACGAGACCAGAAGATGTGCAATGGTGATTTAAAATAATAACAGATAACTTACGGCGAATAGTTCTGTAAAACTTAGTATTGTTGCTGCCCATTCAAAGCCTAAAGTGTCACTGAGCCATCCACCAACGAACGCACCCAGAGACAGACTGCAAGAGATGAAGGTGGCATTGATACGATGATTAATAATTATTAGACACCAAAACAATTTTAGAAAAGATAAGCACATCGTGTTTACTTGTGATTTATAAAGCATAACTGGAAACTGTGCTCTTATCAATGAAATGTTATTTCATGTTTTAAACATGAGTACTTTATGATGCATGACTATCTACATATTCGGTGTTGTTAGAATATCTACATTAAATATCACAGTGATAACACAGTGACAACATGTTAACCACGATTCACTGTAGTCAGGAGCTATATAACATAAAACACAAGGAAGTGGTTGTAAATGGCTCACCCTGTTGAGGAAAAGAAGAGGAATATACCAGAAACCATTCCTTTGGTGTCCAAATTATCCGGGTAGCCATGCTTGCTGTAATCAATGTTGCTCAGTAAATTACAGCTGACAATTTGCATTGCAAAAAGTATGAACAGTTATATGAACAATTCTACACTCATTTGTTTGAGCTTGATGACAAAACAACAATAATCTTTATTAGTTACCCTGCCGAAGTGATATTGTAGCATGTCACGTTAATGCAACATACTACAGTGTTATAACATATGAAGTGAAACAAGTGTGTGGACTCTCGCTATAAGGAACATGTTAGGATTTGACAAGTGTTCCATGTGTCGAGTGTTCCTTGTGTCCAGCGATGCATGAGACAGTAGAGGCCGGAACGGGAATTTCAAATTTTACGCTTTTGTTTCTGACATCGTGTGTCCTTATAGCGACATGCCACTGTATGACTCTACCAGGTATATGTCTAACCATGCTCATCATGCCCTTTTTGTGAATTTAGAATTTCCGAATTTGGCTTAACTTATCTTATAAAAGTTTTACAAAACTAATCTTGCACAATTTTAACATAGAACACTACATGACTCTGACTTTTCTTCATAAATAAAGCCACAATTTTTTCAAAGTTTCACCCGTGTCCGGAGATTGTTTTATTTTAAATGTTTAGTTTACGGGCGGGCGGGCGGGCGGGCGGGCGGGCGGGCGGGCGGGCGGGCTAAATGGGGAACAACACACATAGATAAATGGAGATAATATTTGCAATCAATACTCACGTGGCTATGACAAACAACTGTTGTGCACAAACAACCACAAAAGCTTCGCCGAGTCCCAACAAAGCCAGGCTGACGTATAGTAGCCACAGTGGATGACTGCAAAAAACGAAAGTCACAGTTATGTTTATAATAGTCCAGGGGTCGAAATTAAGAAATTTAACCCACTCGCCTGGTTAGCCTTAATATGTTACTCATCCCCATGAAAAATCACTGGTCCCCATTTTTGGTGGACATCGTCCAAATGCGACCTTTTAATGCACATTTGTATGTTGACCTGGAATGCTCCTTAAACATAAAATGAACAAATAAAATCATAATTGACGATGAAACGTAATTACTTTATTCAATTAGTACTAAATCAGATCCCGAGGTTCTGGACGGACGTTGTCAACGGCCGCATAACTCGACTCTCGAGTCCTCCACAATGTCCCCAGGCATTGTCACTGAATTAAATCTTTCAGGATTTGGGCAACTGCATCTTTATCCATCTCCGACTCGTCAGTCATCATCAATGTCACCAACATCATGTTGGGCCTCCTTGCCTTTGGCCCAGCATGGTTCCAAAGCTTCACTGCAGATAATAGATCAAACTGGTCCACATCAGGGATTTCCAGCAAGACTGTCATCAGATCTGACAAATGTGTGTCAGACAGCCTGCTTCTCCAGTCCGATTTAACAAACCTCAGGTGGGAAAAACCCCTTTCAACATATGTTGACAAGGCGGGAAGGGTGAGGATCAGGTCAATGAGGCCCAGTACATTAGGGCACTGTGTCCCAAAGGACAGATTGACTTCTTCCCACGACAGCTTCTTCGCTGTAGGATAACTTTTGTAGAGAATACTCTTGAGCTTGGTCCACTCTGGTTGCACTTTGGAAACATCCAGCGCAGAGGACGAGAGGACCTGTCCAAATGTCTTGACCAAGGTATCCACCGAAGTCTTTTTCGTGAACAAGGGATGTTGGCCACAGCTTCAGGTTGGCGATTGGTGACGCTGCAATGATTCCTTCTGTCCCTTCTTCGAATCTGTCACTGAGACTTTTCAGCAGCCCCTGTACATGTACCATTCCACGTCTGCCTTCTTCAAAAGCAGAGGATGGTGCTCCTATTGTCTCTCCAAGAAACTGGTCTTTGCCATTAATTATCTTCAGGGAAGGCCCATCCTTCTTTCCATACTTATCGATTACTTCTTTGCACGCAGTTATCTCTGAACTGATGTCCGCGATTGTGATTTCCTTATGCTGGAATGCATCACTCAATTTTGCAGTTACATCTGCGAGGAAGTGGAGGAAGTACACAACATCCTTGGAATATAGCAGTGCGTAGTAATTCTTTGCCTTTGCGCGCTGCTCTGATGTCCTTCCAGCTACATCCGGGTTCTTCACCTGGGATAAATGGGGAACAAGCCCTTGTATCCCTTCAGCACATTGGAAACTGCTCTTGATATGTGGGGAACCCAACGTGTCCCGCCGACTCTACTCGGCATACAGTGCGTCTCTACGAGCTTGTTTGAGGCTGCTCCTGTTGATGGGGCTGTTTCTATAGAAGTACAAAGTAAGGAGCAGTGCATCAACTTTCTTGTACAGCTGCATCCCGCGAGCCAGTAAGCCAGTTCATTTATGTGTGCAGAGCAGTGAACAGCTACAAGTTCTGGTCGGTCCAGCCGTTGTCGCAGTTTCGCCGCAAATCCATTGTTTTCCCCCACCTTGGTGATTGGGCCGTCAGTTCCAGTTCCCACAATCTTCTTTTCCCACGAGGGGCCAGCAAAGTAATCTGTGAAAAGAGTTGACATTGCCACTTCTATCACTTGGGCATCCCCCATGGCAATATTTTTCACCCCAACAAAGTGGACATTGATTTACCCTTGGTGACAGTACCGAACATATGCCAGTTCGGCCTCGGTGTTGCTGTTGTCAGTTGAACCATCGCAGATGAGGGACACAAACTTTGATTTCATACCTTTGTGCCTGAGCAATTTGATGGATAAACGTTGCACACTGCTTGTCGTTTCTGTAGGTGTTGCCAATTTGCACCCATTTCTTGTCATCCAAGGTACACGTCCACACAAAGTCTGTATATGGTTTTTTGAGTGTCTGGCAATGGCATGTGCGTTCCTGAAAAGCTTACACATTTTGTCAAATGTCGCTTTTCCCAGTTGGTCCATCGTCTCGTCCGCCACACTTGACTCTAGGTTGCTCTCTGCTTTTTCTCTTAAAGCCCATTTCATATGGTTTGCAGAACTATTGTGAGCTTTGATACTCTCTAATTTAAATACTGGGGAGCCGACGACAAAACTGCCTGCTTTCTCATACTCATACTTTTCTCATCCTCTCATGCTCAGTTCAGTCTCATTGTTCTTCGCCGTCCCGTCACTCTTCCCACCTTCAACGTCGACGACAATGTCGTCGTCACGCCGGTCAGATGAACTTTTGTATTCAAGTCATGAGAATTGCTTTAGCCAGTGCGGCTGAAATTCTCGTTTCCTTTCACATGAATCGTACCTACGCTTATGCGTAGAAGATTGACGGGTAAAAGTTAGTACTGTTCAGTGTGCTATATTTGTACCCGTGTGCACGGATTTTCGACTACGTTGCAGTGGCTGCTCGTTTACGAAATCGGATATATCGGGATTGAAGATTTAAAATTTAATTTTCGATACAAAATGTTACGTTTATGTATGTACGCCTAAGTCAAATTGCTTGCATTTATATTGTTACAGAACGAGTGGAAAATAGCTACTCGTCCAGGGGACTGGTGCAGGCCAAAGTTTACTCATCCCCAGGAATTTTGAGGGGGCGAGCGTTAAGTTCGATCCCTGATAATAGTTCGGATGAAAACCCCAACAGCCAATTCCACGTGAATACAGTCTTAACTGTATTCACTGTTGTATTCAAAGGCATCCATCATACGGCCTACTTGTAATTATTTGGCAGACATTATATATGCGCACGCACGTAACAAGCTGTTTTGACGGTGGATTCACTTGTAAATCAATGAAAGGCGCACGGCCCATCATAGAGCCGAAGGCAGACTTGTTGGGGAGACGGGAGGCATCCGATGAGCGAGGTATGGCGGGGACAGAGCCGCTGGTAGATGGTTGGGGGCGAACTTGTAAAGACCCTCGACAAACTGAAGCTATATGTTTTCAGATTGTCCTTATTAGATAAAACGAATTATATACAGCTGAATCTGCGAGCCGAAGTTGTGGCAAATCATGCCGGTCACACCGGAAATCACCAAGCTGATAACCATTTGTAGCCTCAATTTAGAATATCACACCATAGTTTTTAGATGGATACCTTGTTGAGCACACAACATCTTAATTTCAAGGGTCGCTCCACACTGTTAGATAATCCTACGTCACGAGTGTGGTATTCTGGCAATATTCGTTCGCGAAATGAAAATATATTTGTATACACCTATTCTTATAGTTGCCAATAGGATATGACCATGCTATTTGCGTCCACACTCAACTTATGTAATATATGTTGGCCTTTCTTGGCTAAAGTGTAATCGTGTCTCGGAAGCGTAATGCGGACTCTACCATGTATCAGTGAAGTATGTAATCGCTCGCGAATTGACTGCAAACTTCGTGGGAAATAAAAAGATGCATGCATAATAGGTGGGGGTCTTTCTCAAAATGACAGTAGTTTTAGGGGGTGTACAGGCCAACATTACGAAGCGTGACAAGGAGATGGGGGTACTTTATGGATAGCCCTTTATTTTTCAATTGAATAACTTAAACGAGCATGTGTTAGAATTACGTTCACCTCTACCAAAGATAGTACTAACAAAAGTCAGTATGAAGTTTGCCGCACCTATCATTACTAAGTTCAATCGGGTAT